>VXAX01005860.1:1518614-1801671 GCA_013399835.1 Leptocoma aspasia | reverse complement strand
ACCTTCAGCCTGCTGGCCACACTGCTTTTGGTGCAGCCCAGGATTCTGGATTATTATTGGATTTTACAGGATTATTGTTGTATTTCCCTCTGTCTAACATGTCTTATCTATATCTGTGAACCTGAAGGAGGGGAAATTAAGGTTTGTACTCAAGTTCTGTGTAATCTAGGAAATATTACTAGTGTTTACCTTTAAGTACTTCATTAATTGTGTTAAAGCTAAAGATTATGTATTGGCATGGAATTCAGCATTATGCCTCAGTATCATCTTGTGTTTCACCAGTTATGTGAAACACAAGGATTTCAAACATGTGTCTTGAAAAGAAAAATGAATGAAGTTACTAAAATTTAGAAGAGATGTGTCAATTTTTAAAAAATAATGTAATAATTATAACTTGTGAAGTGATAGGTGTTCTATTATGATGTATGGAGAGAAAAATGGAATTAAGTCTTGTGATACTCACCTTTTCTAATGACAAGCATAATTCAGTGAAATATACAGAAGTCTTTGCTACTTTTACAATAGTAGTAAGACCTGAAACATTTAGGTAATAACAGAAGCATGTGTTTCAAAAGAACTTACTTTTAGTATAGATTACATGTCTATTTAGAGTGCAGAGACATCCTGAAAAAGTTGAGAGGGGAATGGTAGTTCATTATCAATCTCTGTAGCTTGCAAATATTACTTGGCAAACATTAAAGAATTTTATGGAAATCTCTTCAACATTTTTTTTCTAGGTTTCAGTTTCAAGGGCCAAAAGAGCGAAGTTCAGATATGTGCAGAAAATGAGAGATAAGTCAATAAAAACTTTAAATCTTGTAGGTGTTTCTTTTTTTTTTCTAGAAAGCTCTTTGGCAACAGTAAGAACATACGTTTGATTTGTATGCTTGTAACATTTGGAAAGTGTGATATCATGAAAATTTAAATACATAGCATCTTCAACCACAAGACTTTGTCATGTGCTTGTCAGGATTTTAGGTTTTAATGTTGACAGGAAATGCTGAAGTTAAGTTTTGTACTGCCTGCATAAATATGGGGAAAGATGGTAGAAAAGTGCCGAGAAGATAAATGTAGACTTATTTTTATCACAATTAGGCTTTGGGTTGTGGGGTTTTTTGTTAGAAACTCTGTAGGGAGAAAACAGGGCCTCTACTGTCTTTGATTTGCTTTACAAAATGCAGGTTCTAGCTTTTAATTGATTTCAGTTTACCAGAAGATGTTGTAGTCTGCTGAACTGAAACTAGACACTAATAGATGCTTTGGTGTAAATGACTCTGTGCTCTCTGTTCCCATGTACTTTCCAGAATCTGTGTATTTAACTCATTGCTCTATCTAAAATATTCTTTTATTATTTTCAGAGTTTAATTTGGGATTTAATTTTTTTTTTGGTAATGTGTTACAAAAATGCAAACAAATTATACAAAAAAGATAGGAACTTCTGTCAGAATTCTGCTTTTCCAGTTTTTGTTTCTTTCTTTCAAGCGAGACAGAACCCAGCATCTTCTGGACCAGAAGTTGTAGTCACTAGCTTTTTCCTCCTGACAGATGAAGCACATCCTGTCATCTGAGTAGTTCCTTTTCACCAAGGATTTTTTAACTCTCACTGTCCATTTTCTCACTTAACTAAATAATATTCAGTGGCTTTCCCTGTTCAGTACTGATTTCTGACAAACTGTATTCCACGACTGATAAAGCTGTGGTATATCTTCTCAAGCAATGAAATGGAGTGCAGGCAAATCACAAACTGAATAATTGTCATATTTCAAACTTAAGTTTATGTTCAGCAGTGCTGAACTAACACTGTGCTAGGAAGTTGAGGTTTTTTTAGCATTCCAGTTCTCTTTTGCTTTCAGTTACACAAATCCTGAAATTTGAGGGCTTTTCTCATCGTGTGTCTTTTTATAAGCCTTGAAGGTTTCTGTGTTAGGTTATGAGAAGAAATTCCATATCTGAACTTGAGGTCTCTGAGTGCAGCTAACACGTCTAAATGTCACATATTTAAATGATCAATGCCATCAACTGGAAAGTAGTTGGAGTTGGTTTTTTACTGATGGCTTCTTGTAGTAGTACATGGGAGCCTCAGGCACAAGCCCCAACCCTTTCTTGTCGAGTAATACGCAGCCAATGGAAAAAGGCTATACCACTTACTTAAACTCAACATCAAGATGGCAGTTTCTTTCGTGAAGACTACTGAGGGTGAGAGTTGAAATTGAGTTCCACCTGTTTGTCTAATCATAGAATCATAGAATGGCCTGGGTTGGAAGGGACCTTAGAGATCATCTAGTTCCAGCCCCCTGCCATGAGCAGGGACACCTTCCACTAGACCAGGTTGCTCAGAGCTCCATCCAAGCTGGCCTTGAACACTTCTAGGGATGGGGCATCCACAGCTTCTCTGGGCAGCCTGTGCCAGTGCCTTACCATGCTCACAGAAAAGAATTTTTCCTGTGCTGGGGACCTCAGTGATAAGCAGTAAGTTGCACTGCATCATGAAGAATGGGTAGGAAATATTTGAGACATCTGAGTTTGTCATTGAGGTACCTTCATGTCTCCTTCCATGGTTTATCAGTCCTCTAGTATTATCTGATCAACTTTTTGGTGTTTTGCTTATTCTAAGTGTTAAAGCTCAGTTGTGAAAGTCATGTTGCTGCTCAAAACTGATGTCTGGCTGACTCCTTAGTTGATACTACACTTAAGGAGCAAAGGATGGGTGTCAGGTTCACTGTGACTGATTTTCAAGGTGTATGAACACTAGATTTTGCTAACAGAGGAGTAACAAATTTTAAATGTAGATCCTGGAAGTTACAGGTTCTATAGGAAAAGTATGGAATGTCAGCTCTGAGGAGTACAGAATGAGTATTTGATGGCAGCTAGATATTTTTATGTTTAGGATTTGTTTTCTGACTGAACTTGATTTGGAACACATGACTTTCTGAGCTTCTTCATGTGAAAGACTTCATATGCTTTCACATTTTCTAGGACATATGAAGAGCTGTTTCAGCTTTCATGGAATACTTCAAAACATTTTTCAAGTATAAAAATTTCTGATTCCCTGTTCTTTACTTGCTGTTTTTTTTCCTTAGCAAGGGAGATTTTTTTTCTTTTGTTCACCTGCATATGCTTATTTTTAAGTGAAACTTGATGCATTTTTCCATGTTACAAGCTAGGAGTAAGCAACTGTATTGGAGAGATATCAGACCTTTAAAATCTCTATCTGGAGGTTTCCAAAATTCTCTAATTTTTTTTATGGCTGATATTACAAAAATGTTACACTTCCTTCTCATGTGTATGTGCGGAAGTAGGTAAATGTATTTGCATAAATAGGTAAAAGAGAGAGAAGAGATTGAAGCTCTTCGAATACTGGTGTTTCATTGTTTTCCAGCAGTCATCAGCAGTTATTTAATATTGAAAACTGGTTTAGTTGCTGGCTTTATGAATTGTGTAGAGGACTTAATGTGTCCATATGGACTTTCTAAAATGTTATTAGCGGCTTCTAGAACTAAAATTAATTAGGATTTATTGCCTACAAGGAAATACACTAATTTGTGTTCAGAGTAAAAGTGTCTTTTGATGGACAATAAAGGTCAAAGTTCATAATTTTTCATAATCTTTATGAGCAGCATAATGGTACTGTTTTGGTATAACTAGTATGTATTTAAAAAAAACCACTGATGAAGAGTCAATGTACTAAATAGCTCTTATTATGGAATGGCAAATTACTGAGAGTAAAATTCCAATTACTTAGCTAAAAGAGCTTTTCAAGATAGTCTTCCTTTGCCAGGTTGTCAGATTTAACAAGCTGAACTAAATCCAGTGCATTAATCAGCTCTCCTAATTTATTACTTGCCTAAGAAGATTAGGGCAATTAATATGTGTTTAATTAGAGTCCCTTGCAGATCTGGTAAAATACATGCAGTCTATAATTGCTGACTTCTTACTCAATTTTAATTTTTGGTAGTCTTAATTACCTGCACTTTTTGAAAATTTAATTATTCATTGAAACCAGCAAAGTTTAAATTTATGAGGCCTGACTAAAAAAAAAAATAAAAAATAAAAAGCCAAGTATTTCAGATAGTATTTATTGAAATTAAAATAGTAGGGATGTAGCATCACAATAGTTTTATAATTTTCTTGTTGTGTGGCATACTATTTTTTCTTCTTTGTGAGAGGATGAATGTTTGGGAAAGACAGGGCAAAGGCCATATATTAATTAGGACATAGGCAAACTATGTATTTAAAGGGATATCTGATGATTAAAGGGAAGTTGGCATATAACTTCAAGATAATACTTTGAGAGAAATTACAGTTAAAAACTGTACATTTCTTACATTTAATGCATTTATGTTATTAATTGGAATACTTAAATTCTGTTCTGCAGAGGAGGAGGAAACAGCTTTTTATAGACTGTAGAGATTTTATTTTTCTCTATTTTTTACTTAGTAATGCTGTTTTTGTAATCCTTGGTGTGTGGGGATTCTTTAACACATCAAAATTGAGAAACAGTTGATATTGGGTAATTGAAAGCATGATTCTGTTGCATGATTATTTTTGAACTCTATAGTGCTTGTGATTCTGCACTGAGAAGTTGTAGTTTTGGAGAAAAATACGATTATCCTAGGCCTTGGATTTTCATGTGAGCAGTAGGTTCCAAAAACTTTGGTTTTAGTCACTATTTCCAGATTGTAGTGTATCATCTGAAGGAAGAATAATACACACATCTGTCTGTTCCATGTTAACTTTGCTGGCTTTTCCTTTCCTGTTATTTTTCCCAATAAAATGACACCCTTGGTTGCTGGTGCATCTCTAGGCTGTGGGGCTCCAGTGTATTTATTGCTGGAGCAATGTGTTTGTTAATAATAGAAGGTCACAGCAGGAAGACGCCTGCAGGCTGTTCTGTTCAGCATTGTTAAGCAAAGTAGCTTCATATCCCCTTCTCTCCTAGATACCCTGAGTTTCTTTAAAGAATGTTTTTGTGCTAGTTTTGGAAAAAGATTGTTTCTTGAAGTTATTTTTGAAAAAGCATCCTCTGCCCCCTTCCCCCCAAAACTAAACTATGAAATATTACAAAATGTAGGAGACATGTGTATGTTCTTTTTAAAAATACCACGTTATTTGTTCTAAATAACTGAAGGCTCCTTTTGTCTATCAAAGGCTTTCTGGTATTTGAAGGAGGTTTTTAATAAAGTTATTTTTTATATTTTTATCCCCTATCTACCTAGGGGAGAGGGTTTAATGTAGTGAGCTACCTCAGTTAGGCTTGTTCTCAGTACAAGTTCCTACTCTCTTTGTTTGTGGTGAACTAACAAACAAATAACTAACAGCTTTGGTTCAGCAGTCTTTGGTTCCTCTAGTGTATTTCAGTGTTGGTAACCATATAGGAAGTTAGCATCTCAACACAGAGGTGCAGGCACAGGGACAAATGATGACAAAACACAAAAAGCATTAGTTAAAATCCTACTGTTACAACATTGCTGTTAACCTAGACTTTAATCATAATGTAATGGGCTTTCTGGGATAATCTTGTGGGTGCTGTGAGGTAAGGAAGTAAGGTTTAAAGTCTTGGAAAGATGGATGTCATTTGTAAGACTAGTCAAAGACTGGATCATCAGCAATTCAAATGTAACGAGCAATTTACGTGTTGAAATACTGCTGTGAGTTTGTTTTGCATGGGTTAATAGAAATTAGCAGTCATGTAAGTAACTGTTCTAAAGGTTTGTTTTGAGAGGTACAACTTGGGATAAGCTTACTGTTTGTGTGTAGAGTTGATCACAAAAAAATTCAGAAGCATGACCCAATGGAAGGGTTCCTCTGTGCCCTTACAAGATATACTTTTGATGTTAGTGGGATTTTTTTTGACTTTTTGTTTATCTCAGGACCTCTCTGCAGTCAGAGACATTACACAGTCATCATTTCTACTTGCATGCAACTTGCTTAGTGAGCTCTACATGATCAGTGCTGTTTCTGTACTCAGCAGTTTAGGTGTTTATTAATCTCTAGTTTTGGATTTTGTGTTTTCTGTTTTTTCCATTCTGTCATGTGTGTGTAGTTCCTATTACAATATTTTTGACTGCAATCAGAAGTGCAGTTTAGTTTTGCTCTGTTCTCCGAGCTACTGCTTTTACCTCACAATGTTCCACTTGATGTCTGGCGCTTTTATCAGGACTGTTGGTTGTGCAGCTTTACAGTGCTTGATGTCTGTCTCGCTGTGACCCAGGTACTGTGCTTCCATGGACTTCTCAGAGTACCAGTACAGCACCTGCTGGTTCAATGGAGCAGCTTTTACTCTGTTATGTCAAAGCTTTTTTGCTTTTGCTTTGCACGCTCCATGAAGCAGCAGAACTTTTGTTACTGGTTTCTGTGTGGCACTTGCAGTTGATGCAAAACTTCCTCTGACACGACAGTGCTTGCATTTCAACAGTTTCTTTTGCCTCTTTTCTTTGATAGAAATGTTCCATTTTCTTGGCATTTTGAGAATTTCACGTTAACTTATTGACAAATAGCGAGGTAACAAAGTAAGTAGTTGTTAATGCAGTGTTCTTATAAAGAGTACCTGCAAGTTCTTCAAAATCATGGCCTTTGGCTGGTTTACAGTGACTGGCTTAAGAGTATGATAAGCAGTGAAAGTAGTTACATATCCATTGAGGTGCCTAAGTTCTACAGTGGTGATTTATGTACAGTTACCAAATTGTAGGTTCCTAAACCTGGAAGAGAATTTTCAGTACCTGTTACTGAGTAAATAGGCATTATTCTTGCTTTTCTGACAGAGAGGGCCACAATCATAATTCCTTTGAGTGCTTTCTGTTTAAATGGGGAAAAAATCAGTTGGGAAGTTAAAAATTAGCTAATTGCTTTTCACTGTAGGCAAAAAATATTGTGATGGGTATCACAGAATTAAAAAAACAGAGAACTTTGAAACATTGAAGAAAGGTTATTAAGTATAAAATAACTTTATTAAAAACACATCTTTTAAAAGCCTTTTGTCTTAGGCTGTCTTAGCCAGTTTGTTCTTTATTTAGAAATTGGCTGAAACAGGGAGTTAAATATTTTAGGAAGTCATTTGAGCTTAAGGTGTTTTATGTCCTGTTCTTTTGCAGACTTTATATTAAAACAAATAGGGGAACTCAGAAATGTTGATTATAAAAAAAAATGAAGTGATTTACAGAGCAAGACACGCTATTATGATATGTTAAAAATAGTAGAGTTGATGTTTAAATAACTGCTGACTGTAGGATAGGAAACAAATACTATAATGCTGAACTTAGTGCCTCAAGATCTGCCTGACATGGTGTGCCAAAAGGCAACTTCTTTTCTTCTTCTGGTGCAGTTCTGTACCTGTGTGGAAGGTAGAGATATAAGTGGATTGGCAGAAGAGTCAGGATTAGTAATGGCAGCACAGGATGCCTGTAATGCTCAATAAACCCTGTCATCAGCTGGTGGTGAAAGCATTTCAGAAATAGAGTGACCTTCTCTGGTGACTATTGAGTTTACAAGAAAAAGTGCTGAGGTAGATTCTTCAATATGCTGACTTTTACTGATGCTTACTAAAATTGAGAGCTAAGAAGGCTTAAGATGCTTTGAAATCAAAGTAACAAATTGTGTGGTGAAGTATTTAATACTAGTGCAGGTGGATTGACAGTATTATAGGCCACAGTAATTTACTTACAAAAAGGGAATTGATACAGGCTTAACACTGTGAGGTTTCTCATCTTCTCCTGCCAGTGTCAAATGTCTACATTTGGTTTACAGTGACCTTGTCCACAGGTGATATTTGTCCCTGGTCTTTGACCTTCATGGTAAGCATTCCAAAAAAAATATTGCAGATTTTTTCTAAGAAACCATAGGTGGATTACCCTTTTATTATTCTTTTTTCCTGAGTGCTGCTTGATCAATAAACATAGTAAGGTGCTGGTGTGTGATTAGAATTTACATGGTTTCAGTTGGGTATTACAGGCAATAAATGCTACAAAGGCAAATGCCTGAGAAGATACTAATGATGATACAGCCTTCATTAGTAGTTTTTGGATGGAGCTGTTCTTTCAGAAGGAAGTGAATTTTATTCTGGAACAATTATGTTAAAGTATGTGTTTCTCAATTTGATGTATTTCTATCCAGGAATATGTTTTGATACTTTGTTGTTTTGCAGTACCTGCTACAATATCTTTTGGCAGGATTTCCATTGAATTTTGCAGTAGAAACTCCTATTTAATAACTTGAAACAAATTAAAACTGTTAGCACATGCTGTATTTATACAGTACATCATCAAGTTCCCACAACACTTTTTTTAAACCTTGTTGTATGCTTCAGCCTACTTTGCATGGGGACTGCAGTCCCTTTGACTAGAAATGAAGCTGCTAATACTGGCTTGTTTAAAAATAAAAAAGTCAATTCCCTGCTAATAAATAAGTAGTTTAAGAGTAGGAAAATAAGATGGTTCAATAGTTACCTGCTTTGAGTCTCTATATTAGCAAATTAATCAAATACAAAGCTTAGACATAGGTATGCCTACATAGATTAAACCTGAATTTTTTTTTCTCTGGGACAGGTTGCTGCTGTAGTTTAATTCTTATTATTCAGACAGGCTTTGTTTAGGGAAGCCTGTATCTTAGAGCTTTCAAACTTTTTTTTTTCTTTTTTTAAAAACTTTTCTCCAGTAAATTTCAGGGAAATAATCAGATGAACCTTACTTTTAAAAACTAATATAAATGTTGGGGATTTTAAGATACAAATGGATTTTCCAGATAATTATAGACTATAATCAACTATTATTATATTGTATACTTAATGCTGTTAGCATGGTGATAACACAAGAAAGTGGTTGTCTTCCTGTCTTCCTTTGAGATGTTTCTAAAGTGCTTCTGTGCTGAGACTGATTTCAGCACTACCAATACTTCTACCTGGTCACCATAGCATCATTCCCAGGAAGAACTGGCTTTTTAATGCCAACACTTTATATCTTTCATTGTAAAGGACCAGAGACCATTATTGTCCTTAAGATTTTTTTTTTAAGTCCTGATGCAATTTGTTGAAACCCTGTAATGAACATGATTTTTGCCATCCATGAAATTATTACTGTTCATTAGCAGGCAAGATGTTGGAATTAGCTACTGTGAAATTCAACATGGAGTTTGTCTTTTATATGGACTCTTGTCTAGCAAATGCTGCTATGGAGCCTTTCGAGTTTAGTTGAGTTAACAGGCCCTGCATTTTGGGGGTTTTTTTAATGTGAAGTATGTCCATATGGTAGATACCAAGCTGTGGGAGATCAAAAGTTGATTTTCCATTTAGTGTATAAATAGCAAGAGTTAAACAAAATTGGATGAATAGCTCAGTTAAGCATATGGCATATGTTCAAATCTGTTATCCCATTCTTGAAAGTTCATTCTCTTCTTGTGATGAGAGGACAATAGAATGAATCAGGAAAATGTTGTAAGTATGGGTAATTAATCAATTTGCTAAATTTTTAAATTATATCAGAGTTGCTGATTTTACAGCAGTTAGTGGGATTGTACTGTGATTTTACTCTTACTTACAACTCATTTAATATTTAGGCTTTGTTTGTTTGTTTTCGACAATCTTCAGAACATCCCAGCAATTTCATGGGGTTTCTGTACATCTCTAGGTATATGATGTAAACAAGTGGTATTGAGAAATCTGATCCCTGCTCCTAATTTCAGTGGGGTATGTCTTATTAAGTACAAAATCAACCTTAAGACACCAGATTTCCTTGTTTATCACAAGCTTTTTAGTTTAGTGTCTCCTGGTCAAATTGTCACAGCTGTGACATGAGTAGTGTGTGGAAGGCTTGCAAGTGACAGACATCTTGCACTTTTAGGGAGCATTCTAGGAAAATCTGTGTGACTTTGCCTTTTTCCATGGTGCAACCGCCTTGGAGCACGTGGTTGATACCACTGGAATGTAAGCACCTAACAGTACTGTACTCAGGCTGTGCATAGGTTCATTGAGCAGTCCACCTGCTTGGTTTTGGGGTTTGAAGATCCATAGTGCTCCTGTTTATTCTCTCACCTAAGGCTTGCCCAGTCCTACAGGTTCTCTTGTTTTTCTTGTTCCACAGCTTCAAATTGTTTTTCCTGTTGTTAACCCATTACTATGCTTTCTATATTGTTGTTGACCAACATAAGGATCCTGCTGTCTCTATTTTTCAGGATTTTGACTTTTTTCTTTTCAGAAAGCAGGTGGTAATCATTTTGTAAGCTGCTCTATTATATTATCTGGTCTTTGCTGTGTTTTGCTGTGTTAGAGGGAACTGAGGTGTAGCATGGTAGTAGCACCATACTGGGGCTCTGAGAAGGTGTGTGCTGAAGTAATGCTACTCTTCAGGGTGTTTCCAAATAACGTGCCTGCTGCTTGGAACGAGTCAGGAGAGCAGTCATGTGCTTGTGAGTGAGCCCACTGTATCACAGGATGCACTAGAAGCTTACAAGAAAGAGCAGCATTCTTGGAGATAAGAATCTTGCCCTGGCACTGGAGCAGAACAGGCAGAAAAGCAACTAGATCAGATAACTGTCTTGAAACAGATTGCTTTTTCTCTAATACCATGCTCTTTCTTTAGGCTTGTCATTCATCCTCAAAGTTTTCATCAAAACCATGTCAATCACTGTGTCTCACTTCTAAAACCAAGGATTAGTGATTTCCCAACCTCCTGTTACAGAATTGTAGCAACTCTTTGCAGCTTACTGCTCCCTTTAGTTGCTGGAAACAATTTCTGTCTTTAAGTATAGGATGTATTCCAAAAGAAATTGTTCACCTGGAAACAAATACATCAGTGGTCTTAATGCATAGTGATCTGAGTATATGTTGATTAGCCATTTGTTACCCATGACTAAATAATACCATGCATATACTTTAAATATTCTGATATGCATGCACTTGCCCAACAGTGGTAAAATAGAATGATAGAATTTGTGTCAATCCATGAAATTCTTATTTGTGCTTTTTGTGTCACATGGGCTTCTACTATGCGTTGCAATGAATGAAGTTTGTTATGGAAATAAAATGATGGTTGAAAATATCACTACTTAAGATCCTAGGGAAAAATACAGGGACACTACTTGCATGTATGAAGAGGACTGGGATCAAATGAAAATATCTGCTTCTATGTGATGATAGGTTTTCTGTTAACTTTTTGGAAAGCTGCTTGTGTCACTCTGTAAATGAGGTCTCTTAAACTGGTGTTTAGAAGGAAAAATTATGCATTCAGTCCTTTGTTACATTCAGTGATTTAGGAGTCTTCTGTGACTGTAAGTTAAGTCAGTTGTTTTTACTTTTAATTTTTGAGTAGGTTATTTAGGATGGCATTCACTGAGGTTTTGTCAAACACTGGAGCCTTGACTTGGATAATGAAGATATTTTTAGTCTTCAAATTTTTCATATTTGTTAGACTTGAATTGTGTAGCGGATTCTTTTTACAGATCTGCATTTTAAGGTACTATTTTCCATTACTATTTAAAATCCTTGAGATGTCAATACAAGAAATTTTACCTGAGTTAACTTTAAAACGTTAAGATCTGTTTCCTTAGTTTTTTGTTTAGAGTTTATCTTTCCTTCACCACTGTTAGCTACTTTTCTTTTTGCTTTTACAGAGCTGCTCTTTTCTTTGTGTTGGTTTCCCAAGTATTAGTGAGTAAGAGCACAGTGATGAGCCATACAGTGCACATCCACCCTTTCTGTTTGGCAGTACCACAGCCTTTGTCCATGATTTGTAAGGCTATATGTCATGCTCCCTTACTTATGGGGCCATGCCAGCTGAAAATATATATAGTGCAGACACTCTCTATGTGAAAAGTGTTGTTATGTAAGTGGTGTACTGCAAATGTACCATTCTCCTTGGAGAATGTACATCCTTGCTTGGGTCTTAACAGCATTCTGGGCTGTGAGTTCTGTCATGGAGTCTACCTCTGGTTGCCCTTGTGTAAACTACTGAGTGAGCTTGTATGACTGACTTTTTGATCTATATTGTGAAGTTACTTGAGATTAAAATATTTCTTCAGTTTGCCTGTGTGATCTCATCTTTGGCTTTATACTCTTTATACCCTATTTACCAAATACAGTTATTGTGCTAAGTAGAATTACAAAGAAATTATGTATTGTGAGTGAGAAACCTGGGAGCAGTGTTTTCCTAAAATCAGTGTCATGTTTGAAACCAGTGAACTATTGGATTTTTAATTTTTGTATTAAAAGTTTCTAAATTGTTATTATAAGGTGTAATGATCTCAATAGTTTTTCTGTGATGACTGTGTGTAATAAGATTTTGCTATAAGCTAAGGTGGAACAGGTTGCCTAGGGAAGTTGTGGATGTACCATTCCTGAAGATGTTCAAGGCCAGGTTGGATGCAGCTCTGAGTAACCTGGTCTAGTTGAAGGTGTTGCTGCCCACGGCAGGAGGGTTGGAACTAGATGATCTTCAGTGTCCTCTTCCAACCTTAACCATTGAAAGATGATTCTATGAAGGTGGAAACATCAGCAATACCAACTGACAAGTTCTAATGACTTTGAGAACAATGCCTTCCTTTTTGCATCTAGTCTTGCCTTTAGTTCATGATGCCTTAAGATAAAACAATTTAGGACTGAGCTGTGAACTCTAAGTCTAAATATGAGAGCAGGAAGTTTCTGAAATCAGTCTTTCTAATTATCAGATGCATTAGAATTATGTAAGCTGTCATGCAGAATTCTTTGGAAGACAATGTGTAAGGCAAATAGTTGGCAGGAAAATTAAATAGATTTTTACTTTACTTACATAAAAGCCTATCTTCTAAAATATTCTTAACCTGAAATATTAGAGATCCACAAGTAGGTAAAAATGGATGTGCTCCATGTATATTGCTGTTTGAATTTACTTAGTGACTTCTCAATATGTGTTCACAGACTCACAGGTGATTGAGGTTGGAAAGGACCTCTGCAGGTCATGGGTCCAGCTCCTGTCTACTCAGGCATAGACAGCTAAACCACATTACCCAGAACAATGTCCAGGCAGCTTTTGATTATCTCCAAGGATGGAGACTATACAACCTGTCTGGACAGCTTCTGTCAGTGCTCAGTCACTTTCACAGTAGAAAAGTGTTTCCTGCTTTTTCTGGTTGTGCCCATTGCCTCTGGTCTTGGTGCTGGGCACCACTGAAAAGAGCCTGGCTTGTCCTCTTTGCACCCCCTTCAGGTATTTATGTGCATTGATAAGCTCCCCACAAGCCTTTCCTAGACTCAACTGTCCCAGATCTCTCTCCCTTCTCTCATCAGCCCTGTAATTGTCTTCCTGACCCTTTTCTGGACTCTGCAGTGTGTTCATACATCTTGTGTACTGGGGAGCCCAGACCTGGACACAGCACTCCAGCTGAGGCCTCACCACTGCTGATGAAAGGGGCAGGATCACCCCTGTACCTGCTGGCAGCACTCCTGCCAATGCAGCCCAGGATAACCAGTAACCTTTGCTGCAAGGGCACATTGCTGGCTGATGCTGATCTTCATGTCCAACAGGTTCTTTGCAAAGCTGCTTTCCAGCTGCTCGTTCGGGAATTGTGCCTGATCTGAGTGGTGCCTGGGGCTGTTCTTCCCCAGATGCAGGTCTTTGCACTTGCCCCTGTTGAACTTGATAAGGTGCCTGTCAGCCCCTTTCTCCAGCCTGTTGAAGTCTCTCTGGCACAGCTGTCTGATGTATCTGTCACTCCTTCCTGTTTTGTGTCATCTGCACATCTTGTTAAGGGTCCATTGTACCTCAGATCGTTAATGAAGATACTGAACAGAATGGGACCTGGTGTTGATCCCTGATGTACACTGCTGGATACTGACCTCCAGCTGGGTTTCATGGCCTTGATCACCACCTTCTGGGCCTGGCCATCTAGCCAGTTCTCAGTCCACATCACCATCGGGTCAGCCAGTCCCTCCTTCATCAGCTTCTCTGTGGGGATTGTGTAAGGACCAGTGTCAACAGACAGTACCCATTTGCTCTCCCATGCCAGTGAAGCCAGTCATTTCATTGTAGAAGGCTCCTGGGCTGCTCAGGCATGAATTTCTCTTTGTGAGTTTGGGCTCACCCTTCCTGAGCACCTTCAGATTTTCCCATCCCGATTTTTCTTTCCAGATTTTTTTCCGTCACCTTCCCAGGGGTTCAGAGCTTTGAAATTTCATGAATGGACCATTAACTTTGTCATCTTTTTGTGGGTAGTAGGCAAACTGAGCAAGTACATCCAAAAGCAGAATTTGTACAGAAGTGAAACTTTTGGAATTGAATTACATAAATCTCCTTTTGATAGAGTCTGGGATGTAATTGAGTCTTGGGTAAAGAAAAATCCCCTCCTGTATCTGGAAACCTCCTGTGTCAAGGTTATAAACTCAGTAGAAACATGGTAATGAAATGCTGCTGTAGTGTGTTTGTTACATGTTCAGCTAATGTGGCTTTAGAGCACAACGGGTGCCACGAGGGAAAGGCACCTTGTGCACAGGGTCTGCTCTACTTTGAGCAGGGTTACAGTTGCATGTTTCCTCTGATGCAGGAGTTAGTATGTAATCTACAAGTATGTACACACGTTTATTTTTAAAAAGGTGCATAAAATATTATAGCTTAAATTAGGTTAAGATTATCTTTTACACACTCATGCCCCCATATATATATTTATAAACTTACTCGTCTCGCCCTTCTCTAAAAAGGGAAAATAACTATATTAGTCTTTCTCAGTCTTTGTGCTTCTTCTAAAGGAAGAAACTTAAGTCTCTGTTACCTTTGCATCAGATGAAGCTATGGTAGGAAGGTTGTTGTGCCCTTCTGTTATCATTGATATATCATATCATGATGCTGTGTGTACTTCAGTCATGTGCTAGTTGTACAGGCGTAATGCTGTACACTGCTTACACATTCTTTCCAAACATCCATACTCTGGCCACGTCACACACCTTTGGAGTTGTAGCCATTAGTTTTCATGTCCTTTAAGATTAGCTAAAACTTAAAAAATGTCTTACTATGCAAATAAAACCTCTGCAGCACTTGGACCATGTTTAGAAAGGTATTTTTAATAGTGTAGAAAATGAGAACTATTTCTTGTATCCTCTTCTGACAGATACAGCACGTGTCACTTAGATTCTGTATTCATATTTTTTATACAGCCAGCCTTGGGTGAACATGATGGAAGGACAGGCAGCAATCTAGGATGACAGGAAGACAGTGAAAACTAAAGGGTTGTGTTTCTGACAGGCATCTTCTGAATCTTGCTGAAGTAATGTAAGATGTTACCGCCTCTGAAAGAGATGGTAACCAGCTCTTGCCAAGTGTTGCTCTGCTCTAAGTAGGTGCTACCAGTTCACTAGCAGGGTAGCAGAACACTAGTCATAGAATCACAGAACAGCCCAGCTTGGAAAGGACCTCAGAAGATGATCTGGTCCAACCTTTCCTGGGAAAGGGGACCTAGATGAGACTGTCTTGTGCCCTGTTCAACTGTATCTTGAAAACCTCCAGCAATGGGGACTGTACTGTGTCCCTTGGTGAGATTGTTCCAATGATTGATTGTTCTCAAACAGGCTCTAGCTGCACAGTGACTTTATAGGATGCACCTGCACCTTCAGTGGTGACTGAAGTGCTGTACTGGAGTGGGAGAGAGAGAAAGAGCCACAGTTCCCCTTGTGCTGCTCTGATGGTGACAGGTGGGTGGTGTTATCTGAAACTACTGACACACAGGTCCTGGGAGGGCTGGTGTCAGTGCCCTCAGAACTCTTCTCCTAAAGTTTTCTCATTTTAGGCAACAAAACCACAGCCCATGAGTTACAGTAGCTTTTTAAAAAAACTTCCACTCTTGTGTGGTTTAATTTTATGTGCAGTTTCATTGTATTTGTTTTTATTAGCAATATAGTATGTAAGGAAGCATTGACTATCACCTTGGTTTTGCAAACAAGAGGGTTTATTACACTTGCTTCCAGATAGGTATTTTTTTTCCTTAAAGATCATAGAATCATACAATAGTTTGGGTTGGAAGGGACCTTGAAAGGTCCTCTAGTCCAAACCCCCTGCAATGAGCATGGATATCTATCTGCAACTGAATTGTCCAATTTGACATTGAATGGTTCCAGGGATAGGGGATCTACTGTTTCTATGGGCAGTCTGTGCCAATGTTTCACCATGCTCATCATAAAAAAATTTCCTTTAATCTGATATTAAGATATAAGTATTTCTATTATTTTTACAGCTGTGGCAGAAATCACTTTAATGAAAGAATAACAGGTTGCTGAAAACTTGTATTCACTCATTTTACCAGTATATTTAAAATTGTAGAAGGTTTTGTCAGGAATTTTGTGCATCTTTGCTTAACTGAGTTGCTGAAAGTGTAATATTTTGTTTCTGCAGTGTAAAACTGCTGTATACCTTTACTTGGAATTGTTTTGCAATCTGATATTTCTAAGTGGCAGCCATTGTCCTTGCCCCTGTAGTGTAGTGTCTGAGTTTCTTGCTGCTTTTTATTTACACAGTCAGTTGCTTATTACTGTTTCTCTTTAAATAAGATTAAAGTCTTGCATTCGGGTTTTTTTTTTTTTTTAGATAATAGGGGTAACTTAGTGGTAGATAGTGGTAATCCTCTGTTTGGAACAATACAGGAAATTATCTGAGTATCTTGTTTGAGTGTGTGTGTGTATATGTGTGCATATACATAAAATTTATAAGTCTAGACTTGTTTTAGGGAGATCTTGGAGTAGTTGTGTCAAATAAGACCCAATTTACTTTTGTGTTTTAAAGTCAACAGGTTGTTTCAGTTGTGCAGTTAATAGCAGCTCGTTAGTTTTCAAGAACTGTGCCAACTATAATGTTGGGAGAATAAAACATATATGAAAATCACTGTTGATTTTTGCTTTTAGGCACTTGAATATTTTATATTTGCTGACATAGTTACAGCTTTAAATTCTCTCTCTTGTGTGTAGGTTAATATATATATATATGCATATATATACAAACATATATATTAAGGCAAATATTAAGGATACTTTACTTCTCATTTGTCTTTCTGACTTTTTTTTGAACTCTGTGATGCAGTAGTACAATTGTTTCAAAACAAAACCCCTTACCAACTGCCTAGTGGGTGCTGTAGGTGGAATAGTGACATTTTCAATAGTTTGCTTAGTGAGCTGTATTCAAACTTACCAAAAAATAAAACTCATCTATTGTGAATCACTGGATATGGACAGGATTGTTGAAAGAAATTGGCAAAACTAACAGGTGGGTTAATTCTTTAATCTCTTGATAAGCTATCACTTTAGCAAAAGCTGATTTATTACTACCTCAAGGTATCCATTTGCATGGCTTTATGATCAGTTCTATTACTTTATCTAATAAATTATGGAAGGATCAAGTTGAAATCTTTGTGAGTTGCCAGCACTTGTTTCTGTGAATTAACATAAGTGATTTTTCAGTGTAGGAAAGCAGAACATAAGCATGTATTTTAAACTGAACATACGTTGGAATGCTTTTCCTTTCTAGGTCTTGGTTATTTGCTTATTACCCCTTTTTTCTTTTTCTTTTTTTTCCTTTGAATGTTGTTAATCTACTGAATTATCACAAGAACTGACATTTTCCTTTCCAAATGGGTGCTGTTCAAAACAAGGTGCAGAGAAGTAAAAAAAAAAGGCTAGCTGAGACCCTCACAAGCCGAGAACTCCTTACATGCTTGCTTTAGTGTTCTCTCTTGTCCATATGGTAGGATGGAAAATGTGTTTAATGTCTGGTAATTAAGGAAGTCAAATGGAAGAAAAAATAAATCTAAAGGTACTTGTTACTTACTTAGTGTTTGCTAAACAAAGCAGCAAAGCTGTCATTCATCATTTCAAGATTAATTGCAAGTTGATGCAGTAATAATTTTGTTTTTACACAAAGCTTTAAATCACTGGCATAATTAAAATAGGGCTGAATTTGGACAACAGATTTATATTAGTACCTTATTAAAATTAGTTTCAATTAATCATAAGAATTCAATATATGTTGAGTCTATTATCTACTTTTTTCTATCTAAAAAAGTACCATCATATAATTCATACCATAAATTTTAGTCTAATCAGGAATAACCTTTGAATTCTTCAAGAAAATTTGTGTTTCTGGTGTGCTGCTGATGCTCGGTAACTTCGGAGAAGAAAACTTTGGGAAAGATGCCAGTTCTACAGAGAAATTATTTTTATTATATAGCAAGGAAAGTGGGAAACAAAACATGTCACAAGGCAATTGGGGAAGTTTTGTTATAAAAAAATAAAGCTCGACACAAGGTTGAGCCTGGAGCACTGACCGTGTACTACCATGCTTGGCTTGTAGTTATCAAACTGATGTAAACTGTGTTCATGTTGTTTGAGAACAGACCTGTTTATAATGAGCATAGAATCAATAAATTGATATAAAAATTGGAATTAGGAAAAGAAAATAGTTTTACCCAATTTCTGCTCTCCCCACTTAACGTTTTTGCCATGTTTTGACTGTACCACATGGAATATTCCAGTTGCAAGGATGTAATCAATAGCTTTTTGCAGTACTAACATGAAAACAAATACTTGGAAATCTTAGTCCTTTTTTTTCTCTAAGGACCACTACCCCAGGAGAGACTAAACTTCTGGCTTCTGAAGTCTATGACATCCTTCAATCTTCCAACATGTCAGACATGGACAATGTGAATGAGATGAATTATCGTCGGCGGAAAGCACAGTTTTTCCTCGGCAGCACAAATAAACGTGCCAAGACAGTGGTTCTGCATATAGATGGCCTTGATGATTCGGTAAGGAAACCTTCAGAGTAAATAAGGCATGCTGTACTGAGATTTATTTTAACCCCAGAAACCCAGTGAGGCTCCTTGTGTGAAGTCAATTGTCAGCAATTTCTGTGAATTGTATTTTGGAGCATGAGATATGTATAAAATCTTGCATAAATGGAGCTCACTCAGAACACCTAAATAAGATGTTTTAAGGCAGTTTTCGTGATGGTTTTTCAAGAAAGAATAGAATAAACAAGGTGTCTTCAGCATTTTTCATTTAAGGATCTCTTGTGGTTGTATGTGTGTTTATCTAAAAAAAGTTTCCTTTTAGTTATGAAAGATTTCAGACACTAGGTGGTTTTTTTTATTATTCTTAATTTAGAAATGCTGTATTTTCTTTGAGCTGGTTTTGCTGCATCTTTTCATTGTCTGTGAGATCTTTTCTACTGTGGTGACCAGAATGGCATTTGAATTAATGAGGTCTCACTGAGTCTTTATGTAATGTCAGAATAACTTCTACAGATTTATCTACCATACCCCTGTAGATAACACCCCAGGGCCATGTTTGCCTTTTTACGGCTGCCAAACAGCATGTAGGCTGTTTAACCATGTTATCCACAAGTGCCCTCCGGACTCTGTATCTTTCAGTTTTGTACCCATTTTAAATGATCAAACCTGATCCTTTGCTTTGTTGCTTTACATTCTGCCAAGTAAGCATGTCCACGGGCCCAGTTTACCAACAGCATACCCACTGCTCTGTTTTCATAAGGCCATAGTTAATTCCTTTAGAAATAACATGCTGCTCTAGCTCACTTTATACAAATATTTTTTACAGTTTTGGCCTTCCAGCACTTGCTCTATCTAGAAAGGCAGTGCTTTGTCAACACCACTGGCTTTTCTACTCTGAAATTTTCAAAATTCAGTTTCATAGGTTGTTGTTTTTAAGCTTGTAGTTGATTTGTTTGTTCACAGGTATCTCCAAGCAAGAAATTTCATCCACTTCTACGTTGTGAGTTTAGATATTTTGCCTGTAGTCCAATTCTGTCTTAAAAGCATGTCTTTTTCTTCAACAAATGGAACTTAGCAATATTTGTGGAGTTATCTCTCTGCTGAGGTAAAGGTATTGTGAAAAAGCATAGTGTATTCAGATATTCATCTCTAGAGAGCAAAACTGCAGGTGGATCACACCAGCATGTTTTCCTAGCTTGTTGTTAAAGGAAAATCTGGCTGTGCAGAAGCTGAGATAGCTGGAGTATGTAGCTCTGTATTTCATCAGTTGATTAAAGAAATGTTAAGAGGTGCTCACCAGAAGTTAAACATCCCCATAATGCTGTTTTAAGTGTTATGATAGGTTGGGACTAGGAGGGTGATAAAGCTTGGGAGCAAGAAAAGCCATTTAGTTTCATTCAATAGTTTATTCCATACTTAAGTAGCAGAGAATATTGGGTTACATGTATGAGTTTGAAAAGGCATTGTGAGTAAACACAGAGCTTTAGAATTGGTGTTCTTAGTCACATTTGTAAATGGAAGCTGCTGTTAGGCACGGGTGCAGGATTTCCACAAATGCTTGTGGATTTTGAAACCTCAAATAGATAATTGATTGTTTTAGGAAGAGAGGGGAAAGGTCGTTTGTTGTTTAATGTGGTATCAGGTGTTTTAATTTTAAGATCTAATAATCAAATTTGGTGATAAAGGTAAAAAACAAGGCAGTAACTCAGGAGTTCGTGGCATGCCCCTGAGTCAGTTTTCTAATCTGTACATTATAGTAGTATTTGTGAGTGGCAGGGTGAATCAGGGTTTGGTGTGTAAGGGCATAACCTAAATTTTGCCTGTGCCCATGCTTCAGGAGTACCTTGCAGAAAGACGTTTAGTTGTGTGTTGCTGGGGTTTGTGGCTACCTGGCAGTCAAATGTCTTTTGTAAAGTTTGTCTGTGCAGCAAAGCTGGTGGCTGCCAAGCTGCCAGCTTTTTAAGGAGTTTGTGTGGACCTTAATAAGTTTTGTCTTTTAAGAAATGATTCACCAATTATCTGATCACTGAAAGCCCCATTTTGAATTAAACTGAGGTGCCTGTGATTCACCTGGGCTCTTAAGAGTAAAAAGCTGAATTCTGTCGCAGAATTGCTACACACCCATGTATTTATTTTTTTAGGCTAGGAAGCTATGAAAGTGTTGCTTCCTGTGTCCAGATGTAGGTTTCAGCTTCCACTTGCGTAAGGCAGCCTATCATCTTTGCATTAAATACATCCTTTGTATAGTAAAGGTAACCTATCTGACAAAGTTATTTTTTGGAAAATGCAGAAATGTTAGCTATTTCAATATATAAACTTAAACAAATTAATTGTTTTAATATATATGCTAAACTGCTAAAAAAAAACCCCAAACTGCTTCAGTTGGTTCTTCCAGAGATTAAAAGAATTTAATTTGCTTGTTGTGCATACAGTGAATACTGACTATTGATTATTTGGTAACTAATGCAGATATACTTTGAAATAACCAATTATTTAAAACCTTGCAGCAAAAAAAAAAAAAAAGGCTAACTATATAATTATTTTAAACCTGTGTAAAGGCTGTCAGTTTATTTCTGATACAGTCCATTTTTTTATCCCCTTCTGTGCTAGCAGTCTCTCCAAGTATACTTTAATTCTTTTTGTTGCAACCATCTTGTGCAAATATTAAAAGGGAAAAAAAAAGTTGAACATTCTAAGATAATGTAGCAGATGCAACTAGTACAGGTCAATGTAATGTTACTGCACAGTAGGTGATGTCAGTTGCTTTAAACGTAACACTCTGTGGGTTATCAACCAAGTATTTTCCGTTTAAAATAAGAATTAAGTGTGTGCTGTGCCATGATGTCTGTGAGCTGCCGCAGATGAAGGAGCTGAAAGATACAACAGCTGCTTTGATGCATTCAGTCAGTATGGAGCCAAGGTGTCTGATAAATAGCAACTTAAACACTAACTACTCATCAATGAGCACTTCAGTCAATCAGAACTTAACCAGAGGGGACTGTTTAGCTGATCACATGGAGAAAAACATTCTTTGCTTTTCAGCACTTTTCTCTAATTATTTACAGTTGATTCCATCCTTCTTTGACTTCTAAAGTGTAAGCAAATTTTTCTTTTGTGGCAAGAGAGTCTAATATTTGTGCATTAAAATATAAGTCTTAGTTTTTCTGTTACTCAACCACACTTTTGCAACCATGTGCTTTGAGACATACAGGAACACCTTAAAAATTAATTGTGAGCATTTTCACATGGTATGTTTTTTAGTTGTGGGACTTCTGTTTGTTTTTCAGTCTCGAAGGAATCTTTGTGAAGAAGCCTTGTTGAAAATTAAAGGTGTTATTAGTTTTACCTTTCAAATGGCTGTTCAAAGGTGCGTGGTCCGAATTCGCTCAGATTTAAAAGCAGAGGTAAGTGCTTTGTAACCCTCCAGATCCTCACATTATTGCATTCTCTTGCACTGAGCTCTTGCTTTTTTCTTTGTATTTGTAGGCACTGGCAACAGCAATAGCATCAACCAAAGTTATGAAGGCACAGCAAGTTGTGAAAAGTGAAAGTGGTGAGGAGGTAGGATCTGTATCTTTCTAAATACCAATTGTTACAGCTCAGCTGTATCTTAAATATCAGCACCTCTGCGCCTATAACATCTGACAATAGGCAAAATTTAAGTGTTACACATCCAGTACAAGGGGAATCAAGGATATCCTATGTCAGGATAGGAATTCATAGAACAGTTATACAGAAATTATTGTTCAGAAGAAGGACAAAAGTACTGTAATTGATTATCTCCATAATGATATGAAAAGGGTCACAAAGAACGTGATGGGTTTTCTTGGTTGGAGTTGCTGCTGTGCTTTTGTTTCACAACTACACAAAAAGGTAGTCTGTATTTACTTGATACTTTCTCTTCCCTAGTAAGCCAAAGCTTTTCTTGTGTATCTTCTAAGCACAGTAGGTTCCATTTATGTTCTCGCTCTATAGGGCAATGGGGAGGATTGCACATGCCTGTCACCCTGAACATGTACATATTATAACTTTGATTTATTCTTTTAAGTTACAACATTTGACATAATTTTAATCTGTTGTGTTTTATCAGATGCTAGTTCCATTCCAAGATACTCCAGTGGAAGTAGAGCAGAACACAGATCTACCTGAGTATTTGCCAGAAGATGAGAGCCCTACTAAGGAACAGGACAAAGCAGTGTCTCGTGTTGGGTCACACCCAGAAGGTGCAGCAAGCTGGCTCAGCACAGCAGCAAACTTTCTATCAAGATCTTTCTACTGGTGACTTGTATTTGGTGTTGAAAGACTGTGTGAATGAACCAACAAGGGGGCCAGTTTTCCATTGGTGTGGTGAACTGCCAAGTGCAATTTGCAATAAATCATCACGAAAATTTTAGATTAAGCAAATGTATGCTGCATTTTACATTTTATTGGACGTTTAGCCTGATAGGGCAGGGGTCAAAGGACAGAGGCCTCCAATCAAATTGTTCCTTCATTAGTTTTTCATGTAGATTTTATTGCTTCACTTTTTAAAAATGGGTCCACTGTTATATACCAAATGTTTATGCTATACCTATAGAGCTTTAAGTTTGACTTCACATGAAACACATGGTAGAGAGAATCCATTCAACTTGTCTCAGGGCCTCTGTGAAAGAAAATTCTTAATAGCTCCAGTTGTACATTGAATGAAATGCCCCTTTCATTTCTACATCGCTTTGGACTAGCATTGTTTTGTTCAATTTTCTAGATTTTGACTCCAGAGAAAAATACAGTCTGCCTCTTTTTTTTGCCTTTGTTTTTGCCTGCCATGTTCACAGCATGAGCACAAGGATCCCTTTTTGCTGTTAAACTAGAATCACTACAGACTTGAAACGTGTAACCCTTTTATGTATATTGATTTTTTCCCAGCCTGCCCTTAACTATTGGAGTGCTTAAAATAAGAAAAAAGGGACTGAAAAAACACAAATATGTATACATGCATTGTACAGTAAATAAACTAGAACATATTTGTAATGATGGGTGTGACTGACTGATATATATATATATACATATATATATAACTAATAAATACCACTGACTGCTGTTTAGGCTAGCTGGGAAGACTAGCAGAAAAAGCTGTGGTCTAATGTAGTGATGACCCATTGCAGCTCTGCCTGCAGAGAATAGAGGAATGTAGACTATATTTGATTAAGAAATGGTGTTTACTGTTAGGAAATATTTAATGGTAACTAAAACTTTAAACTTGAAGTATAAAGCAGGACAGAATGCCTCTTTTGCCACAGTGCCGCACTCGTAAATTTTGACTCTTCTTTTTATTTGTTTTCCCCTAACAATCGCAATATGCAATTACTTTTTCCTCTTAATGTCTTTCATGAGACTCCCATGAAAATACATCAGCTTGGCTTAAAAACATATGCAAACAATTGGCTTTGCCCTGTAACTTACAGACAGTATAGGTTTAAAGATGTCTTAGTAATTCCTGTGAGCAGAAGTGATAATAAAAGCAAAACTTCTGTAGGTAGAGAATAACATATATCTGAGCTGTTATTAAACACTGTGCGTGAGAGGATTCAATACACAGTGCTTGAAAGCTGCAGTGCCCCTGCTTTGTTGCACCAGAGAAATACAGCTGAGAACTTTGAAACATATTATAAATGTCATTATACAGTGCTTTTTTTGTGCTAATGTATTTGCTATAATATGAATCATATTTACCACTTGGAGACCCAGAAAAGAAATTTTATGCATCAAAGTT
The DNA here is from genome assembly GCA_013399835.1 of Leptocoma aspasia. Lineage (NCBI taxonomy): Eukaryota > Metazoa > Chordata > Aves > Passeriformes > Nectariniidae > Leptocoma > Leptocoma aspasia. The sequence continues at coordinate 1,777,193 of VXAX01005860.1, read as the reverse complement.
ATTCTCCTGTGCCTATGCACAAGGAATAAATAAAAAAGCTCACAGGCTGTCATAGTACTACAGAAATGTTGAGGATATGATAATGTAAAATAATAATAATAATAATAATAATAATAATGATGCAGGTCAGAGTTCACCCACCCAGGTTAATTGTCATTCTAAGAAGAAAAAACCCAAAATCTTGTTGGCAGACTAGATGTCTCATGTTTTTTAATATATCTAGTTTATTTTTGATTCAGGTTTACACGCACAGATTGAAAATACAGGCTTTTCAGGGCATGTATTGCTTTAAATATGTAATGCTATTCATATTGCTGTCTAGAATGTTACAGTACCAAATGTGTTTGAAAAGTCCTCTGTTCTATAGCCATGAATGCAGAGTTTTGTTTTTCTGCATTAACATCTGTTTGCATTTGCATTACTGCACATCTATTTACTAAAAGACTACACCCTTTGGATATTAATGGTTCAATACCAGTAGGTATTACAGTTTGTTTGTGCATTCGGTCTGTAGGTGTGCTTTTATGACAGTATTGCAGCTCTTGTAGAACAGTTTAAGGCATCTGTAAAAGTTTTTGAAATACATTGTAAAATAATAAAGGATAATATAACTAAACAAAGCATGACTGGTGCCTTTTTAAATGTTCTGGCATTTGTTTAAGCTACTTGTGGTTTTAGAAGTGTATTCATCTTTAATTTGACAGAGAGGAATGCAGATGTCCAGTCTTAGTGACTCCTCTGCTGTATGTCACAGCAGGGCTTTTGTATATGTATAGAACATGTTTATATTTCAAACAAAGTTTTTCGTAAAAAGGGGGTAAGCAGTTGACTCTTGAGGATATTATCTCAAATTCATTCTTAGGGGTTTTTTTGGACATTAGCTTTTTTTTTAGTAACTGATGCTATGTAGGTCATATTTCATTAGGGAAATGAAGAAAAATCAACACTTCTGGAGCAATTTCTTTGATAAAACTGGGGGGAGGGAAGTCATAGCACAGACTCATTAATTTTATGCTTATACTTTTTCAGAGGTCAGGTGAAGAATAAGAAAACTCTTTTGCTCTGACCTAAGGATATGACAAAAAAATTACTGCAAAATTAGAAGCTTCTAAAAAGAAGCTGAACTGGGAGACATGGCACTGGTATTGCATTGCAAAGTTGCAAAGTACTCAGTTGCTAAGGAATTCGCTGCTTACATCATGGTGGAAGCTCCTGAATTGTCCTAGGGTTATCCCTGTGTACAGCATAATGGAATAATCACTACCATGTTTCCTCATAATAAGAGTAAATGCTGATGGGATAGGTAGAGGCAAAACTGAGGCTCATAGCTGTGCCTCTGTGAGCAGCTGTCAAAGCACTGCAAGCATCCTGCAGTACAGTGAAATACATTATACTCTGGCTTTCCCACTCCAAATCACCGATGGCTTATTCCGTGCAAAAATAGCTGATGTGGCTGAGTTTTGCCACAGGCTGTGTAAGCTGGTGAGGCGGCTACTGTGTGGGGCTAATTTGGAAGAAAACATTGACTGCCTAGGCAGATGCAAACTGGCAGGTGTGAAGTACTCCTGTAACTGCCTGCAACATAAAATAAAACGTGGGTGTGCCTTTTTGCCTCTGACAACATTCTGGCTGTCAACTGGCAGAGTTTAAAAACACACCTAATAAAAATTAGCAGCACCACTCTTTCCTGTATTCTTTTGGCAGAAGGCTGGATCATATAGTCTTTCCTGTTTCTTTGTACCTAATTGTTCTGAGTTCCTAAAACCCATCTGTTAAAATTAAGGGTTGAAAACAGAGATGAGAATAACGTCTCAACCCATCTCTGATGCTGATTGCAATTCTTCAGAAAAAGTTGAAAGCACAGGATTTGGCAAAAGTGAGTGAGTGGAGGGGTCACTGGAGACTTCTTCAGTGAGGTACAGCATCTAATTAGCCCCAGGGGTGACTGCCTGTTGAGATTCCTGTTCTAAAGCTTAGTATAAAGCCATTAGAAAAAGAAATTGTCCTATTTGTAGTTTACAGAGGGCAGGCAAAGGTCTTCGTTTAGCCTGCATTGCACGTTTTGAATAGGGTTGAAAAAAGCTGATTTAAATATGCAGTACTTTGCATGTATATAGATAACACATGGCAGCAAGCTCTACCTCTGTAAGCTGACACGTGCCACATCAGAATCAGAATTATATTATTTTAAAGTTTTCTTCAAGTTACTGTTCATTTATGTGCATGTTGCACTATGCAAGTGACTGCAAGAGTTAGAGCTTCCTCTGTGGAATAAATTAAGATCCCTTAAAGCAGTTAAAGTCTCAAGATACAAACACAGAGGAGATGCACACTGTTAACAGATTTTTGTGCCAGTTGTCATGGTAGAAGTTGTTTATTATGTTAGGATAAGAAGGCTGCTGTTTGGATCAAGTTCCCAGCAGCTCTCTCTTCATGGCTACCAAGATACAGAACTTGGTAGCTAAATAATTCCTGCAGTGTTTAATACTTGCCCAGTGGCTACAGTTCAGGTTGATCAGCCAGCACTGCTTGTGCTACTCTGACTGTTGTTTCTAAGGAGCTGAATACAATCACAAGCGAAACCAAACTCCTTATCTCAAAAGCACTTCTGTGCCAGCAGTGCATGGCACTATGACTGGCATAGCAAGGGTCTTTTAAGTAGCAGTTATAGAAATCTGAATACTACAAACCCACAAACCCAGGAGTGTTGCTTTCATTTCCCGTCAGAGCACTGAGTTAAGTTTAAATACAGAAAATAAGAGGTTACTGTTTGAGGTCATACTTTGCTGTTTCAATCCTCTTCTCTTTGAGGTCCTTCAGACTCACAGCATGCTAACCCACTGGTGCAGGGAATTCCTGTGTCAGCTTCTCCGTGGGAGCTGCCCCTCTTGATGTTTGCTGGTGAAAGGGGAGGGTGAGATCCCTCGTGAGCCCATGGTGAGCTAGCAGGGAGCAGCTGGCACACTGTTCTCACCTAAGATCCCACAGACACATGAACATACATAACACAAGGTCTTAAAAAAGGGGGTTTTCTACTGACCTCATTTTACAGACTGCACAATAGAATCTGTTTACCCAAATTGCTCAGGAATCCTGAGAAGTGCAAATTTTTGTGAGCAGTCTCTGATTCTTAGTTCATGCTTCACTTCATAAATAAACTGAAATGCTTTCGATTTTAAGAGGGACCTTTGCACTGTCAACTTCTCTGGGCTGGAGTAGGAAAGTCAAACCTGTCACAAGCAACTTTCCTTATTGAGTTATATGTTTGCTGCATCAGGATGTTGAAAGGCATGGCCAAAAGTCAATTTTCATCTCAAAATAGTCCTTACTGATTCGTTGAAGTTCTAGGTAGCAAAGAACTTTTGGTAACAAATACCCTTTCAAATTGTTTAAAAAAAAATCAGCTATCTTTGCATATGTTGTATTTCAAAAGCTTTGCAGAACATGATCTATTTCAGCAGTGCTGCCTGCATAAGGTGCCCAAGGCATCTGCTGCTTTCACCAGAGTTAAACACCACCCTGACGGTGGTATTTGTGCTCTTTCAGCAATTAATGTTATTAGTGGGTTTTAATCTTTAACATTTCTCTAAGGAGGTGTTGTCTCCTTTCTAGACTCCCCATGTACACAGTATTATATATCTTATATAAATGTGGTGTTTCTTTTTAATTACTTGTCGAGAGTGTGTTTTGGTTAAACTCCCTTCCTGCCCCTGTGTATAGCACAGGTAGAAAGTGACAGCACACCAAAGCATCTCTTTTGTGGTGTGACCTTTTGGCCATGCTTCCTTCACTGGGCAAGTATCCATGGCGTATTGTTTTGTATTCAACTTTAAAGGGTAGGTAGATGATCCAGCACAGGCAGTCCTGGTTTTGGGAAGGCTGGGAGGGAGTGGAAGGAAGCTGGAAGGCAATTCATGGGCAAAGAGACTTTGCATCTGCAAAAGGATGCTCCTCCTGGCCAAAGGAACTGTGCAAATTTAGCTTTACATGAGACTGTCTAAAGGTGAGGATTTAATTTGCATTACTGCAAGACTGATGGTTTTTTTCTGAATAAAAACTTAAACTGACATAATGGATTTTTGATTGTTAATCCCTGTATTATTCATATGGAAGTCCCACGTTCAATATTGATAATGCCATTCAGGTTCATAATCTCGGTATAAAACTAGAAGCTTATACTTTGTCCTTGGATTTCATGGCTTTACCTCCTTTGCTGCAACAAATATGTGCTGTAATGTTTTAGCAAATAACCATTATTGTTTATACACTGTAATTCAGTGGAATGTAGTAAATGGTGTATTTTAAGGAGTCTATTTCTTTGCATATAAAATACCTGTAAAGCTTACTGAAGGTGAAGAGTGGCTCCTACTTAGCTCTCAAGTGTTGGCTACATTACTGAAACAATGAAGATATATCACCCACTATAATGGGGAAATAGCAGCCATTTAACACAGGTGAGCATTAACTCTGTCATTTAGGCTGCTGAAGCAATCTTACTGTTATAGTCAATGTAGCTGCTTTTGTTTCTCCATATGTGTAGATGTTCTGGTGTATAAAATGCATTGCTGTTTGTAACAGTAAATTACGTGTGCTGGAAGGATACTCCTACTCTTTAAATGAAGTTATATCTGAACCTTTAAGCAGGCTAAGCAAATATAAAATAAATAATGGCTGGTTTTTCAAGCCATTTTCACTGTTATAGCTTCGACGATAAAAATCTGCCATTCCGGAAAATTTTGTTCTAAGAAAAAAAGTAAATAGTTTTTTATTTTATATAAGCTTTCACTGTGAAAACAGCTTATTGAAACATAATTTCACAGTGATTATTATCAAATAGGTGTGTGTAACCCCCTTCAGAGCTAGGAACCTGTAAATGAAATCTGGCAATGGCTAGTTCTTCACCTGGGATGTCTCAGAAGTCATGCCCTCTCTAATATTATGTTTGGAGTTCATATTTGTGTGATTGGCTGAAGAAGTTAAGAATGTCATATTGTGCTGTTCTCCTTTTTCTTCAGCCTTCCACACACACCACCCCCAGTATAATGAACCTGATGCAAGTAAAGCTAAATAGTCAGTTGCAATTCAATGAATGACAGGTCTATGATTTTGTTATGAAATTATGAAAAGGAAATGGTAGTTATTAGGGTAAAGCACCAAAAATAGCTTTAGAAATTTAAAAGATTGTAATGTGTCTAAATTTTTAAAAAATGCTTTTTTGAGACACTTCAGAATATACATAGGGAAGCATGATGCAGACTGTAGAATGGATGAATATCTGGTTAACTATAGCGAGAGCTACACTTAATTATTATTTGTGAAGACCCTGAATGTGTAAGAGTTTCCTGCACCATTTAAATTAATTGAGTAAGAAGAAGAGAAAGAAAAAACCTAATGCCACAAAATGAAGTGAAAGCTTGAATGTAGCCCAGCTCTTCCTGGTCCTTTTCTGCCCCTCACCCCAACACCACTAGTCTGCAGCAGGGCCTGTAAGCAGAGATATGGGGAGGAGCATGTGAGACTGGCACTGAGTGGGAAAAGTTGTCATTCCCATTAACTCTGAGATACGTTAATATTCCAATAATGAGATACTTCAATAATGAGTGATAGCTCATAAAGACCCAAATTCTGAAATTGAGCTTCTATCTTTAGAAACCTCTTTTTGACCAGCCAAAACATAGCACTCTAGGACCAGTGTTTCTTCTGCAAGGTCAATGCCATGCTATTTTGGCTAAACAACAGTACAGTTATCTGTGTGTCTGGCTTGTTGGACAGTCAGCCACCATCAGGGAAGAGAGAGAGGGTGGTCTTTAAATAAATTCTCCTTTTGGAGAGCTGTAAGTATACTTAAGTTTAGCCTTCATCTATGTGCTGTGTGCCCGCCTCTAAAGAGACATGTACTTAAATGCCATTCCTTCCTTCAGGATAGGAACACCCAAACCCAAAATGCCTCACTGAATCCTGAACCCTGAGCCAGCTCTCAGCTGCTGAGTGATGGGTTTAGGATCATCTAAATGAATGATAAGAGATACCCAGCAAACTTCCAATATCTGGTCCCAGTGACTACAGCCCATCTCGAGTACCCACCTACTCCTAGACTGAAACGGCAGCTGGCATCAGCTACTCAACCAATCCAATTTACTTTCAATCACACCATTACTACAACCTCCCTCCTCCATCTGTGTAAACATATGTCTTTGTTAAACACCACCATTTGTACAGGATAAAAATTGTCAATGCTGACAAAAATGCCCCCACATAATGCTGTTGTGATTGCAATGTTGTCCTTAAGCTGATTTTAAAGAAGTCTGTGAGCTGATCAACATCTTCCACTGCTATTAGTGGTAAACTTTCTTTGATGGGAATAAATAATATAAAAATTTTTTTATATCATCCATGGGAGATGTGTTCTCACTTTCCTAAGACAAAGCTCTCTTAAGCCACTTATTAATTATCAGTAGCAGTTTGCAGTGCCACAGTAATACCTCAAAGCAATGGCTGTCCCATGAATAGTTTTTTCTACTAATAGTGTCTTGGCAGAAACATATTTCCTTCATACATTTCTGAGGCTGGCCCTTAAATCTGGCAGGCAAAAGTTAAAAATCTGAAGAAAGTTACTGGTGGTTGCTCCTTGCACCACCTTGTAAGAAATAACCAGTACTGGCCCCCATAAAGGTGTTTTCCTTTTTTCTATAGCAGAGTGCAGTACTACTAGACTGTCCTACACAGTAACTGAATTCCAGCATGACCTAGGGCCTCCACTCTCTAAACCTGAGAGTTATGAAACAATATAAAGTGGATGAGGGTATCTGTTTACACAAAGGAAGTTGCTATGTGAGACATTAGAAGGCAAAGCTAAGAACCAAATTTGTCCCCTGCCAAGGGGAGAGCTGTTCAACAAACTGGTCACCCACCAAAGTTGTGCAGGGCTTTTGCTGGGCCATCCTGCAAAATGCTGGCTTGATCAGCATTAAACAGGGAAATTGGTTTGGGCTCTGTGACCTGAGCTTCTTGGTCTTCAAGATCTTAACTCCAGATGCTTAAAATTAACAGTTCCCTTCATAGAAATAAATAAATCCAAGGATGTTGGGAGTTCTGGTGCAGTGTCTACCAGCACAGAGTGTGAGATCCTTAGGCAAGTAAGTACTTTTCTTTTGTACAAACCTGCTTCTTTTAGTGCACACTTTGTTCCTTGTTTTTGCTCTTATTACAATACCCTTGTTGTCATCATCATTGTAGTCTTTCATCCATTCAGTCCTTATAATACTAAATATGGAAATGTAGTTTCCAGAAGAAAATGGACTTAAATTCTGCTAGGATTCAAACCCAATAATTTTGTTTCTTGCTTGTTTTATCCTGCTGTTTGGGTATGCTAGAGTGCAGTTATATGCTTTTTTCCCTATTGTTTCTGCAGCTGTGAGGATTAGGTATTGTTTTTTAACGAAAATTGAGATTTTGTGGAATTGCTTTCCTTACAAACTGGGGCTTTGCGTCAGAAAAACAAAACAAACCAAAAAGTTAAAACAGTTTTTCACCCTTCTTACTTTGCTAATTCCTCACTGGCCTCAGCTTCATTCTGCTGTTTCATGCAACCTATTCCTGTTTCCCTGGCTTGGTGGTTTTGAAACATTCAGAGTCTTTTGGATTATGTTTTGCTTTGTTTTCTTTTGCCTGCTTTGCTTGCCATAACTCTGCATCTCACTTTTCAACCAGGCAAAGCAGGATAACAGGGCAGAGAGTTTCTGCTCTTTTGGCATTTGGTGAAGTATTTGAATCAAGTCGGAGAGAGCTGACTGAGCAGCACTGGGCCAAGATACGAGGGGGCTGTTAGTAAATCTCACCTCACACATACTATGAAATCACAGAAACTGGGATGTGAAGATTATGAAGAGAAGCTGTATCACCTCCCCTCCTGGATGATTCTTGTATAAATGAAAATGTGGGGTATCAGGAAACTCCTTTATTCTTTGTTTGAAAGAATTAGTCTCTCCTGCCTGGAGCCTGGGTGGCTGCTTGTGCAACCCACTAGTGCAGGCAGGAAGGACTCCTGGACTTCTACTACCACCAGTTCAGGTATTCTTGGTAGTTTGTGGTCTGGCCTTATTCCCCAAGCTGGTACTTGAAATTGTGATTTCAAAAGTGATTGATGACTGTGTGAATGTTATGAAAATTCTGAAGAGGCACTTTAAAAAGGGCAGTTCTGATGCAAAGGGAGAACTCTCCCCACCTCCTCCTCTTCCAGCCTCTGGACCTGCAGCTCTGGCTTGGCTGATGCTCCACCTACATCTCATTCACCACGCTAAACCTCCTGTGTGAAGGGGCAATGGGAAGGGGGAACTGACTCCCCACATAAAGAGATGCTTGCAGCAACACCTAAAGTTAACTGAGCCTTTAGAGTCTAAAATCCTAAAAGAACTTCATGGCCATGCTGGTTTCCTGCTGCATGGGAAGAGACTTTAGGAATAAACTCCAATTATTGCATCAGGTATTTGCCCATCTTTGGGCTGCTGCTGCCTGTGCCCATTCCCGTTACTCGTGGACCTGTGTCAAACACCAGAGTTGTATCCTGGGTCTCAGAAATGCCACTGAGGGCTGCTCCCCATGGCTGGCAGTTGGTACTGACAGCACTGAGATGTTCTGCCATCCTGTTGAAACCACTTCTGCACATTAAGCAAGAAGGAAAGCTAGTAAGTCACAGAATCACAGGCTGGAAAAGGCCTCTGAGATCACTGAGTCCAGCCTGTGACCAAACACCACCTTGTCAACCAGACCATGGCCAAGTGCCATGTCCAGTCTTTCCTGAAACACCTCCAGGGATGGTGACTCCGCCGCCTCCCTGGGCAGCCCATTCCAATATCTTATCACTCTTTCTCTGAAGAATTTCTTCCTAATGCCTAACCAGAAGCCCCCCGACTGTGACCTCTCGTGCTCTCTACCTGCCTGCGACAAGTGGCCGAACCCCCCCCCACCCTTGCTACAGCTTTCTTCCAGGGAGTTGCAGAAAGCAATAAGGTCACTGAGCCTACTTTATTCCAGGCTGAATACTCCCAGCTTCCTCAGCCCCTTCTCATTGGACTTGTGCTCCAGACCCTTCACCAGCTCCGTTTCTCTNCCGTGCGGTGCCGGGCGGTGCCGTGCCGTGCCGGGCGGTGCCGGACGGTGCCGGGCGCGGCGGGTGCGCAGCGGGGCGGCAGCACTAGATGGCAGCATGGACGTGCCGATGGCCGGGAGGCGGCAGGAACGGGGAACGGGGAAGGAGGGAGGAAGGGAAGGAGACAGAGAGCGAGGGAGCGGGCAGCCCGCCGGGCGATGCTGGCACCGCAGCCCCCGGCGCCTTCCTGGCTGGGGTGCGAGCTGTAGATGTCTTCCCATCTTTGACTCCTTTGGATTTTTTTTTTTTGTTCGTTCGTTTGTTTCTTTTAAATGCCTTCTTTCACTTTTCTGCCGAACTTTGTGCGGTTTTCATAGATGGAGCATTACACTTTCTTTGTTTTCGTATGGATCTCATGCTTACGTTTCTTCAATTTTTTATTTTGTTGGGGTTTGTTTTGGTTTGTTTTGTTTTTATAGAAAAACTTCTGGAAGTGAGTTTTGTCTCTAAATAAAGACCACTGTTCATTTTTTACAATTAATTTATTCATAACTGCATATAAAGCGCTACAGACGATCTTAATGACCCATGAAATGGAACGGATAGTGGGTTTTGTATGTCTGTGCGTAAATATCTGCAGATTTATGCTCTGTGTGCCACCTGCTTGAGTGACAGAAGTCCTGAGCTGATCTAACTGACAGAAGTGCAAGCACAGGATAACTTAATGCTAGTTTTATCCCAAGTGTAACACAAGTCAGAATTCAGCCCAGATTCTTTGCAAATAAATGCCCCCTTCTAGGTCATGCTTTGGTTCCAGAGCAAGGGACGTTCCTTTTAGTTCAGCCTCCAGACCCACATTTGAGCCAGCCCGCAGGTATTGCCAAGAGGTTTGTAGTTTGTAGGTTTAGTTTGCATGAACAGCCACAGAGGCTGATGGTTGTCTCTCAGACCTGCCCAGCACATGGCTGAGGCTGCTGTAACAGGTTTTCACCCAATGCCCCATCACTGTTGTGGCTTCTGGCTGACTCTAAAATACAGGAGTGTGAGCAGTGCCTCTCTTCTTCGTCTATTCCGAGGTTTCTCATGGTGATACATGTTGGAAGACTGTCCATCTAAATGAGGAATTAGTGAGAAGCACAAAAAAGTGTTTCCTGGAAGTGGCTGAGGTTTTGTCTGTGTGTGTTTATTTTTCTTTTGGACTGTGTTGTGCCTCATTCAGCATTGGGAGCAGGGATGGCAGCCTGGCTCCTCCCTCTCCTGCAGGGATGGTGCTGGCACCACGAGAGTCTCCTGGCTGCTGTGGCTGTGGGGTTGGTCCGTGGGTGTGTGGAAGGCTGAGAGAGCCAAAGGAGAGGTCTGCACCCTTTAGCTGTGCTGGTATACGTAAAGTCAGGCCCAGGTTAATGCAGCCAAAATTTGAGCTCTAAGTTTCTTCTTTAGAAAGCGGTGCCTTTCCACTCTGTTTGGCTTAGCTTCCAAAAAATAGAGGAATTAACTGTGAAATTAGAGGAAACTAGTGCCACTGTTACGGAGACAATCAAAACAGAAGGGGCACAAAAAGGAATTTTAATTTAGAACCTAGAAGCTCTTTTTCACAATGCTCTGTATGCACTTTATTCCAAAGGAGAGAAAGCAGAGACAAGTATTTTTTCCTGTTGTAGGCCCTATTTAAAATGTATTGCTGGAAGATCAGTTGACTTGGTGGATATGGATGGATATATGTGTAGGAGAGAGAAATGCTGTGCATATTCACTCAAAAGGCCCTTCTTGTTACCTGAATGTTTCTGAATAGACAACAGTCTGTTTATAGACTGCCTCCTGCCACCCACAGTGCATATTCATTACCATACCCTATGTTATATATAAGTACAATTTCATAAAATTGCTGCAGGTGTAAAGGCAAATATTCTAGCAGTGTGTAACACGCAGGACACATGGTCATGGTCATTTCCCTCATGGGACCTTTCCAAGAGAAGTCAGCTTGGTTTGTAGCCACAGCTGCTGACCAAGAAGACCTCCCCACAGAAATTTCAGGAATACCTTTGTGTTATGGTCCTGTCTGACCTTGTGTCAGGCTCAGGTTGTAAGTGCAGCTGAAGATGTTGGTGTAAAGTCTTATGATGTTTGTGTCATGATTAAATTCCCTTCTCACATCTCTAGGCTATTTCCTTGAAAGGATTCTGACATATTACTAGAATGGACTGCTTAAAACTAGGAGTTTCATCAGTGAAATAAAAAATAAGGATTGAATAATGCCATTTAGAAGTGGATGATGATACTAGTATTCCATAGAGAGAAAGAAGCAATAAATGAAAGTTGTGGGTGTTACTGACTATGCTACCAAATATTTTCATACCAATTAAAATGTAGTGCCACTAGAGATGTTTTCTTCATAATATGAGACAGAAGTACAAATAGTGACTCAGAGAATGACAGTGGGGAAATGAGCTTGTGCCACAACAGATGTATAACAGGAGAGAGGCACATATAGCAGAGTGATTCAGAAAAAAAAAAGGCACAGGATTGCTTGTTATGGAAATGATAGAATTTGAGGTTTCTGTTGTGGGGACAGAAAAGAGAACTTCTCCCGACAGTCAGTCAGAAATGAGAATTCACTCTAGGGCTTTACAAATGTTCCAAATGCCAAGGCCTTACGGCAAGCCTAGGTAGTTGTGATCCTGTGACTTAGGCTGAGTGCAAAACTTGAGGTTTTTTAATCTTTTTATATCAAGTCAAACATAGTTGTTATATGAAAACCTCCCAATTTACTATGGGGTATTTTGTCCAAAATGAGGTTTGCAGTTTGAAGCTCAAGACTTGACTGGGAAAGTCTCCTGTGACTTTTGTTTATACAGTATGGACATAACCAAAAGGAAATTTGGGGAGCCTGAATTCAATTTGGCTTCAATTGGACATGTTTCCAAGGTGCACTCATAGAGGAAAAAATATTTTCATGTCAGCCTCTGTGTTGTCCCCTTCACAGCGTACATTCAACAGTTCAGTGCACAAAGACTATTAGTTCTTTGTTTTTGCCTCTTACTGTCTTACTAGTAAGATGAAGAAGCAACAGTGGGAACTGGAAACAGGAATAAGCTATTGAAGAGAGGCATTTTGTGAATCCAGAAGCAAAATGAGCATGCATTCATTAATATTTTAGCAAAACTGGATTCTTTCCCCAATTAAAATAATGCCATAAAATACCACAGATCCAACATCTGCTGGATCTTCATTAGTTTAATTGTTACGGTTAGATTTCATGGAATTTTAGTGGCAACACTTAAAACTGAAATAAAGAGGGTGCTTTTCCTACAAATACCTTTGTGCAATAGAAACTTGTGCCCATTTCCTGATGGTCTTTGTGATACTGCTTTAGGATTAGCTCTTACTGCTTCTTCTGTCTCCAGGTAGAAAAGTTCTTCATTGTGGACAGTAATTTTTGGTTGGTGATCCCAGGGCTATGTTCCCTGCTGTACCTGGGTGACTTAGGGAAGTCATCCGATGTTTCACCCTTTAGCTCTAAGCTGGGTAAGTGAAGGCATCAGGTTTTCCCCCTGGGTGGTTAATGACAGTGTTCCAGACTGGATGTAGCTGCAGAGGGAGTTGGATGCTCTGTGCCATCTCAGCTGAGGTCCACACACCAAACAGGGAAACATCAGTTGGAGGGCAAAGCCCCTTGCAGCAGTGATCCCATTAAGACCACACATACCAAAATGAACACATGTACAGCTATGCAGAACCTGTATCAATTCCTCAGACTTGTGCCTGAGGATTTATTAAAGGTTAATCTGCAACTTTTTATTGTTTCTTCCCCAAATCCCTGCTAATTGGATCAGACCAGTCTTAATCTTCTTCCTTCCAATTGACCCTTGAGATGATTAGACACACTAGATACTTCTAGAGACTAATCTTTTTAAGAGACTGCAACACTAGCGACCTCCACAGGAAATATCCCTCCCTTTATTATCCTAAATGGCTATTTAGTGTCTAACAGGGACAAGGAAACAATGATTGTGGCACTGAGGAACATGAATTCCATTGATGTGACTTTGTACCCTTCATGTTGTGAGCAGAGGAAAAGGAGGATGATCACACAGCTTTTCAGTCAGACCTGTAACAGCCTCTCCCTCCTTTTTTATCACTCATGTCTTCCTTGCATGGAAAGTTCCAGAAACAGTGTTTTTATGGTATTCCTGTGAGTTAAGGTAAAACAGATGGGCTGAGATCTGGAGATCCAGACCAAATCAAGGTGTCATGAGAAGTCAGGGGGAAAGGGAGACGAGTAGCTACTGCTGGGTTGCTGAAGAGGCAAAGTTGGTGGATCAGGATACCTTAAACAGTGTTAAAGATGACAGGATGATTTGAAGTATCTGTCAAATCCCAGCATTACTAAGTTCAGGAATGCTTGATTAACTTAATGTACAGTCAGCTGCAACTTGGAGAAAGGGGGGGGTCATTAGTTGCTGTCAATTCTCTCTAGACATGCTTAATTTCTCTATTAGGATCAACAATTCTGTCATGGTTTCCTCTTACTTAGAATAGCCTGTGAGGTTCAGGGTGCTACTTGTGGAGTATCAAAGTAAATACATGGAAAAGAATGCCAAACATTGCCAAAAATAGGGACAGGAAGTTCAGCCTTCTGGAGCTGTGCAGTAGTGGTATACAAAGAAATGTCAGAAAGGACAAAAGGTGGTGCTTTAATGCATTTCGATTCAGTGCACCACAATCTGACTGCATATCTGCAACCATTAAAATATACAAACACCTTAAAATAAGGTGGAATCAAAAGAAACTTACACTGACCTTTGCACCTGGGAGACGAGGAGAAATGGAGGATGGGATACAACCTGATGCCTGAAATGGAGGATGGGATACAACCATACAGTTATTACTCCTTTTGCTAACTTTGTGCCTGGATGAAAGAGATTCTCCGAATACCAGAGTCTCATTAACTGCTTGCTGATAAGCTGTCCAACTGCTTGCTTCTCATTCGGCTGGGAGACAATTCATTTCCCACTGTTTGGCTTGAAATGCTGAGCAGTTGAGCTTATTAATTTTTATCAATATACCACCAGTGGACTGAAGACCTTTTCTCTCAGTACTTTCTCTTTTTAGAGCCTTGACAAATGCTGCTGCTCTGGCTTGCACAGCCACACATCATGGGGTCAGAGGTCTTGGGCTCATATAGGGACAGGATTTTAATAAACAGGGAAAGCAGTGCTAGGCTGTCAGTAGGTGGTGTGCCAGCGTAGAGTTGAGTAAGTGAAACACAAGTGAAACCCTTTAGGTTTAGACTCTTCATTACCCTTTGCAAAAGCAGAAATAGAGCCAATATCCTGGCTGACAATCTAGACCATAGAAATCTGTTGTATGCACGTGCACGCGTGGTTCCTGGTGTAGTAATCCAGACCTGGTCTGCACAGTAAAGGCTTTCATGCAGCACACACAGATCTCATAGCTGTGCCTCTAATAGGTAGAGTGTTGGACCACTTGGTTGAAGAGTCCTGTGTATGTGTCATAATCACATAAGTTAAATTCAGCTAGCTGCTTGTAGAGCTGTCAGCCTGAATGCTCTTGAAATTAAGCTTTCACGGTTTGCCATCTGGGTCCTGTATGAAGGCAAAAATGTTTCCCATCTCTAGTACCATGTATTAAGAGACAAAAATTGAAGTTTTCTATACACCTGCCAAGCCCACATCTTGGTACCAATTATGGTTGAGAGTTTTCTTGGAAAAAAATCCATATTACAAAAATGAATCTTTTTGATAGTGTATTGGATGCATTTAGTTTAGAAGTTTATGCTATGAGTGACTGAAATTGCACGCTTGCCTTCATAACTGTAATCAAGCCTTGATCTCTTTACTCAGTTCTCATTCAGACAAGAATCCCACTCACCTGTGTGGTCTGAAGTGGCTGGTAACTGTCCTACTCAGCCCTGGTGAGGCACATCTGGAGTGCTGTGTCCAGTTCTGGACTCCTCAGTACAAGAGAAACACGGAGCTTCTGGAGCAGGTCCAGTGAACGGCTATAAAGATGAATAAGGGCCTGAAGCATCTCCCTTATGAGTAAAGGCTGCAAGGGATGGGCCTGTTCAGCCTTGGGAAGAGACGACAGAGAGAGGTCCTCATCAGTGTATACAAGTGTCTGAATGGGGAATGTCAAGAGGATGGATCCAGGTTCTTGGTGGTGCCAAGCAGTAGGACAAGAGGCAACGAGCAGAAACTGATGCACAGAAAGTTCCACTGGAATATTGAGAACCTCTTTACTATGTGGGTGACTGTGCACTGGAACAGATTTCCCAGAAAAGTTGTGGAGGCTCTCTCACTGCACATATTCAAGAACCACCTGGACACAACCCTGTGCCATGTGCTCTAGGATGACCCTGTTTGAGCAGGGAGGTTGGGCCAGATGACCCACCATGGTCCCTTCCAATCTGATCCATTCTGTGGTTCTGTGATTTAGTATTTAACCCTCCAATCATTAGGATACATTTGTTGATGAGATTTATTTTAGGGTGGCTTGGCCCATAGTGGTGATTTTAAATGACCTTAAGAATAATGTAAGGTGACTTTTATAAGTTTTGATAGGAATGGTTTGCATCTGATAAAATAATAGCATTTTTAAAGACATGAGATGACTGGCAAGTGTTTTGTCCAAATTGTAACTGTACATTTGCATAAGTCTCCATTTCCATCTACAGGTGAACTAATGAATAGTCCTGTGTTTGTTTTGATTGTGCCACCAACTCTAACTTCTTGAGATTGCAGGGAGATAAGGTCTCGTCACAGCCCTACGGTGAAGAGGCAGGAGGTGGCTGCAATGGAGCAAGGCATAGCACTATGCAATCCTGTTGATAATTGTGTGCCTAGATGGAAGAAACTATCAGAATATTAGGGTGTCATTAACACAACTACAAAAGGTAGCTAGATTGGAGGGTGAATACAGTCACTGGAGAGCACTGGAGTAATACATTTCCATTCCTGAGTTAGAAACATAGATTTAGCTCTGAAGGGTGAGGTGAAGTGTGTGTCTTACTTTACTCCAAGCTATCCCATTCCCTCCTTGCAGACCTTGCAAGCTGGAAGTCCTATAGCCTTGGTATGGATAGATGGGAACCAGATAAATCAATGGATGGTTAAAGGCACACTGAAGTCCTGATTTTGGTTGTCTGATAGCTGTTATGTTTATGTAGAAGTTACTTTTCTGGGTGCCAGTACACAGCACTGACACTTCTCTCTTTCTCTAGCAGTGGTGCCATGTCCTCTGCATGACATCAGGGCCCTTGCAAAGGCTCACATTCCTCTGTTTCAAGCAAGTGTCTGAAGACACTTAAACCATGGCTGTTCCTGGGGTGTTGTGCACTTTATGATTGCGTATTGGAGATATTTTGATACTTCTTCAAGGGACCTCTCATTTTTAGTTAGTGAGTTTGTTTGTTTTATTGTAGGGTTTTTTTGTTTGTTTGTTCAGTTTTTTAAATTAAAGCTTGATATTGCCTACCTGAACCATAGCCCTAATAAAATAATTGGTAATATCAGCAACTGTAGTTTCATGAGAAGAGCTACAGCTCTAGAGGTCTCTAACACATCAGTGATGGTTCTTACAGATATATTTGCACCTGGGGGAGATGCAGAAGTATTTAGCTGCACATTTGTGATTTTGCCGGTGACGGCATATGAATAAGCACTTGTCTGTTTATTAACAGAATTCTGTTATAAATCTAAAACAGAGAAAATGCAACCAAGGCTTATGAGCTTAAACTTTCTGTGCTTAGCAGCAAAGTAACATATAATCAGAAAAAGGAATCAGCTTGTGAATGAGTCCTTAATTTAAAAATAAGGCAACATCATTGCATAATTATATTTTTAATTATTTGACTAATTATTGACTAATTGACTATAATATGTGAAGACAGTGCTAACAAATCATGGCTTTGGGAAATGTTTACTTTCAGGATCAGTATAACATATATTTGCACAAACAGTAATGCCAAATTGAAACATCTAGACTGCCTCAAAGCTGGATGTGGTTGGTAAAAATAGGAAGTGAATCTCAGTTGGTTTCTTTAAGTTTTACTTCTGCAGCAAATTCTTAAAATCAAAGCATAAAGACTGGGAGAAATAACAGTTTTGATTTTTCAAATGAGTTTTTTTTTTCAGAAATTATTAAGGTTTTTTTTTCACACCCATTTCTGTATTTTTTCTAGAATCTTTTGTGTGGATAATATAAAACACTGTGACACTATTCTTCACCTCTTTTCCCTAGTGAAATATTTCACTGGGGTTATTACCACAACTATTTTGCTACGTTCAATGAAATTAACATTGATTCCATTTGTTGAATTCATATGGAGACTGCAACTGCACTCTGCCTTATTACCAAATGAGTACAGTTTGCCCTTCAATAATTCTCTAAACTCTCAAATGCCTGGGAAATTATATGCTGGAGTGTTACCCAACTGTGACTGAAGCTCCATTTGTGCAAAGTGTGACAGTGCACGAATGATCTTCCACAATAAAAGTTCAAATGACATTAATCTTCCACAGAGGTTCATTGACTGGGAAGATGCCTCAAATACAAAATAAAGACACTGTGGCTCCTCTTTACATTATTTCTGAGTAGTTCCTCTGTATCTGTCCTTTGCAAATGTACACATGAGTCATTCTGTTATACACTTAAACATAACCAATGAGAAATTTAAAAATTATAATAAATTATATAATTTCTGCAACTGCATTAATGAAAAATTTACATTTACATTTGCTGTAGAGAAATCTCTTGGCAATGGTATCATTAAGATGCATGGCAGTGTAATCCACGCAATTTCAGTGCTTGAGGATGATGGTACTTAACTCATTTTTTGAGTTTGGTTTCCTTCTGCCATTTTGTATTACAGCCATTCCTTGTCTGAAAAAGGAACAGGCTCTGACCACTGTTGTTTTCTCACTTTGCAAGATCCCAATACAGGGAAGAGAAAACAGTGCTATCTAAATGGAGATTTAAATTTACATGGAGATTTGAGCCGTATGAGTCTTGGAAATGGAAGGAATCACCTTTGAGGGACTGTGAAACTTGGTGGTAGGAGTATGGGACTGGAAGAATTACTTATTCCACTTTCAACTCCTTCTCCTTTACTTATTTGGTTTTTGTCCCTTGGCCGTGTCCTCTCACATTTTACTTCCCTCCCCGGGGAACTGGAGGTAAGAAGAGCATTGCCCCTGGTGTCACACAAGTATTTGAGAATCAGTTACTCAATGTCTGCACAATTTTGTAGTAAAATTTCCTGAAAACTGTCTTTCAGTCTTGACTTGAAGAACTAAATTAGTGGGGAAAATGTAGACCAGTGAGGTGGTGATCCTGCAGCATAAATATCAGCCCATTTTTTCCTTCCCTGATTTCCATAATTTGTTTAGCTGAGTATCATTGAGCATTCTGTACTCTTTTGGAAGCCAAGACCCCATCTAAACTCATCAGTGTCTTCAGAAGCCAGAATTCACCTTTCATGGCTGTGATTTTGCTGGAAAAAGGGAGAATAAATCCAGGTCCTGGCAAGAGCACATGCCGTTTGGTCCAGCAGTCCCTTGCTCAGCTGCTCAGGGCCTGAACAGGGAAACAGCCCCTAGGGACCAGTGGAATCCCATCCTCAGGACTAAAAATTGATTTACTTTTTCATTTATCAGCAAGGAAATTGCTTTTTTTTTGGGCTCTGATGAACCAACCTTCTGACATCATGTCATAGATTAATTGCAAAAGGCCAGAAGGGACTGCTGTGACCATCTAATCTGCCTTCTTGCATAACATAGACCTTTGGACTTTTGCTAAATAACTCACACTTGAAGGCCAGTGTATCCCCAAGGAAAACAGCCAATCATGATTTTATTGCCAGAGCTCACTGCAACTCTTAGCACATTTTCCATTGAAGGTCTCTGTTAACTATTTTGTAACTAAGTTTTCCATGTGTGATGTGTTAATTTAATTTTTAAAAAAATTTTTTTGATCAAAATCTAATCAAGGACTTTCCTCTATGCCTCTATGCCATCCATGAGGAGAAGATTCCCTCAAGGTCATCTGCTTCCTGCTCCAGGAATCTTGGTATTTTTCTTTTGAATTGATGAGGGCCACTGAATGACAGCAACCAGGAATCAGACCTCTCTGACTTCTTTTGGATGGTGCAGGCAGGTTCCCTGTCTGTTCTCTGGTGCTACGAGTCCTGCACAGAAGTGTGTAGGGGAAGAAAAAGGGCACAGTTTTAAGAAAGGGAACATTCTCTCCTAGCATGTAACCTGTACAGCCAGGTACTCCCAGGGAAATGGGATTTTGATGAGGTTGATGCCCTCAGTCTGAAGTAGAGTTCAGCATTTAAGTGTCCTCTTCCTGGGTTTGAGAATCTGCCCCCACGTTGTTGTGCAAAGGCAGGGAATCACTGTGGCTGCTCTATCTGCCAGATGAATGCCTGAACTTCTGAGTCCTCTCTCAGCAGGCAGTGGAGTGAAACTGCACCAAGCTCCCAAGCACTGCTAGGAACCAGTGTTTCCTACCAGGTAGAGGTAGGAAATTCCATATTCAGGAAACCTAGAGGACCAAGGGAAGAAAAAGACGTTTGGTGACCTGAATCAGATTCCCCACAGAGCAGCTGAGGAGCCTTTGCTCCTGAGTTATCAGGACAAGGCATTTGATTTTCAGGTGTTGCAACCCCCAATATTAAGTGCCTAAAGTAGGTCATCAGAATCCAGCCCATGTCCTCATGGACTCCAGTGATTCTGCAGCGGTGCTGTGAGGTGTCTGCTGGAGCAGGACAGCTCCGGGGGCCAGATGAAGGAAACCACAGAGCAAAAACAAAAGCAAGAGGATGTAAGAGCAATGGCCAGGTTTGCCTGTGCATCTGCTCTTCATGCAGCTGAGTCAATGCCCCTTTTGGGGCTTCTGCTTACCTAGGAGCCCCAGGCTGTGGTGGTGCATATTCCACTTTATCTGCTGGTAAGGACCAGCTCTGCCCACACTCTATAGTCAGCTGTATTTGCTGCAACAAAGATTAATAAGCTACTGGGTGATGAGTAAATATTTAACAACATTTTTCTTTGCTTTGCTTTACATGTAAAATAAATATATTTGCAGAATATTCATTTTCCCTAGGTCTGGCAGCTTCCTAGAGTCTTTCACTTTTGACTTTCAGCAGATATGTTCATATGCTGTATCTAAAAGGATGGTGATGCAATCTTTATGTTTTGCACATAGCAAACATTATGTTTCATCCTCCTTTGAGAAAATCCCTTTCTGAGGTTTAAACTAAATGTGTCTCATCTTCATATTCAGTATGGCTCCACTTATGCTGCATCTTCCAAATTATGCTAACCCTTGTGTGCCTTTTTTTAGTAGGATTTTTCAAGGATTTTTCAAGTTCCATTTTGTTCATAGAAAAATTTATTGATGAAACAAAAGGCATTCCTTTTAGGGATTGAAATGTTGATAATTTTACCTTATCTTTTAGTCTATTGCTGAATTGTTTGTTCTCTAGGTTCTTCCTCTATACCTGACTATCTTCTTCAGGAAGAATCACATCAAACAAACTGTTCTGAATGTGGCTTGAAAAAGGCCTTGTTAGAGATATTTATTTCAACTTCTGAGGAAATTACTGCCCAGGACTGTATTTGGCCTTGCCCCTGCTAACTAGATTTTAACCTTCAGCTGTTATATTTTTTGCTTTTCTTCTTTTGAGTCTTCTTTGGCTGAATTCTATGGTGACCTGGTGGCAGTTTAGCGATTCCTCATTGCAGACTGGTATTTGCTGAGATTGCAGGTATCTATAACCTTAACCGGGTCACAAGTTTAAAATTATGTCCCTTGTATCTTTGTTAACTACCTCACCTTTATAAAAAGCAGTTTGAAAGTGTAACATCCATCTAATGCTAATAAATAGGATATCAATAAATCATATTCTGTGCTTGACCTGCACTAGTAACATGACCATGGTGGAGGAGACGCCTCTTATTTTTCAGAAAGAAAACAGTAGTTTTGGGGGCTTTTGAATATCATTTTCACCAGATAATCATAGTGTTTCTTAACTCTGTCATTAACAGATGAAAGCAACCTCTATCCCCTAGATTCAATAGTATGATATAACTAGTTTGTAAATTCTACTCAAACACACTGTAACTTTTATTACATGGCAGAGTCATTCCTGTTAAGTTCTGCCATTCTTATCAGTTACTTCTAGCTCTTTGTTTTACAAATCCTTCAATTACTGTATGTAATCTTCTCAGGGTCACCTCAGTAGGGAAGGGGTGGATGTGTGTCCCTTTTTGCCCTTTCTGTCTCCTCACACTGTACTCAGTAAATATGATATTTTTCTTTTATTTTATTTTTCAGGGTGAACAAAGCAAAATGATTGGTGCTTCAGGTCTCTTGGAGAGCAGCAAAACATCACAGAAAACTTCTTTGCGCTAATGCAGGAGGAGAACAAAGCTCTTGAACAAAATATTTAAATTCCATCTGTCATTTCCACCCACTACTGAATCTACCAAAGACTGAACTTTTATCCAACTGAGCTGAATGCAATGATATCTAACTGTGGTGCCACTGATCACTGCAGAGCATAGACCTGACTTTTTAGCTTTCTGAAACTGTTAGCATAGATTTAAGTGTAGCAGAGGAGGCATGAAGCTGTGAATGTTTTATTGGAGAGCTCCAGATCATCTCTCAGCAGGTGAGTCCAGCGCCATCACTTAGAAGATTAACCTCCTATCTCTACAACAGCAATTACAACAGGAACTGCCTTATTAGGCAAAACATATTAGATAAATTGAAACTCTATTGATAAGTTAATTCAGTAAAGCTGACCTCATGGCTCCCAGGCTACATGGAAAAATCTGTAGTCTTTGTCCTTTTATGCAGAGGGATTATCAGCCTAATGAAGAATAAGTGAGTGTCCATGTGACTTAAAGAGCATATTAAGAATGTGTCTGTTTTGCAAATGTCTATGTACCATACAATCTTTGCCATGTACCATACAATCTTTGGGGTCTCACTTCAACAGTCAAGCTCAATAAGACATAACATGTCTCCCTTCCCTTTCCTAGGAGGAATTTGCTGAGGAATCATTCCTCTAAGGCGGCTCCTTCCAAGAGTCTTATATTATTTCTGAGCTTGATTTCAGCTTAATTATGCCCTGGTGTGTTGGGCAGTGACAACATTTCTGCATTAGGGGAGAAAACTGAGAGGAGGGGTTGTTAATATCCAAGTTTTCAAAAGCAGTGGTGCATTTTCATGAGTTCTTCAATCTACTTGACTCTCCTCGCAACCAGTGCTCATGGAAGCACGATTTGGCTGTACCTCCAGATAAAATAGTACGATTACAGTGGTAATGCTGGGTTGATGGTTGGACTTGCTGATTTTAAAGGTCTCTTCCAACCTTGATAATTCTACAATTCTATGATTTTATGAACCTGGAAGTGCTCAGTGAGTCAATGCCTAGGGTGTCTCATAATGTAAAAAAAAAGATATCACCATGGAAAACACAGACCAGTGTGACTTGGTTTGGGAAAGATGAAAAGTCTTTGCCAAAGCTGAGAACCTAAATGCTCACTACCTGTTCTACCAATAGACCTGTAAGATTACATTTTGCTCTCGTCTTCAGACAAAAACAAGACAACTTTTTTCTCTTTTTTCTGTTTTGCAGGATAGACCATATTATTCATCAGCAGTCATCTCCATAGAGTATTAAAAGTTAGCATGAGATTTTAGAAGCAGCTTAACAACGTGACTGTTTTGTGGGTTTCCTAGTTTAAGTCATAGAATCATAGAATGGCTTGAATTGGAAGGGACTTCAGTGATCATCTAGTTCCAACCCTGCTGCCACGGGCAGCTAGGTTACTACCTGGCAGTCTACCAGACCAGCCTCATCCTGCCCCTCTGCTTCCCATCAGGAGGCTGAAAACCACAGTGAGGTCTCCCCTCAGTCTCCTCTTCTCCGCACTGAACAAACCGAGTGACCTCAGCCGTTCTCATAAGGTTTCCTCTCCAGGCCCTTCACCATCTTTGTTGCCTCCCTTTGGATGCTCATTCATAGCTTAATGTCTTTTTTTTTTATTATGTGGCATCCAAAACTGCACACAGGGTGAGGCCACACCATAGTGAGGCAGAGTGGGACAATCCCCTGCCTTGCCAAACTGGTGATGCTGCCCCTGATGTCCCCCCAGACGTGGGTGGCCCTCTTGGCTGTCAGGGCATTGCTGACTCACGTTCAACTTGCCATGCACCAGGATCCCCGGGGCCTTTTCTGCAGCACTGCTCTTCAGGTCACAGCTAAGCTGTTTATCATGAGTGGAAACTTCAGAGGATAAGTTTTCTAGGGAAAAAGAAAAAAATAGATTATTTAGATGGGGCTGGAAGTCTTCTTGGTGGAGATGGCAGGGATAGAAAGTCTGGGACATTGATCAGCATAATAACTGGGAGAAGGTGCATGTGGGAACAGGGGCAAGAGGACCTGGAGTGAAGATGCACATAGTGCAATGAGTCTTTTACAATCATATGGCTGATCCCTCCCCCTTAAGAGAAAACAGCCAGTATGACAGCAGGAAAAGAGTATACACCTTTTATCTCTGCATCTGATGGAAGGAATAATTTGTCTTTGTCTTCCCGTGGACTTCAGCTTTATTCCACCATCTCTGGTGAAACTGGCATACAAGCAGGTTTTAAGTAGGCTTTCAGAATCTCTTTCTGGGTCTGACAGTGTCTTGCTCTGCCTGTAGGGGCAGTAAGCCCCATCTGGCAACTGTTTCTAATTGTGGCATTGGGTTGTTTGTCTCTTGGTTGATGCCACACAGAAAGTGTTAGGCAGATATTACGGCTCTAGCGCTGTGTGTTACTACAGGAACTTTTCACTGGCCTCATTTATTGTTACCAAGTGCTAACCTCCCAGCTTGATAGAGAAGGGTTTGAGTTACACAATCTTTAAATGACTTGCTGAAGACCAGGCATAAAACCTGTGCTCCTGGAGGTATTTAGGTATCTAAGGTCCACTGAAATTTGTGGCACAGGACACCTAAACGTGAATGTGGGTATGGCCCATGAGTTTTGATAGAAGTGAAAACCAAACCCAATGCCACCTGACTGGAGTTTCTGCTGTGACTGTACCGCTGTGACTGCAGTAATCTTGTCCACCTGTTCAGCACTTGGATTGCTGGCATCCCAAGATGGCTGCACATAACTGCACAAGGGTTTGGAGTACCTTCACAAATGTTGTTCTTTCTCTCAGGAAACACTCCGTATGTCTCTGGTTTATGGGTTGAAGCTATACTCTTAGTGTCTTGCTGGATTTGTGCTAGCATAAATGCCTTTTATAGGGCAGTGAACTGAAAAACTAGAGACATAACAAGTTATAGACCAGTCAAGAACCAGGCTTCTCCCTATAATTAATTCGTGAGATGTGAGAATTGCTGTTTGTGTAGGAAGATGTGTGACAGCCTCCATGTACCGTGTGTCTAGTCAAGCCTGCCCTTGGTTAGTTTGTCTGGCTATCAGAACATCTGAAAGTTTTTCTTGGTACTCAGTCCCATTGCATGAATATGTCTCTCTGCTTCATCAGCTCTATCTCTTTTCAAACCCAGTCTTGAAACATATCTTTCCTCTGCCTATGTCTTTTAATTTTTCTTTCCTTTGGTCATTGGCCTTACGACTGAATGGTTTAATTTATTCACCGTGCAATATCTTTATGATGCTGTTTTCTGTAATTTATATCAGATACAAGAGAGTGGACAGTGTTATTTAATTCCATAAGGGGCTTTAGGATGCCATTTCTACAAATGGTACTTAAGAAATAAACTCATGAGTCTGGAAAATAGTTATTCATGCAAATAGTTACATTAAAATTGATGGTGCTGAAGAAGTTGTTTCCAGGTTGGACCCTCTTGATTCGTACCTGAATACCTAAGCATCCAAAATGGATTGTCTTCTAAAAGTCCTCTTGGGAAGATAAATTTTCTAACAGCTGCTTGATTTATAGCATGGTGTGACTCCAGGAAGCTTTTGTTTTATGGTCACATTGGGCAATATTTACTCCAGGTGACTTCAGGTGTTCTGGGAAGGTGTGTGGTGTTGCGGCTGGTCACTGCACAGGCAGCCACCTTCAGGAGCCAAACCAAAGCACGCACATTCAAAGCTTTGCTTTTCCCCATGTACTTTAAAGCAAAATTCCCCTGAAGCCTGATCTCCCTGATGACCAGAAAGAAACACTTTCTGGAGGCTTACTGAGTCTTGGGAGGTCTGCTTTATCTTGGGACAATTTTTCTGTTATATCATTGTAAAAAAACCCACATGCTTTAAATTTATTTTAGAGCCAATGCTTTTGAAATTTACCGTTCTTTTGTTTAATGTCCTTTTTTTTCTATTTTTTGAGAGTGGCTTTATCTCCTATTAGGTGCCCAGTGTGTATATAGCAGACTAGAATTACAGGGAAAAAATTTACTCAGAATTAAACAGGAATAGAAAACTCCAAGACTCTGGTGTGTTGGTTTTTTTTTTTTTTCCTGAGTGTCCTTTACATGTTAAACCAATCTCAGCTGTGTTAAAATATTCTGTGCTGGCATGTTTCTTCCCCCAGAATATCTCCAGTTCACTAGGCTCGAATTATGACATGTATCCCTGACTATGAAAGCTTTTGGCTGAGCCTGAATAAGCTTTCTGGTAAGACAGATGTTCACTCTTTGGATATGTAATAGAAAACCCATCCAATGTCTCATCAGTACAAAACTGATGATGTGATCCAACTTCAGGTGCTTTGTCTCCTACAGAAACTTTTATATCTATTACCTGGAAAATGGCATGATGATTTCAAATTGCATTCTAGACGCTGATGGAGGCTGGACCCTGATTCACTGACAACACCAAGACTTTCAATTTATTCTCTCTCAGTTGGTGGTGAGGGGGCAGGAAAGCAAAAGGAAGATGGAAACCCACCGGTTGTATTTTTTCCTTTTTTTATACCTTTCTTTTTCTTAATGTTTCCCTTGTCCTAAGGCAGACACACATTTTTTCACTGTGCTGCATGATGGAGGGGCAACTCTATCCAAGCCCCAAAGCAGCTCCTTTTCCTGACCCTTGCTTTTATGTATCTGTTGTCTCACAGGTGACTTGCACTGTCTTAGAACATCTTCTTAATCACACTGATTGTACTAGCTTAAATGCATCAGGGCTAGAAAGGTAAGAAGAAAAATTTAGCAGCTCAGAATAATAGATCAGGTACTGCACAGACTTCCCATTTCCCTGACCAATGAGCCAGATATTTTGTGAACCAGATTTTGGGGATGGCATCAAATAATCTGTTCAGTTGCTGGGCTGTTGTCTGAAATTATTTTTTCCCCCCATAGCTTCCTATTTTAAGATAACTGTGAAAAATTTAAAGTAATTATTTACATTTTGAAGTAAAAATATTGAGCAAAGCATTGTTTGCTGAGGTTTAAGGGATCTTACAATGTCCCTTAAAAAATGAGACCTCTCCTTCAGCAAGCAACAGTGACATTGTGGCACTCAAAAGGATACTTTAGATGGGTGGAAGTTTTTGTCGTCTGTGTTAGTCCTCACACAAGGATTATATCCAGCCGTGACATATAGGTGTTCTTTAGATAACTTTGAATGAATTCTGCTTTCATAATGACTTGGCTATGAAAGCTGCTGGAAAGGCCAATTTTTAACAATCTAGGTTCATGTCAGGTAAACTTATTTTGGAACTGGTATATTTTGCTCTCTGAATAAAAATCTCTGTTTTCAGCAATACTCTGTGTGTCTTCTGACACAATTTCATTCAGCTATTCCTTAAAATAATTCACTGAGGAAAGGAAAATAAGAAGTTTTTCAATTGGGAGATAAAAACTACAGTCATGGAACAGAGTAATATTTATGGTGAATACTATATTATCCATTCAAACTTGGTTCCAGGGGATAAAGAGATTGGCCAGAATGTAAGCTTGTAATTTGATTTAAACAATGAGGCATTTGAGTGCACAAAGTGGGCAGAAAGCAGCTCTTCTTTGCTGGGGCAGACAAGAAGACAGCCCATGAGAGAAGAAGGTGTCCTGATCCCTTGTGCAGGCAAGCGTGTGCCTTGGCAGCAGGGATGCTGGGCAGTGTGGGCTCAGTGTGAGCCAGTGCTAATAAGACCAATACACCACGTTACCCACGCCTTTGTACCGCTGTCTGCTGTTCCGAGGAGAAAAGCAAAGTGGAAAAGAGCAAAAGGGTGGGAGTGACAGGGAGAAGAAAAGAGGGTTGCTGCTGTAATCAGCATCTCACTCAACTGTGAATTTTAACAGTTTCTCTGTAGTTCAGATTGTTATTTTGTCCACTAGGTACCTGTACAAGATAATGGTGATGGCTGATAGAATATTGCAGTACAGCCGAATTCTCATGAACTTTGCAAACAGGTCTCTTGTCCAATATGCTTCAACCTATATGATCACAGCTTAGTCATATTGCCACATTGTTTTTGATGCTACATTTAATTTTATGAATAAACTGGTTTCTAAATTGCTAAACCAGTTGTCTGATTAGCTGCTACAAATACAATTTATTCTAAGTGCTCAAGTAAAGTGTAACTGCTGCTTTTATGATGTTATCAGTACCCTTGTCATGTCTGTCTAGCTGGCATTTGTGAAACCTATGGTCATATGATAAAATTCCTTTAGAAATCACTAAAGAAAAGTATGAGCATTTGTGAGTAAATTTGTTATATTTAATTTGTTATATTTAGGTTGTTGTAAATAGTACATGTTATCCTATGACTTAATGGTTGGTTGAATTTCAGTACAGAATCTGGCAAACTACAAAGTATAGGAATAGATCACATATCTTTCATTCTTTCTCTTCAAATATCTACTCTTGATTCTCTGAGAAATCAAGGGTATATTTTTTTCAAGGTTTATTTTCCAGCCCCCAGGAAGTGCTTATTTTAGTGTTTGTGGGGTACAATCTGAAAACATAGGACTTAGCTTGCATTCAAAATGAGTGTCTGCAACAAATTTAGATGCTGATTTTCTAGAGATCTGCAATTTATTCTGTGAAAGCAAACATTATGACCACGAGCCATGCCTGTAAAGGCAAGGTTGATCACCTGATAACATGCTGGAATACTTGCAGCAGGTCTTGCCACCCCATTCTGTAAGTGTAAGAGACACAGGAAAATGAAGTTGCGTCAGGCATGGGAATGTGAGCAAAGCACTGTAACACAATGATGATGAGCAGGTCCTCACACTGCCCAGTTTAGGTGTCTGTGAGGTGAATTATTTACAGTAGTGGAAAGAGAGAGAAGCTCCTCAGAGGACCATTCAGACTTAGCCCTGTGAAGCCCAGTAGAATAAAAACTGCCTGATCTCATACTCTGTTGGCAGCTTTTTCATAGTTTAGAGTTAAGGGACATTAGAACAAGACACAAGAACCCAACAGAAGCCATACACTTTAATAAATACTACAGGCTGGTCAGGGAGGATGCAGCCTTGATGGATGTTGGACAGCATTCCAGCAGGGCAGCTGCTCCCCATCACAGGATGGGGAGTGTGTTGTGAACCAGCAAGAGTGAACGTGAAGGACATCCCCTCCCCTGCCCTGTGTTAAATCTGTGCCTACCAGCTATTTCATTGCTCAGTTTATCATATATACCTTTGGTCTTGCATGCTCAAGGTCAAAATATTGTCAACACGTGGTAGTGAACAATGTGTGTTAGCTTGTGCTGTTTTTTTCTTGCAGGGGTGTTTCCTTTTTTCACTGTGTAAAATGGTTAAATGTGGTATTTTGCCTACTTATGACTAGAGCTCTTGTACTTGCTTTCTATGGTTACCTGATTTATTTTCCATCTGTTTCCTCACATCACTTTCAGCTGGCTTAAGCCTACTGCCTGATTGTGGCACCTTCCACGATGCAGTGTAATTAACCACAGGCAACTATTCAACATATTAGACATGAAAGCAACATAGCGTGTTTTTTTTCTGGCTTCACGACATGTGAAGGCCAAAAAGAACAGCTTTATTCTCTCCAAAGCTTCTCTACCTTTCTTTGGTGTGTGATTAGGATATTTTTAGATGGCCTTGCAAGTATACAGACGTACCTAGGACATCTTGCAATAATATTGCTTTGGCCTCATAAATACCCCCTCCACACCAAAAAGAGGGGACTGTTGGCAACTGGTTAATATGTAGCAGAAGAAATTAAATGCCTCTGACAGTAATTGCCTGAAGAAAATTCAGAAGATGAGATAGCAACAACACAACACACACAAAATAACTGCATTAAGAGCACAATAGCCATATGTCAACATTATATTAAGAAAACAGTGCTTAAAATGGTCAGGTCAGATCCTTTGCCAAGAGTCTGACATGCGGTTGCCAAACTGGTTTTGTCGGAGAAAATAGTATATGGAAAAGATGCAAAAGCCATCTACCCCCTCCAAACCCTACAACTGGAAGTCTGAGTGGGTCAAACTGGAATTTATTACTGCAATTGACTAGGAGTATTAATGGGGGAAGGAAATGTTAAAAATGAAAGCCAATTCTTTTTTCATTGCTCAGTCTTCTTTGAAATAATGATTCTAATAAAACAAGATGTAGTTGGTTAACAAATTAATTTTTTCCCATGTAAATCTTGACTCTTAAAACATTTGTATTACATTATGATCTCTTCCTATCTACAACTAACATAAGAAATAAACTGGGAGTGAACATGAAAACTTTAGGTCTTTTTTGATTGTGCCTTTCTGACACTTTGCTGATATCCAAGAAGGGGATTTAGTTTCAGACTTCCTTACTTTTCAATTAAATATGGTGAATTGCCCTATTCAGTACAAACACTGATTTCTAGAAAGTTTGAATGATGAGGCCATTGCATTGGTACCATTTTTAGAACAAAGACATAGACTCATTTCTGGTAACACTGGGTCTTATATATATTAGTTAACCTCTCTAAAGTTCTGGTATATTTTCTAGATTTTTAAAATATCTGTACCCAGCAAGTTTATTCTTCTTGTAAAGATTCAGTGTGAATATTGGGAAACGTTTCTTCATTGTGAGGATGACTGACCACTGGCTGCCCAGGAGGATTGCGGATTTTCCATCTTTCAGGATATTCAAAAGCTGTTTGGACATTGTCCTGTACACCTCAGCTTTGGGTGGACCTGTTTGAGCAGGGCCATTGGACCAGATGACCTCTGGAGATCTCTTCCAGCCTTAGCTGTTCTGTGATTCTGTAAAAAGATGACTGGTGCAAAGGGCCTGTTAATGATCCTCCGTTTTTTGGAGGGGAGCTTCTGGTACATGTCTGGACTTACATGTCATCTGTATTATTTTGATAAGAACAGATAAATATGCAGCCTGCTGTAAGGTGCCATAATTGTATAGTTTAGTCTGTTTATTCTAGCTGAAAATGAGGAAAAAAATACCAACCCAACAAAAAACCTCAGTGAGTATAAGGTATCTGGGCACAGATTTCACCAGATCTACTTTAGGTCTTTTAAAGGTAAAACTGTCAGCAAAATATCACACCCCAAACTGACACAGTTTCACCAGTGTGAATTTTTATATGTAGGCCAACTCTTGCTCTACTATATGTAAAATGAATTACAGGCTGCAGTCCAATTCCCTTAACAAAAAATAATTGGCAGAAACCTCTGCTGCCAGATTTGGCAGTGCAGAAGCTGTACAGGCACACAAGCTGATTTAGTCTTGTTTTCAGAGGCACTTCTTCAGGACAAAGTTACCCTATGTGAGTGAGGCATCATTAGAATCTTGCCCTGCTGTTGCCCATTTATTTAGGCTATTTAACTCTGTGTCCACTTGACCACTCTCATGGGGCCTATATACCCTGATCCTGGATATTATCCTGAATATTAGTCCATAAAAGAGCTCAGTAGCACAAGTAATATTCCCAGTTTGCCTCATCTTTTTTGCAGGTGCTGCAGCAATGGTACCACCTGGACTCCCAGAATCTACATCCTAGTGTGAATACTTTGAATATATGTATAATCATGAGCTCTGCCCACCATACAACACAAAAAATGCATAATTTTGAACATTGTGTTCTTTTTTCCTTTACTGTCTGTTTTATAAGGTGTTTCCTTCATATCAACTTTTTTTTTTTGTTAAATATAACCCCTAGAATTTTATCTTTTTGTGCACTCCCCCAAATAAAAAATGAAATTACTGACTAATTAACTGACTATAAGTGCTGAGGTTTTATGAGAAAAACAGAAGATTCATTAGAATTCAAAGCTTGGCATTATTGCAATGTATGCAAAACCATTTCTGTCATTGGTTAAATTATCACTTACTCAATTTCATCTATCTTATTAAAAGCTACATTGGAACAGCCTGTTGCTTAAATGAACATACCTCCCCATGAATATGTTGTTTTGATTCCATGATTCTTTTTTTATTAAATCTGTTTATGAGCTGAAGGAAGTGAAAGACAAGTGGAAAAAATTAGCAGCTGATATCTCTGGTTCTGACTAGATACTGCTATGTGTTTAATATTTAGTTGATTTTAGATTTACAAATAATCTTGATATGTATGCAGTACTGAAATGGTAAATATTACTTTGCTGGGTATTTCTCAATAAAAAGAACAGGGAATGTAATGTTTAGTGATTACTGGTTTTTTTAAAAGGTTTTCTTGTCTTTGAAATACATAGGTGACTACTTGGTTTAATAAAGTCTCACTGTAATTAGTGACACACACTTAGAAGAAGTCAAAGTGTTCAAATCCAAGCCATGTTAAGGCTTTCTTATGTTTAAAATCCCTCCATTAGATTAGGTGGAAGGGTCATAAAGCATTCTGTGAAATCCGGTGCTGATATATATCAGTCTTGAAGGGTGTTAATTTGGTTCTCCAGGTCTGATTTGTTTAGAAGAACATATTAATTGCTTGTTAGACAGAATTAAACAATTTTCTGCTGAAAAAGAAAAACGGAATTTCTGAGAATAAAAAGCTGTATCTTTGCAGAGCATTTTCGTTCTGAATACAGCAGCTTGTTTTGCAAAAGGCAGAACAGGAGGATTCTGCCTTTTTGGATCTTTGATCAGCTCTGAGAGACAAAGGCTGATAGAGCTGAGAGATGCGGAAGAGGGAGCACTTTATCCCTGCCACAAAAGGAAAATAAAAATCCTTAAGGTCATAATGTTATGTGGTCTGCCTCAGCATCTTTCCTGGCTCACAATTCAAGCAGTCAGGAAAATGACTGCAGAGAAGCTCTTTCACTTGAAAGGAAAAGTGCTCTGTTCTGTTGCAGTCACAGATTGTTCCTGGGACCTGCTCCTGTCTCTCCTGAGCCACGGCAGAGTCCCATTGAAGTTAATGGAGAACAGCACCGGGATGTACATGGATTAAGTCAAGACCAAAGTCATAACCACCAGAAATCCAGGCAGAGGGGTCTCTTAAAAATGATATTCTGACATGACAGTGCCCACTTTAGAATACCAGCCACTTCAAGCAGGTGCATAGGTCTGTGTTCTGCATGTGACATGACTGTAGAGGAGACACTGCTGGGACAGGCAACAAAGTGAAGGGTAAACGTCCTCATGCTCTTATAAATGTCTCTTTTTTAGAAAAAAATCATGGTACTAAATGAATTTTAGATATGGAATTCACACAAAACCACATAGAAAACCACATAAAACTACATAACGAACCTGTATTCTCACAGTAGGATTGTAAGTATTCATTCAAAAATGACCGGGCAAGGCTGTCCCTCTGCTACATTGCCTGATGTATGCCTCATGCCTCTCATGAGGGCTACCCTTTCCATCATGTACTAAGTTGATTTTTGCATAAGAGCTGTATGGAGGAAGGACCTACCCATTCACATGAGCCCGTGCTCATCCCTCTCTGTGTGTGAACCTACGCTCCCAGTGTGATCAGTGCCATGAGGGACAAAAAGCTTGGCAGGAATCCTTAGTGAGTAGGATACTTCTCTGAGGAGGACCACATGAATGTGAGAAGTGGCCTTGATTGTTTCCTACAATAGCAGCTGATTTCTAGTGTTTTGTGTCAATAATATATTGATCTCTTAATAGCAGGTAGATGAAAAGGAAGCAATTTTCTATATCTACCTGCAAATGTACCAAATACTTAGCTGTTTCTGGGGCTTGATTGTTGAATGCACTGTGATACCCAAACTTTTCTATTCCATATTTTGAAAGGTTTCCTATTTGCTTCTGTATAAGGTGATTCTCCTCTGTAGGTTTTAATTTTCCTTTTGTTTAGTTTGAATCTCCAGCTTCTTAGAACACGTTGCATTTAAAGCTGAAAGGACACTGATCAGCTTTTTATGATAATTTCAGTTTGCACTTGTGCTCTCAAGTGGGTGTGAAGAATACACGTGGGAATATTTTTAATTCAGTATTTGTATTCAATAGATTTTACAGAGTTTAAATACCCCTTCCAAATCTGTAATATATATGGGCATAGTTACAAAACTTACTTGTTGCAGTGGCCTTGCCATATCTTTGATCTCTGCCTGGATTGCTTCAATTCTTATGGTTTCAACAAAGAGCGATATTGGATATTTTAGAAACATAGATGGAAGGCTTCCTTTGTGTAATTTCATTTTGCATGCCTTAAAACCAGTGATCTGAACCTTGTGCTTTGTTGCTAACAAGGGTGTGTTTTTCTCTTTCCTCCTTAACTCTTTAGCAGCCTACCAGACCTCTTGTTTGTCTGCCTGGTGTATTTCTGTCTTATCCTTGTCCCTGAATCCTGCCGGAGTCAGGATCTCTCACCCAAGCTTGACATTGTCACTGCAAGTCTCTTGATCTTGGCTGTGAGTCAAGTTTTGCTACCAAGTGCAAAAAATGTTACCAAGAATGCTACCAAGTGCAAAAAAAACCAACCAAAAAGCCAAATCCATATATCTCCTTCATTAGGTCTGATCTTGCCCTTAACTAAGACAATGATGAGTGTTTTTGGGAATGGAGTAGGGCTTTTTTTAAAGCATTTGAGATATTTGTGCATTAGGAATTATGCTGTATTGGCCATAAGGGCTAGCTACTAACTTACATCGTCAGATTTAAATTCAAGTGGTTGGCTCTAGTACAAATACTGGAATTTCTTCATTGAAGGGTTTGGCTTTTTCTGAATTTCTGTAACTTTGTTTGCGAAATAAAGGTCATCCAATTTTTCAGATTCAGTTGTCTAAACTTGTTTTGTCCATCTGTTTTTGTCCTGGCATGCAAACCAGTAAATCCTTCTTGTAAGTGCTGTTTCATTGTTCTTCCAGAACAGTGAGGATGAACAATCAAGAATATTATTGTTCTCTAAATAAAACAGAATTGTTCTCATTTTCTCTAAATATCTATTAGCAAGACAGATAGTGTTGTGAAGTCTATAGTAAAATAGTGATATTTGTTAGTAATCAAGATAAAATATCACTTCATTTTTAAAATGACATCTAAGATACAATGAAACAACAGAGATGGAAATAATTAAAAATATTTTAACATTAATGTTCCTTTTTTTTTTTTTTAATTTCTGAGGGAATTATTGATAGCCATCTTCAGATTTGGCCACAATTTAGTGGGCATGTATTTCAGTGCTTTGCAGTGAAGTAATTTGCTTAAGCTTTTATGTATTTATAAAATAAATATGAATTATAAATGTTGTATAATTTTAACACTATAAAAAACTAAGTCTTTGCTTTTGTCATTGCAATGGGTAGATGAAAATAGTGTAAAATTTATAAAGTGTCTGTTGATTCCGTTTTTTGAGTCAGATTCTGATCTATATTTAGATTTGCTAAATTACAGAAAAGTATCAGTGAGATATGACTGTCAGAGGCTTACATGCTGCTTCAGAGAAAGCTGAAAACAGGAATGCTTAAATTGTTAGAAACTAATGACAGAGTCAGTGTGGGTGAGCACTGAACAAAGACAGAGAAAAAGCAAAACTGTTTCAGAAATGCTGCTGCTTTCTGGCAGTAATGCTTTTTGTATCTTTCATGGGGAAGGATGGCAACCCTGTTGTCACACGAAGTTGTCACCGCAGGAGCAGTGAATATGACTTTCAAGCAGCATGGGCTAGGTCGGGGTTTTACCTGAGGTAGTGCATGAGGATGATGATGACAGGCAAAAATAGTTCAGCAGGGCAGAGCAGAGCTGCCACGAAGGGCTTGACCTTCACCTGGCAGCAGCCCTGCTGCACTGCGGAGCTTCAGCTCGGGCCATGGCACAAGGCACAGCAGAGCCTGACTGCAGTCAGTATTGCCAATCCTTCAGAGAAATGCTGGTTGGCTTGATAAAGTATTGCTCCTTTTTAAAGAAATAATTGTATTGCTGAATAACTGGTGCTCCGTATCAGCATTGGAAGTGATGCGAAGGAAGCTGCTCTCTAGGATGCCTTTGTGAGTTCTCCAGAAACCAGTCAATTAAGAACTAAAAAGGGTACATAAAAAAGCATAGTATTTGGGTGAGATTGAGGTAAAGACAAGCAAAAGACAAGTTAATGCATCAAAATTATTTGTGTAATGCAGCAGCAACAATTTAACATAATTTCCACAGGAGAAAACATGGCCTGCAAATTTTCCTTTTCCATGTCAATTAGCTTTCCTCATGCTTCGCCAAATGCCTTTAGCAGCACCTAGAATTACTGTGATAATGGAAGTTTAACTTGGCAAGAGGCAGAGGAACTCAGTCAAAGCCAGAATAATGAAACAAACCCTTCACACTGACAAGGGAGTAAACACCCCTCTCTCTCTGACTCTCATGTGTCTGTGGCACATAAGTGTTCATGTCCCCCCGTCATGCAGCACGGTGGTGACTTTGAGTGGTCAGTGGGCCATTTACAGGCTACACTGGCCTGAACAGCCTGTCCTGCTGTCACACTCAAACTACTCTGGATTCTTTATTATGTGTACGCCACTACCATATATCAAATTTTCCTTGAAAATAATTTATTTTTTCCTTCGTTTGGCAAGAAAAGAACACTTTGCCATTTGCTTAGTGTTTCAGGCTGTCTGATTCCTGCTCAGGCTACTGGGTCTGATCACGCTCTGTGTGCACTGGGGGCAGCTGGGCATGACAGATGAACTCTAAAGGTACAGTAAGCCTCAAGTTCTGGGCTATAATGGTCTGCCTATATTTGCATAACAGATTTTTAAGATCTGTATAGATCATCTGCGTTATAGAAGACTCAGGCACAGAAGTATGGCAGCCCTAGACACAGACACCAGTTTGTATCCATATTCATATGCAATATTCCATTGCTACTCTGAGTGGAAAAACATCAATGCGTGCTGCTCCTAGGATTACCTTCAGACAGAGGCCACACCAAAAAATTGTCTAGGTAAATAATTTTGCTTTGCCATTTTCAGGTCTTGCTATGCCCATGGATTGCTGCACACCAGGATGAATTTTAAGCATATTCCACCGGCAAGAACCGCCCCCAAAAAATGAAACAAAAGTGATACTCCCTCTCATTTTGCTTATAATGGAACACAGCCCTCTAACCTCATGTTATAAGTACTTTGAATTGAATCTTCAGGTGGTGCAAATTGTCTGCACTCCACAAAGGAGCAATGTTTCTGTGTGCCAGTGTTCCTGGGGATGTCAATGACAGCTCTTCATACTGAGCATTCACAAATGCAAACCTGTACCAAATGAGCCTGTCTGGAATGTGTTTGTGAGCATAGATTGATCTTGCCATGAAGCAGAGAACAAATTTTATTTGAACTCTGTCCCCCTTGTAACTTTTTCTTTGCAATCCTCAATATGTTTTTGCATTTAGGGACTGTAGAGACCTTCTGTAGCTGTGCTAACACATGCCAGTTCCCCTGGGTTAGACTAAAAAGCTGTTCAGCCTGGTAAAACTCCTCACAGCTGTTAACCAAAGATTGTGTTGGATGAGGGGCATGCCCCATATGTCAGAGGGTGCAGAGTTCACATGTTGATAGGGTTTCACATTTTAATTTTGCTTTCCAAACCCACAAATAATGAAGACTGAACTGCAAGGCTCCTGTGGCAGAATAATTGCAAATAAAACAAACTATGATTGATCTGAATTTGACAGTGAAGTACTGTTTTGTCTACCTAACCCAGGGGCACATAAGTATTCACCAGAGAAATGAGTCACCTGCCTCATCTTTTGCATTGTAAAGTCATTTTGGCCGCAGTTCCGCAAAGACAAGTACATGCTCAGCTTTCAATATGAAGACTGGAATTATAAATAGCTTTGTCTGTTCCTGAACAAAACTGGTTACATACACTTGGATATGAACACACATTTGAACACACATTGAACGCACTACAGATGTTCAACAGCGCTGCAAGAAATGGCCCATCCTCTGCGTATTCTAATAGATAGTGTGTGAGATCTCTAGTTGTCCACCTGCTTACAAAGTAAAATGAATTATTAAAACTATTTTGATAAGATTTGAGTTGCATTATGCTTTTTACCAACTTTGATGGCATGGTTTAACAAAAATTCGTACTTTTTTTTCCCCAGGATGACAATATATGTTATAAAATGTTTATGATTTACTTGAAGAGATTTTCTCTCCTCTTTAGGAGACCGTTCCTTTTACAGGTAATAAGATTCAGAAAGTTACTTACTATAGAATGACAACAGCAAATCTGAACTACTGATTTATACCAACCCAAGTGCTTTTTAATTATTACAAAGAAACATGGTTCAGGGTAAAAAAAAATTATAAATATGTCTGTGGAGCAGTATACGAGTTAATTCAGACTGATTTGGAAATGAAAACTTCCTTGTGTGAATGAGAAAGGCAAAAGAAAGCCTGAAGCTTTCCATAAGGTAGACAGCAGCTGTACTGAACAAACCCTCTTTCAAAAGCCAGTGGCTTCTCTCTCCACTGTGGTGGCTTAACAACAAGCTGACAACACAGGTAGGTGCACTATTGCCTTAAAAGAAAAATGTCAACACACCCCGTATATTGGAAGCAAATATTCTGAAAGTTTCATACAGGCTTTGTGGGAACATGTCAGGTTCTCTGCAGCATGTAAACACCTACAGAGGGGTTGATTCTAAACTTGCCAAACTTCCAGCCAAGAGTGGGTTTTCTGGGGAAAGTCACATATGTCATTACCTCACGCTGACTTACAGCTTGGGGTCCTTCTCTTAGTTCCACTGAAAAATGAGAGTGGTGGAGTCACTCCACTGGTCAGGATTCCTAGCAAGTTTTCAAGATTAGTCTTTTAGATTTAGTATTGTAAAATTTTACATGCACTATTTAAAATTAAGTAAGCAATTGTAGATGCAGCAAAGTGCTATACGTTCTTTTTCTTAATTCCCTTAAACTTCACCATGAATGGTAATGGTGGTTGCACAAGGAAGAATGGTTAAAAATTAATAAGGCAGAAGGGGGAAAAATGGTCATTTGTTCTTCCCTAACTTTCTTTACAAGCCTAAGAAGACTTATTTGTGTAGTTTAATTTAATTTATGTATCTGACTGTGATCTCATGGAGTCATCTAAATGAATCCTATGAGTAAAAATAAGAGGTTTTATTTCCATTCTTCTTTTTCCTAAAATCAAAATTATGTCTATTAAAAAGCAAACAAGATTTTAAATATTTATGAGTTTAGTTTAGACTGGCTATATACACAAGGTTTATAGGCCAAAATTTTCAAATATTTTGCTTTATTTTACATTCCAGATTTGTCTCTTCCATAAAAAAGCCACAGTAGCTTTTGTCATTACTGGGACATACAGGCACTTAGTGGTTTTAAGTCAAACCAAATGTGAGTGTGGTCACTTAATTATTTCTTAGTTTTGCTTTAAATGTCCAACATTATACCCCTAAAGATTTCTGCTGAGAACATTGTTCCAAAAATTTCTTTTGGGTTTTACTGACTCCCTAAAGCTTGTAGCTCTTCCCTGGATGCTGGGAGTGATCTCCTTCCTGGCACAGCCAGTAGAGCTGCTCCATTCCCAGCCCATACCTTGGCACAGCACAGATCCAGCAAGACTGGTTTGTGGCAGTGCTTGGCTCCTTCTCTGTGGAAACAGCAGGTGCCTGCTGAAATGCTGCAAGGCTCCTTCACACAGGGCTTAACCCCCATTTTTTTTGGATGGAAGCTGTAAGATTAATGTGGGCTTGGGAGGCTAACATGGGCTTGGAAGCCTGCCAACAGGAGCTGCATTTGGAAACTTTGCTCCAACCTTTATCAGGTCATTCTTGGATTGCAGATTTCTGTAATTTCATTAGTCTGCAAATTCTGCAGATTTCACGAAAGCTTTCTCTAAATTGGTTTTTTACTTGTAAGTATGTCATAAACTGCAGGATATTTAACAAATTAAATTCACCAGAGGTAGAAGTGGTTGGAATTTAAGCAGATTGTGTTACATTCCCTGCATGGACATGAGGTTACCATGCAAAAGTAAAAAGTGCTCTTACTGCTGTACACTCTGCATCCTTAACCTTTTAGCATGGCAAGAATGAAAGACACAATACATTACAGGAGAGCAAGGGGGGAAGGAAAAGAATTTCCAGGAGTTACTGCAAGAACAAATTCATGTCTGAAGCTCAGTCATGATACCTATGAAGTATTGAATTCTTACCTTGGATTTAAGGATAAAGCTTTAGACAGGTTGCTGAGAGCCAGATTTTTGAAAATCCCTGCAGTTTTTTTACTTAATTATTGTCAGATCATTTAGATGACTAAATGCACCTATAAGCTGAGATGGTAAATGCTGATGCACCATATGTGGTGGCTGCAATGCTACACTGCAGCTCATCATCAGGACTCAGATGGAAGTCAAGTTCTGTTTTAAGAAGTATTGGGAAGAATCTGCCATGCTTGATTTAGTAAAAAATAAAAGGCTGAGTCTGTACACATTCTAAATTTAATTAAGAACTTTATGTTTATTTTAGTGCAAATCTGCTGCGTTGTCATTAAAGATAACTAAAATTCTGATGTTATAAGCTAAAACACTCTTTAGACTGTAATACAAAGGACCTGGCTCTCAGAGTAAATAAACAAGATGTTAGTAAGGCAATGTAATATATAGTAAAAAGAAGTAATAATCACTACAAGACTTAAGCAACATGCTAACATATGCTGAAATACCTGAAAAATATAAGGAGTCTGATCTGAGTCAGATCAATTAACAACATTGCTTCATTTTAGTGGATGTTGTGCAATTGGACCCCCAATGATTCTGAAAATTCTGGAACTGATTGTCTGGAAATATTATGAGGATCCAATTCAGTAGTTATATCTGTTATGTAACTTCCTCATAGTCAGGTGCTCTTGTGTTCTGTTAAACAAAAAAACACCACTTACACACCAAAAGATGCTTGAAATGCAGGTGGTTTTGGCCTTAATAGCATATTTTCCTATGAATTTTTATTCACAATAATGTGGAATTCAAAACTATCTTAAAAGAAGATACTGTATGAAGTCTGTACCCTTGTGTGTTTGCATGAATGTGTTTGAAGAGCTTCTCACTGACCTGAAGAATGGCAACTTTAATGTTTCTTTTTTTATTAATTGCATTTTTAATTTCTTATTGATGCACATGAAAGAATTACAACTTTTCAAGAGTTAAAAAAATTTTTTATTAAGTCTATCTAGATAAACTGATAATAAAGAGGCCACTGTAGTTTTAAGCTGATTTTAAAAAGGGATTTGACAGTCATTTAGGAAGACATTTGTCTTAAAGGAAATAAAAACGATTATGAAATAAATAAAATAAGGGACATTGAAGGCAGTGACAGGTTGTGGAGTGGGAGTGGGAGAGCTCCATTGTCTGGATTCTCTCCTAAATTTTTCTAATTAATTGGTAATTCTTCTAATTTTTAAAAATTTATTTTACATTGAAATTTTGTAGTAATTTGAAGGAAATTTTGTGCCTTTTTGCTCTCAAAATAAGCCATGTGGCACAGCCAGCACCCTTCTGACTTTGGTTCAGTTGCTCCCTGCTCTTAGCTGTGATGGAGCAAAGCATAGAGTTTGGATTCAAGGTAGAGAAAAAGCTGCAAATGTCCAGAAAATTCCAGCCTGGGTTTGGGATGCTTTTAGATGCTCCTGGCTGGGCTGTCCTGCTTTGGTTTAATGCTAAATGTCTTCACTTTTTATTGACTTGTGATAGCCACAGCCAATGTAAAGCTCATGTTAAAGCACCTGCAAAGTGCTGTGACTTCAAAAAGTTGTTTTGTGAAGTCTTGCAAGCGAAGAGAGGAGGAGGGGGATGGTTCTTGCCTTTTTTAGCAAGTCACCCATGGGTGATCTGGGGACTTTAGGTCCAAGTCACCCACAGGCCAGCCCTTGCAGAGCAGGGGGCATTGTGACCCTCAGGCAAGGAAGACTTTGCTGTCCATGTCAGTGCCTTGAGCTGATGCCCTTCAGTGCAAACCTCAGCTACCCGAGGTTTTGGGGGGTGTGGTCCAGCTCTCTTGCTCCATAGCTGAGTACCAGGAGCACAGATTGGCAGAGCCAGTCCCTCAGAGGTGTGAGTGACTGTCTTACTAGACAAAGAGAGACTGACACTGGTCATGAGAAAGTATCCTCTAGTTTGTTTAGGGCTGAGTGGGTTTGGCTTCTCCTTCTAGACAATCTCAAAGATTTCAACAGCCACAAGGACCAGCTTTGAACCTGCTAAGCCTTTCTCGAAAGAGGAATCTTAATTCATGCACGTCCCAGTGACTTTGATGGAACTGCTCACATGTGTAAGAGTCTGTAGGATCAGCAACCCTTAACTAACAAGGGATTTATGTAGAACTGCATGGCATCTGTAAATAAACACAACACTACAGACCCTGGTGTGCTGCTCTGCTCCCTTTTGGACACACTATCCTATCTTTGCTGAGGCAAAGCCTTCCCTGCTCTCTTTGCATCACACAGATGGGATCAAAAAGCTGAAGAACTGCGTTTTCATGACGGGAGTCCATCACAGGAGCATTGCTATTAGTCTTTGCTAGCCATCAATGTCTGGAAATTTCACAGTCAAGTTGCTAGTGATTGTATTGAAAAGGTTTATGTGTGGGTGGCTGAAAATATGGTGCCTGGCCCCTGGTGCCAAACTCTCAGGCAATATCAGCTGTCTTTACACAAGTGATGAGGCAGAATATGTTACTTTAAGTTTAATATTCAGAACTTTGTCTCTCTTGCTGTCAAAGAAACTATACATGTGGAGGAGATGGCTGAATACAGAAAGTGCATAATTAAATACCTCAGCACAGAAGACATCATGTAGTTTTCATGGGGAAAGGTGGTGTGAAGTAGTTTTTTTATTGTTTACACTTAAATTTCTCTCTTCAAATAATTATTTTATTTAATGTAGCAGCAATTTCTGTCTGTATCAGTAGTAACTTAGAGTCTCTGAATGTGTGGTTGACTTTCCAGTGTTTTGTCAGGTGTACACAGATAGCCAGGAGCTTGGCTGTGCTCCTCATACTTAATAGAAAGTTTCCTATTTTTTTTACTCATGGTATTACATACCATTACTAAAAAGCATGGAAATTGGTGAATTCTATCCCTGTTTTTTCTGGTGTTTCTTTTTCTATTATGAAATTAAGTAAATTGTAGCTTAAACGTTGAGAAGGAGTGGAAGGAGGAAACATTGAAAAGGAGAAAGGAAACTGAGGAAAAGGAATTCCTGAAGAGAAAGAGTCATCTCATGTTTTGTCATCTTCTTTTGTTTTATAATGCTTGTGGAAGCTGGTGATACCT
This sequence comes from Leptocoma aspasia, assembly GCA_013399835.1. Taxonomy (NCBI): domain Eukaryota; kingdom Metazoa; phylum Chordata; class Aves; order Passeriformes; family Nectariniidae; genus Leptocoma; species Leptocoma aspasia. The sequence goes on along the minus strand of VXAX01005860.1, from coordinate 1,734,450 downwards.
TCCAAAGGAAGTTCAACACATGGTAGACAGGACAAGGTCTTTTCGGCTACCATTTATCCTTAGATGTAAGAAAGAAGCAAAATGGTGATTGTTGATGCTTTCTCTGGGAAGGACCCCTGGTCATAGAATCAGAGAATTATCAAAGGTGAAAGAGACCTTCAAGATCACCAAGTCCAGCCATCAACCCAGCAGTACCACTGCAACCCCTACACCACTAAACCATCACCCAGATTCAGACAGCTCTGGAACACCTCCAGGGATGGTGGCTCCACCACCTCTGTGGGCAACCTATTCCAATGCCTGACCACCCAAGCAGTGAAAAAGCTTTTCTTATATCTCATTTGAATCTCTGCTGTCCCAGCTTAAGGCCATTCCCTCTGGTCCTCTCACTGCAGGCATGGTAGAAGGGACTGACCCCCACCTCATCACAACCTCTGACAGGGAGCTGTCGAGCGTGATGAGGTCCCCACTGAGCCTCCTCTTCTCAAGAATAAACAAACCCAGCTCCCTCAGCTGTTCCTCATAAGACATGGTGTGTTCTACCTGTGAATATCCATTTATAAATTTTTATAATTTTTAGTAATTTTTAGATGAGATTACTCCTCTCCCCTTTCTCTCCAGTGTGCTTGCTTGCATACCTGTGCTTTGCAATTATGGCCACTAAGCTGCTTAGGCAAAAAAACCAGGCATATGCACTAAACTATTTTAGGGGTTTTTTTATGAAACGGCAGAAAAAAGTTCACTAAAAGCCATAGATCTGTCTCTTCAAGATTTATTGTCAGCCTTCAAAAAAGTTTAGCAGTGGGTAGTTTAGAAAAGGATAATATATATATATATTTAAAGATAAACTGTTCTTTATTTCTCTCTGCAGCAAACCATATTGCTGATTAACCACTGCTTTCATAAACTACAAGTGGGCCATTTAAGCTGTTTCACTGCTGGTTAATGTACTGTATTGTGCTCCCTCTTTCTCTAGTACCTCGCTAGTGTTTTGTTTTTATTAGAAATTCACCTATCCTTGTCTACTGAGGAGAAAAGAAATTACACTACAGAGCCCTACAGCTCATAAAATGGCAGAGATTCCTAAATAAGAGCGGCCCGAAACTGAAACCTCTGTCTGCCTGCACCGTAATGAAATGCATGACTACAAGAGATAATAATAATTGCAGCAATAGCTCGTTACAGCTCCCAGATGATTTGGTGCTGTCAGGAGTGCACTGTCCTCTGACATCCCAGGAGGCGAACAGCATCACTGACTGCAGGCCCTGATTGGTGTAGTGAAATATTGCTGGCAAAAATTAAAAGGTCTTGGTGTCAAAATAATTCATGATATGCATATCTTCCATTCTGATGAAATGGCTGATATCCGGATTAGCAAGATAATAAAACTGATCAGGCTACAGTTAAACAATTTAAGCTGGAGAGCTGTTCATTTTGTAGGTGTCACTTGTCAGATCAAGGGGTCAGAGCAGGATGAAAGGCTCTCCCCTGTAACCTTCTGATGATTTGGATCTGGAATGTTCTTCATGATTTGTCCAAAGTTTTCATCACTGTGCTGCCGGGTAGCATTACCACGGCAGGCTCTGTTCTGACATTCAAATCCTGGGAATGACAGGTTATTAGGAGAAGAGAACTGGCTGTACATACATTAAGCCCCATATCTTTGACCTGTAATTTGAACTGATAGTGATATTGTAATTGAGTGAGTAAAAAAGGAATGTTTTATTAAAACACAGGAAGATGAAGAAAACGTTTATTTTCAGGTGATTTATGGGTTCATAAAATAAGCTTTTTTGATGATGGTTTACTTTATGGCTCTTGAAATGCTGAGCTGTGTGCTTACTATTTATTTTATGGAACAGTTATTTAAAATATCGTAGCTTCCCATATATTTCCAGCGTGTTCATCAGTAACAGGGCTTGTGCAGATGGAGAGATACCCGTTTCATATGGGAGTTCATGTATTTGAATAGTTCAGGGATTATCCCAATAAAATGGACCCAGGAAAATATTGTACCCAGTTAATGCTCATTGCTTCAGAGACCCCTAATGTCCTTTCTTGACACCTTATTGCAGGATATTATTATACAATGGATCTTCAGTCATATGGTGATAGGGAGTGGGGCAGAGCAGGGCTATCAGGGTAATTGACTCCTGTGCATGGCAGTGTTACACACTTGAGTAACTAATTTAATGGAATGTGTTTTCATGTTCTCCCACACAGTCCTGTCCCAGCATAATTTCTCCTCTCGGGGTGCCAGCAATTCAGGACAGGTAAAGAGTGGCACAAAAGCTCTTGATTTCCCAAAAATGGGACCACAGCTTCTGTGGTAAATCTGCTGCCAGTGAAACAACTGTGTCTGAGCCCAGTAAATTAATTGGAGTTATCAGCAATTCTCTGCTTCTGATGAAACTGGACCTCCAGTGCTTGCATGACAATTTTTTTTGTTGCTGATTGTTATTTCATGTGACCATTTGGTTTTGTTGCGCAGTACAGAGATAATGGTTTGGCATGGGTGAAGTGCTTAAATGATCCATCAATAGCAGGAATTGGTCTGGATGTCTGCAGAATTCTGGATCTGTGAGATGTGAGAATTCTGTGAGAAACACCATGCCCTTGAAACTTGAGGGAGTGTTGTGCTATTTCAGCATGAGCTGGTCCTCACATTGGTTCAGGCAAAGGTTTTATTTTTTTTTTCTTGGAGAATGCAGAGGAAAAGAAATGACCAGTTCTAAACAAGGCAGCTGGATTATTAAAAATCAGTCACAGAGGACATTGATGGTTTGTTGATGCCATTTTCTTCTTCTGAACTTTTCCTAGAGATGCAGTGAAGTGATGACCAAAAATCACTGTCAACAAGTTTTTTTGTTTCCCTTTTCCTATGGCACAATCTTTATCTAAATGCTTGGTCATAGCATAAATGGTAATAGAGTATATGTGATAGAATATACTTGATTGCTCTGGATTTCTTCTCTGTTAATTTTCACAAGCAAGATTACTGATCCCCGAAAAACTCTGGGTTCACTGCATCTGCATGACAGGTCCTTCTTCAAGAAAGGTACCAAGTCTGGTATTCACATACCAGTATTCTTTTAAATCAGGAGGCAAGTCCTGCAGACAGTATTTTTGTAATAGAATTGTTCTTCTGACTTTGTTTAATGTTAAGATATTTGAGCAGATTCAAAAGAAAATACTCCACAGAAGACTTTTACTTAATTAGCCCCCACCCAGCATAACTACCTCTTCTTTTGCTTTTAATTACATCACAGTTGTCAAGCGAATCTTGATGCTTATATAATTAAAGAATTGATCCTTAAAGCATAACAATGTGATAGTAATATTTGCATAATTGTATTAAAAAAAGTTTCCAGAATGTAAATTTTATGTCTCATCTTTCAGAGGGAGTTGTATATGCTTGCCCTTACAGTTGGGTCAAGTACAACTGAAACTTGTGAGCTTGCCCTCAGGAGTAAAGTTAAATAAGTAAGCAGATATTTCCAGGTCTAAACCTACAAATTCTCCCTAATGCAGTCTCCCCAGGCTACAGTGAATGATACAGTGGTCTTTAGCCATAAACTGTGTTGTAGTTGTGGAAGGACACAGAGTTTGGACCTTGTAAGTAGTTTTGCTTTGCTCTATGCCATTAAGATATATGCACAGTTTGCTTTTATGGTGTTTGCTGTCATTTAATTACTGATGCATCAAGATGATCTTCCCAATTCAATTGTGTTAAAATTAATTATTATCTTGGTGTTTTTTTTTTTCAAGTGGGCTGAAGATTTTGGGATTTGCCTTCTCCATGCACCAAGAATGTTCATCATCTAAATTGAATGATTGTGGGCTTGAGGGCTGTTTGATGGACTTCCAGATGTAGCCTTTCTTTTCTTGTTAGTTAACAACTGGAACTCATAGATATTAGTGCAGAAGTTGGTTTCTGACACATAAATTAGAATAGCTGAGGAAGGTCTTTAATGAAGCTTGAGGGCAATTTCATCTGCTCTTTCTCTTGTGCAGAAAATCATCACTGGTCATCGCTGGTAGGCCGTCTACTTTTGGGAGAGGTTTTGGTGGAGAAAGTCAGAATTAATTATTGTGAGTGTCTTTCTAAGTGTGGTATAACAGCAGTATCTGACTTTTTTCTCTTAGTTTTTCTCCCTGTGTGGACATGGAGAAATAAAATTATTCATTATGTATTACAGTTATGTTTAAAATATATAGTATGAAAAATTCTGATTTTTTGCATTTTTATGGGTATAGCTTGATGGCTGCTTTCCACAACTTTAAACATAATCAGTAAAACACAAATTGCATCTGGGGAAAGGTTGTTGAAAATCTTTGAATTTGTGTAACAATCAGTGCAATATTTCCTGTCTTAGCTTATCACAAATTTTCACAAAAGTTCAAGTGCATTCCTTATGGAAAACAGGTGAAAGGAGAGGCTAGAAAAGGCATGGGATTTTTTAAAATAGAAGCTGGATTAAAACTCTTAAATTCTGCTTAAATCCAAACAGCCTGATTTCAATATGCACATATTTGATTGAAATTTATTTCTTACCCACAGCATGTAAACATAGGTATCAATGTAGTTAGAAAACAGTAGATAGTGAATTTTATATATAATATACATTGTTTGGGAATAGATGTTTATATTTCACTTACTTTGCTATGCAATTTAACCAGATGTAATGAAGACAAATAATTTTTTTGCCCTTCCATTATCTTTTCTATGTCACAGGCATGTATTTGAGCCTACACATACCAACAATAAAGATGCAAGAAGATATGAAAAACAGGGGGAGATCAGATGATTACAGACATAAAAAGCTATGAATTTATTGTTTCCACATCAGCTGTATATTTTGGAGATACCTAAGAAATTACTCAGTAGCTAAGCTTATTTGATTCCCTTACAGGTTTTATGTCTTTACTCCATTTTAATTTTTCATTAGAATATAATAATAGCCACAGGAAAAAATGATTTGGTCTGTGATCTATTTCATTATGTTCTCATCATAAGGAGAGAATCTGAAGTGGGAGAGCATCACTAATTTTTCGGCACAGTAATTTATTCTACAGTATTTAAATGTTGTAATTTTCACACTGAGGCACATGCTGCCACATCTATCGTCCCCTGGACTAGTCTCTGTCTTGCTCTTTCCTTTTCATCTGTTTTGTTTTTGCATTTTTTTTCATAAATTCGACAGATGGCCTCTTGATGAATCCTTGATAATACTGTCATGTAAAGCAGCTAAGACTAGAAATCATCTCACAACAATTTTTCATTGCAAAGAGAAAATTGAAGGCAGACAAACATCGCTAAGTCCATAACAACAGCAACAAAATATCCACTTCATGTAAATAAAGAGGACAAGCTTTCCTTATAATGCTCAAACACTAATGCCAGTATCCTTTAAAGCCTCTGGATTTTTTTATGCTACATTTAATTCATCTTTCAAGCCTTGAGTTTGTTTAATATTTTGTTGGTTTCATATTCAGAAACATTTTCTCGGCTCTTAATGTGCTCTCTCTCCTCCTTAGCCCCCTCCTTTTAGGTCTTTATAATTGTGGATCAGGTGAAGTTTGCTTCCCCTCATTTCAAGGTCATGCACCACTAGGACCATTTTCCTGACTCAGAGGGCACGTAATTTCACAGCCGTGTACTCCTCATTAATCCACCCTGAGTGGGTGCTCAGGAAGTTCCAGATCACAGATTTGTTTTTGTCTTGTTCTCTGACTCAGTGCTTCACAAAAGGATTAGATTAACCCCTTTTGATTGTATTTATATCTTAGTGCATCGTGATAGAAATAAAGTGATTTCTTCTTCTCCCCATGTAACCTTCCCACCCCTTCCACTTTTGCACTGGGGACCAACAGCATTTCTTTTCCAATAGTGTTCAGTTAAAGTGAAGCTTGTGGCAGACAGAGAATTATTTGTTTTCTCTTTGCTCTCTTAATGCAGCTTTAATGCATGAATCTATTTCTTCCCATTTGCAGAGCCTTGTTTATTAACTTTGAATGGTTTTTGTTTAACTGGAAACTGCTTCTGTCCCCTGGCTCTGAACGTGGTCTCATCTGGACCTGAATTGCCCTGGATCCAAACAAAGAAGAAAACAAGAAAAGGCAGCACAGTGACTACTGGAGGGGATGCATTCTTTCTCCCTTTATATTGTGCCCCAGCTAACTGCTTCAGCCAGACCCCTTCACCTGGGAGCTCTTTTCTGCTTCCATTTGTTGGTAAAGTTCTCCTTGGGACCTGCTGGTGGAAGGGATCCCCACTGACTGCCCCAAGTGGGGATTGACTCCCCAGGTGGAGTCTGTGTTCACTGATGTGCCCTCAGGACTGGGGAATCTGGCGTGCTGGAGGCATCTGGTGGGTCTTGCATGCCTGTGCCACAGTTGGCCTGTAGCATAATGCAAAGCATGTGGGAGCTCTGAGAAGTATTTTTAAATGGAGCTGATCTGCTGCATTTAACATCTTAAGGGAGCAAGGTTTGGTATTTGGAGCAAGCCACTAGGAGACCTGAGCTAGCACAAAAAGTGTAATTACTTAACATCCTTCTTCCTGTGTCTGTAGTAGGAAAAGAAAATTCTAAGTTATATAAAGCCATTTTTTAATTCTTCAGGTAGGATCTGATTTGAGATAAAAATAGCTTGTAGGGTATGTGGAAAAACCAGCCTGCAGCAGTATGTGGGAAGCTCACAACCTTAACTATTTCAGCTATCCACCTTTTGTAATGGGAGCTTGGGTCCGTGCTGCAGCTGTAAACACCTGACTTCAGGTCCCTGAATCTAAATAGAAATCCACCCTTAGCTTCCTTGTACTGGACCTATCTTAAAGATACAACCATAGTAATACATACACTTAATTTGTGACATCTCTTGTTATTATAAATAACTGTGTTTTCTATGGAGAAAACCAAGAAGCCCCCTAACTCTAGATATTGGTCAAAACTGAAGTGGCTAGTGGTCCCATATCCACTAAGACTATCATTGAAATGGATTAGATTCAAACTGCATGTTGGGGGTAAGGGGGTGCTGACAATTGCTGCAGGAATTACTACAGAGTTTCAGAAAGGAAGATGGCAGAGGAAGAAGGAAGAAAAGGTTTGGGCAGCTTAGAGGAATAAAGAACTGAAAGGCAATGCAGGAAAGGAGATAGGGAGACAATACTGAAATTAATTTGCATTTATTAGTCAGATAAACCAGACTGAGCAGATAAACTAAACTTGAAGGTTAATGGGTTTTACCCATCAGCTACCTGGTGAGACCTGCTGGGTGCAGGTCTGGAAAAATATGTGTACATTCCATTGGTTCCTGGTTTCCTGTTAGCCAGAAGGCGATAACTTATTGCATCCTGCGTGTGAGGTCATTTATGATTTCATATTGGAATATATCAAACAGGGAGAGGAAATGCCCAGTCAAAACTGTACAAAGTTCTCAGAATGTCTCCCTGTTTTGGCTCCTTCTGATCTTCTTAGTGGCTTAATTAACGAATCCAGTTTTGGGCATGCCAACATAAGTAAGACATCAATAAACTGAAGCGAATTCTGCAGGGGGCCATTGAGGTTGTCAAGGGCTGGAGCACCTGTCCTGAGAAGAGAGGCTGAGGAGACCAGGTTCATTCAGCCTTGAGAGGACATGGCTTCTGGGGGACCCATCAAAAGTGTACCAGAATCAATGAAGAGTTTCTCAAGAAGGTGAAGACAGGAATTTACAGCAGTGTGTGCTGAAAAGACAGGAGACATTGGAAGGAGAGAAAATAAAACAATGAAAAATGTATCCTAGTGGATATGAGGAAAAATTGTTTTACCATGAGAGCAGTGAAACCATGGAAGAGGGTGCTCTACCTGCTCACTTCCATGTTTACAGAATTTGTTAGAATTTGTGTGTGATGAGTAATATCACCAGATCTCATAGCTGTGCCTGCTTTAAGAAGGATGACCTGTCCAGGTTGTATTGCCCTCTCATTCACATGGGGTGGAGGGGAATCCCTACCTAATTCTGATCTCTCTAAAGCAGTGGAGAGAACCTTTCTCTTTCTGCAACTCTGAGTTCAAGGTGATAGAGAGTACAACGACCTTCTTTTGCCTTTTTACCCTTGGCATCACCTGCAGGATGATGATGATGAAGGAACCACAGCAGAGTTTATCCCTGGGGGCTGTGGCCAAACTGATTGAATTTCTGGAGGATCTATCCCCAAAAGGGAAATACCTCAAAATATTGCAAGCTGTTCTACACAGAGAGCACAAAAGAAGCTTTTTATGGATATAAAGCTATGGAAATTTCAGAGTACTTTTTGATGGTTTCTCTGGGTTTTGTTAAGGGAAGAGGGAAAGTCTCAGATGAGAATGAGAGGAAGACTTGCTCCCAGCTGGGACCTCTCTCATGCTGAGTACCATTCACTCTGGTGCAGATGGCTGATGACTTCTTTCCATGAAGCAGGATAATTTTGGACTACCTGTGGGGTATGCAAGCTTATAGAAAATAAACGACATAGAGTCACTTGTTTTGCATGGGAGGAGACACTACACTGCAGTTACTCTGCAGCTGAGCTGACTGCAGTACAGAAATCCTAGCTAGATTTAAACTGGCTCACTTGGATGCTCCTGGTGACATAAAGGAGAGCTCCATACAGGCTGCAAAGCCCTTCTGAGGAACTCAACAAACACTGAGACATTTAGTCCCACCAATGTCTGTGCAACAAGAGCTATCACCCCCAGGATCCATGCAGTGAATACAGTTCTTTGTTCAAACTGCAACAAACACAATAGAGGTATACCTATAAAATAGGCATGCATATAAAATACTCTATTTTAAAATGTGTTTTGACAGGATTCCCTTTGTTATATGAATGGGTTTTTTTTCCTCTTTGCTTCTCCATCCTGATCAGAAGCCCCAGGATCATTCTTTGAAATTAGAGAAAGACAAAGCCATGACAAGAACATCTCCAGAATTTAAATGATGTAATGAGAAAAAGGAGCAGAGCAGAGAAGAGCAGAGCCATATGAAGGAACTAGCCCTGTGTTCCATAAGGCAGCTACTCTTAAATTTGTTTGGAGGCACTGAAATCTGGATTGTTGATTACATTGCCACTTCTGGGTGCTTTTAGTGCTACAACATTTAATATGTTTTTTTCCCTACGTAAGAGAGTTTTCTTTTCCAATGTTATGAAATACCAGGAATTGTAGGTAGATAGTGCCCTGTAGAGGGTCATATCTGTGACTTGGGAGTCTTTTTCCTTAGCCAATATGCCAATATTTTAGAGGTAAGAGGAAGGTACAAGATTTTCTAGGGAAGCTTTTCTATTACATTGGCCCAAGCACCCAAGGCATAAAAGATTTGCAGAAGTGTTGGTGTGAAGGAACAACGCAAGAAAAAATCCAAAGTGATTGTTTCCACAGTAAATATGATCATTATTAAACACAGTTTCTCTGAATTTCACAGAGTGTATAAACTTGCAGCAGAAAGGACTCATACTGGACTAGGCAATGTGCAAACAGAAGGCCAAACTCATGGAGCTGGCACCACCTTTCAAACAAAGAGCTTAAAATCAAACCTGGGACTCCAGCTCCTTGCTCACTTGCACCCATATACCCAATGCCCTTAACAATCTGCTGTATCCTCTGATTGTATGGCTTAAGATTTCTTATATAGTCATTTTCTGTTAGACTAGACCTGGATTCAGGTCTGTGGTCCAAACCAAGCAGAGAGATCTGTGCCACCTCAGGGGAATGCTTGCACCAGGTCAGCACTCTGAGGGCTCTAGGGTGTGAGAGGTGCATTAGCAGTCAATTCAGTGTGCTGAGTCTTGTGAACTCCCTTCACAAGCATCCAATTCTTGTCTTGCCTCGCAGGGGGGCCATAGAAATCTCTCACAGAGTTCTGGATTCATGATAAGACAGCTAGGATAATGTTAGAGTGCATAAGTCTCCTTCAGTGAATTTGGTCCATGAACAACCAATAAATCCAGCCGTTCTTCTGTGGTCAGTGAAAGTGGGATTAAAGATGGAGGTGTGGTTACCATCTAGCTGAAGTTGGGAGGTTAGTAAGAATAGTAAGGTTAGTAAGAATAGTATGCTTGTTAATAACTGGGGTTCAAAAACAGAGCCAGAATGGGTATATCTGGTGTGGATTTTGTAAATTATATATGTATATAGGATACCACTGAGTGTGAATAGAATATATCCGTGCCACTGGATATACTCTTGTACATATACCTTCTTACACATTTTGTATATACTTTGAAGGTCTTGCACAATAATTAATATAATTGAGCTTTAGAGATATTTTTTTACGGTATGATGTGGCTAAATACTAGAAAATCCAAGGAAAGAGTAACCAGTCAGAGAGCTCCCATCTCACAAAAACTGATATTGCAAGTGCAAGAAGAAAGTCCTTCAGCCAGTGGTGAAGAGGTCTCTCCTTGATTTCTTGCTGTGCGGGGCAATAGGGAGCTCAGCAGAGGGTGATGGTTGGCAAAACTCAATCAACTTAAAGGAAGAGAGATGGGAGCTGGGAAGATCTCATGACTCAGCCTGTTGGTGTTGGTGGCTGTAGGCTCCTGTCCTGTGATGCACCTGAAAGGCGAGAGTAGCCTCAACAACGTCAGCATTTGCTTCATGTTAGTCACCTTTTGTACAAGGCCTCAACAAAGGGGAGAAATAAAAGAATACCATGCCCCCAAATGTAATTTTTGTTACTAGTTGTCATGGCCAAAAATCCTGCCTATAGAAAGATGAAGTTGGTTTGTATTTTCTTCCTTGTGGTTCTTCTCATTTTACTGTGGTATTTGTTCATGCAGGCTTGTCCTTTATATGGGATTCCTTCACAGGCTTTTATGCTACAAACAGGAATGAACAGCATCATCATGGGAATTGGTTGCACTTTGGGTAAAAAAAAACATTTTTGGAAAATTCTTTCTCCTCATGGAACAGAAGCAAAGTAGGTAGCATTGCTCGAAGCAGTTTGGGGGGTGAAATGGATGTCTGCTTTGCAGGCTCTCCAGGGGTCACACTCCTTCTGCTGTGGGAGTGAGCGAGCTGCAGGTGCTGCTGCAGTGCAAATCTCAGCCACAACTTGGATCTAGGGCTTCTCCACCAGTGCACAGAGCTCAGCCAGGGCATGCATGGAGCAGGGCACTCCTGGACCCTGCTCTGTGGCCACAGCCACACACAATGGGTGGCGCAGTCGCATTCTGGAACCCTGAAAAGTTATCTTTCATCCTCTTTTTTTTTTTTTTTTTAAGCACTTAAGCCAAACTGCTAATGGAATTTCATGATTTTAAATAATTTACATTTCCATCTGGTTTGAAAAACACCAGGTGGAGATTGCAGATTAGGATGAGTCTAAGTGGAAGGAAATGTTTGTTTAAAATATTAAAGCTAAAACCAAACATTTATGTGAACCACATTTTTGCTGTCCACTGTGCTGTGTTCTTCTCTATCATCACTTTAAATTTTGCTTTTAATTGGATGTTTTGCACATGTTGCTCATCATTATGATCAGGGGACATGAGGCCAGAGTGAGGTGCAAGAGAGTCCATACCAAAGGGTGAAAGAGTCAGGGATTGAAGGATTCTTCAGTGTGAGCTTTTGATCATTGCATCTGTTTCTCTATACTTTCTACAGACCCTGCTAACTTGCTTACTTGGAGGTGGAAAGAAATTTGAACCTAAATAAAATAGGTTACACAAGGTTGATTTTAAGGGAAAACATGCAACTTTCCAAGACTGATGAGAGTTTTGTAAGGGTAAAGATGATGGTTTACTGGTGCACAGTCCAAACCAGCCACAAGGACAAGAAATTTTCTTCTCTCCCACTTGCCAGCTGGCAAGCTTTTATTTAAAATGGGGGGTACTGAGCTGTGGTTTCTAAAACTCCTTCTAATACTGGAAGCTGAGCTGCCAGTTCCTTGATGCACTTTCACAAGTATGGCATGAAACCATGAACTCATAGCGAGGAGCTATTGTAACAGCACCTTTTCCGCTGTACTTTGAAACAGTTCATTTTATGAAGCCACATCTGGTATTCATCTTTCTCTGCTAGCTAAAATCCTTGTATTTCAGTTCTCTGGAAATGGGATGTTTTGAGTTTTGTGAAATGCACTAAAAGCTGTAGAGATGTTATGGTTGGTGTGTGCCTTAGCATGACATTATTCAAAACCACAGCTACAATTTTAGTGGTAGCATGAATGGCTAAAGCTTGTCTTTGCTCAACAAAACTCCAGATACCAATCAGTGAAAAGCAAGTAACGCAGACTTAAGATTGCATAAGGAAAGCTATATTTAAATAAAATAAACAAAATTCAGACCAGTGTTGCTCATACTTGAAAATTCCTGATTCAGAGGTGCCAAAGGCTCAGAAAGAACTACTTCTACCAGCCTGTAATCTGATTTACTTACCACAAGTAAAACAACTACTCCAGTTGCTCCAACCTCTGTCCAAAGATGGTGATATTGCTTTTTGCTGTATGTAGGTAGTTCACATTTTCATTATTCAGTGGTCTATTAAGACAAGAAATAAGACAAATTAGGACAAATGAGGACAAGACCTTTGCTGCTTTGATGAATTTTGAAAAAAAATAGAAACAGAACATTTGCTGTTTGACTGTGTACTGTGAACCCTATTGCCCATAGACACTGCCAGAGAGGCGAAGAGTGAAGCAGACACTGAAAGTTATAATATCCCTTCATAGATCCCAAGTATATTGTGGTGGGTCTAAGTTGAATTGTGATCCAAAAAACCAATATATGTTTTTATTGTGTAGGAAACACCAAATTTTTTTTGGTGAGAATTTGGCCCCAGAATCAATTAGTCTGAAAGTCTCATGAGCAATTAATTGGTTTATACTAGGAGAGATGAATAGTAGAGTAGATCAAAATTGTCTGCAGAAAATGTTCATGGATTTACCAAAGGAGAGGATGTATGGCATAAGCTGATTTTAATTTTGGTAAGTTTGTTGCAGAGCAAGCTGACAAGCAGTGGATGTAATTTATTTAGACTGAGAGATTTACTGTTTGGAGAAAATTTGCTTTGTACCAGAAAAACAGTCAGATGTTACTCATCAAGAGTCAATCAAATAGCTTGGTAGGTGAAAGATAGATGAGGAAGTTATTGGTTATTTTTCACATCATAAGGTAATTGCAAAGGGGTGTATGTTTTAGTAATTAGTGTTGAGTAGCTTTCTATATTGGCGATTCTAAAGGAGTATCAGTGAAAATTTGCCAGCTACAATAAAGTGAAAAGTTTTACTAACACCAGAAGGAGATGGAGATTATATTTAAGATGGAGCAAGAGTTTTTGAAGTGGCTTTGGCCATTTAATATACTGTAATGCTGGAAGCACGATGAGGATTGATGTTTTCAAGGATCAGTAGGTGCTAATCACAAATTAGGAAAAAGAACTGATTTTTGTAGGAATCAAGGAGAGTTAGCAGTGAAGCCTTGAAAGACAGGAGACAACCCACACCTGTAGATAAGCTGGGGGTGGGGGAGCGTGGGTCTTTTTGTCCTAAAGTGCTATTTGGATATTGTGTGTTAGAGTCAGGGCTAGGTTCTCTTTTAATCATTTAGTTACCTGACCAAGGACTCTGCCCCTTGACTGTGAGGGGCTATGGAGGTTATCTGTAAAGATGTGTGTTTTTCTCCCACATCCATTACTTTTATAAACAGCTTTTACCATACTTCATTAATAGTAATCACCTGCGCAGTCTTTGCAATTGGAGACATAGCTGAGAGCTCTTCATCTGCACACATGAAAGAACTTGCATTCTGTTGATTTGCATCTTGAGTTTCTCCAATATTGGAATGTGCAGTAGGTGACTTTAAATGACTTTCCTGTTGTTTCCATCCCGTTTGGGAAAAAATAGTTATCTCAGAAAAATATCCTCTAAACAATATCATTAAAGGTAAGTAAACTAATAACACATAGATTTTAGTGTTTGCTGGTTTGTGTCACTGTCTGGTAATACAATGAATAATTCATATCAAACTAGTAGAATGTAACATTTACATAAAATAATACTTTGCAAATTTATGGTAAGTACTAATTACTTGCCTTATTTGCCATGACTATGATATTAAATATTCATAAAAATGTGATTATTTCTTTGATTTGGCAGGCATTTAGATTTCTCTACAGCTTTTCACACTGCTAATTTTAATCCAGTAAATTATCTGGAAGAAAACAGTATGCAGCCGAAAAACTGTTCAAAATTCACTCCAACATTGAGCACATTATGGACGTAATGATCCATTACAACCAAACTTCAAGAAGATCGTGCAAGAAAACTGAGAATTAAGCAAAGAAATATGGAGAATATCATCATTATTTATCAGATATATTTATTAATAGTTTAGAATTTTATATACATCAAGAAACTTTCAAACAATTTGATCCACCTTTATATGTTTTATTTTTGTGAAGTATTTTTTTTTCTTCCCGTGCTAAATCTGTTGTTCTTTAGTCATCTCTACTTTTTGGTGTATTTACATTTTAACTCATTAGAGGAACTGAATTATGTCTTTTGAATGTGACAGACATATACTTATTTTTCACTGTCACTTAGAAAACGATATCCAGTATTAATATCACTTTTCACTTGAGTGTATGTGTGATTATGTGTGTGTGTGTGTATACATTGATTCCAAGGCTTCAAAACTGCTTGGATAATTAAATCTTCATATCTGTCTGTGAATGTTTAGTACCTGCTCTTGTCTCTCTAGCTGTGTAATGTGTATGCTGTGTAATGTGTATGCATATGTCATGGATGCACAAATCCATGACATTTTAAGTAATAAGAAAAAAGTCTCTAAGGCTGTGTATGGCACGTATCTTATATATATGACCAAAATGGAGAGAAGTAACAGGAATCAGAAATGCTGGTCCTTAGACCCTCAGGCTTAGATTATTTCCCTGCACTATTTACATCCTTCTCTGTTGTTTCTAGCAGAAGAGGAATAAACAGTCAACTCAAATGAAGTAATAAAATCAAAGACAATCATCAGAAAGTGGCCGAAGCAAAACAAAAACCCCAAGAAACATGAATGTATGAAGATTTCTATAATAGAACAGAAAATAATTTATACAGTATGTGTAATAGGTAATGGTAGCTGTCGAATTATCTTTATAACTTCTATAATCATCAAAGCCTGTCTGTGTTTTCTGTTTGTTTTTTTTTTTTTTTGCTTTAGAGATTTTGTACTAAATAAGGTGCGTTGTCAGCACTCCTACTCTCAGCTACCTGTACTCTCAGCCACTCCTTGTCTTGCTACCCAGGGATAGCCCCAAGGAGGGCTATCAGGAAGTGTGCATCCATCCCTGAACACCTGCTCAATTAAAAGTTTGCTACTCATCAAGCTTCACTTAAATATGTGTGAAACTTTCAAAGATACACAAATGTTTTAAACCCTTTGATTAAAAGTTAAACTGATGACTGATAACTTGCAAACAGCACCACTAACCATATGTAAAAATACAGAGTTCCTGTATCACTGCTTAAAATAAACATTTGGAAAAGGTTTTGAAATATCAATCTGCTTCTTTGCTGTACAAATAAGGAATGTGAAATGAAATGTAGCTCTGTTAAGTCTAAACAAAAGAAAACAAATTTTGTCTTTGGTCTTAAACAGCTCAGTCCTGTGTAAGACTTGCAGGATTTCAGCAAGCCACACAGGTTACTGGAGCAAAATTTGGGTTCCAGACCTGCATCTCATATCATATCCTGCTCAGTAACACCCCAAGCATGGGATATGTCACTCAAGCACTTTGGCACTGAAACCTCCTGGGGCATTTTCCCCCATGGCAGAAGGTGGGGCAGAGCTGGGGCATGTGGTGTTTTCCCTGAACTGTCATCAAGTGCCCACAAGGAAATCCATTGCTCATAATTCCAGCTGTACCCAGGGTCATGGCTTGGTAATGCTCCCCAGAACAGCTCTCTGCTCTGTTCCTATGGCTTCATGCTGCTTCTTTCTCTACAAGAGGAATTTAAAGGGCAGAAGTTTCTGATGAAATTTCTGCCTAGCAGACCACTTGGTGTTTGAGATGTTGTGTAAAGATGACTTTACTTCCTAGGTAAATCAGTCAGATATTAAATAGATAAAGTGAACCAAAAAAAGAAAAACCCCAAAAAAACCTAAAAAAACCATGCCAAAAGTCCAGCATTGTGGTGTTCAGGAGGAAAGAGTGAATGTACAGTTCAAGGGACACATCCTGCATTTATTCTACTGACGGTCCAGTCAGCCCAGGGTCCTATGTATTCATCTGACTGGAGTTTTTGGCCTTAAATAAATGTGAGACAGAGTAGACCTAATTTCCTTGTGTTGAAGGAAAAATCCTTCTGAAAGTTTGGTGGTTTCATACATGCAAAGTCAGGTAGTTTTTATATATACAAATGCTAGCACCTTGTCACCTGTGAATTCACCATGCAGTGTTTTCTGTTTGTTTGCTGTATGACATGTATGACATGACATGACCTTACTGACATGTCTTCTGTAAGTGAAGTGAAATCCTTTGTTTTTACATGTTTTGACAATGTGAAGTGGGTGCAAGTTAAGCAGAGTCTTAAAATCCCCCATGCCTCTCTAATGGAGCCTATTCTTGTTGCTTTGTACTAGTCTCAGGAGTGAAAACAGAGTTCATGGAAAAAAAAAAGCATTTCCCTTATGTGAAAATGAGAAACTATTGATTTATATTTGTATTCTCCAAGAAAAAGCACTGGCCCCTTCAAATGGGAAAAAATCTTTTGCCTTGCAATCCTGTGAGCTGTGTAAAAGAGGCCGCACGCTCAAAGTCAAAGGGAAGCCAGAGGAAAATGGCATGCAGGAGGTCAAAGCAGTTCACATGGCTCATCGACAGCTGTTTGCACCATATGACAGATCTAAAGGCAACTTCAGAGCTGTCTGTACAATATGTGGAGCTTACCAGAGATATAGAAGCGGCTGCTTTAATGTCATTTCCCATAAAAAAAGTTGGTAAATTTGGCACTGTGTTTTATGGACTGCAGTACCAATGATAGCCTTAATTTATGATGTTGGCTAACCTGATCTCTGTCTATTACAAGGTGCCTCATTCTGTGAATGGGGGAAGGGCTGTAGACATTTTCTACCTAGACTTCAGGAAAGCCTTTGACATCATTTCCCACATTCTCTGGGAGAAACTGGCTTGGATGGGTGCAGGGTTCACTGGGCAAGAAACTTGCTAGATAGCCAGGCCAGAGAGTGGTGGCAAATGAGGTTATAGCCAGTTGCTGGCTAGTCACAAATGGTGTTCTCCAGGGCTCAGCAATGGGGCCAGTCCTGTTTAGTATCTTTATCTATAATCTGGGTGAGGGGATAGAGGGTACACTCACTTTGCAGACAACACAAAGCTGGTCAATGATGGTGATCTGCTGGAGGGCAGGAAGGCTCTACAAAGGGATCTGGACCAGCTGGATCCATCAGCCAAGCCTGACAGTATGAGCTTCAATAAGGCCAAGTGCCAGGTCCTGCATTCTGGTGTCAAAAACCCCATGAGGGCTTGGGGCAGAGTGGCTGTAAAATTTCTTGGTGGAAAGGACTTGGGAGTGCTGGCTGACAACTAGGTAAATGTGAGCCACCAGCGTGCCCAGATGGCCAAGAAGGCCAATGGCATCCTGGCTTGTATGAAGAATAGTGTGGTCAGCAGGACCAGATTGTCTCCCTGTACTCGGCACTGGTGAGACCACACCTGAATCCTGTGTTCAGTTCTGGGTTCCTCACTGCAAGAGGGGGGTGCTGGAGTGAGTCTAGAGGAGGGCAACAGAGCTGGGGAAGGGTCTGGGGCACAAATCTCATGAGGAGCAGCTGAGGGAACTGGGGTTGTTTAGCCTGGAGAAAAGAAGGCTTGGCAGGGACCTTATCCCTCTACAACTGTCTGAAAGGAGGTTGTGGTAAGATGAGGCTCTCTTGTCCCAAGTAACAAGTGATATAAAAAGAGGGAATGGCCTCAAGTTGTACCAGGAGAGGTTTAGATTGGATATTATGGAAAATTTCTTCATGGAAAGGGTGTCAATCATTGAAACAGGCTGCCCAAGGAAGTGGTTGGGTCACCATCCCTGAAGTTATTTCAAAGAAGTGTAGGTGTGACACTTAGGGACATGGTTAAGTGGTAGACTTGGTTGGCAGTGTTAGGTTAACAGTAGGACTCAGTGATCTACAAGGTCTTCCCCAACCTTTTACATGATTTTATGATTAATATTAACAAAAAAAAAAAAGGAAGAATTGGAACTGGATGTTCATTGTATAGGATGTTCTCTGAGAGTACAGCTCCTGGCTGCTCAGCACTAAGTCTGTATCTTAGCTTGTTTTTTTTGTTGTTGTTTGTGGTTTTGTTTTTTTTTTTTAATATTGGAAACACAGGAATTAAAATGAAATTTCACATGTTGTTGCCCTCACTTGCATTTCTCTAAAAGTCACTTGGGTTCAGCTGGCTGGAGTTTTGCAAGAAACAAGTCTGATTACATCCTACTGTTAGTTGGTAGGTGTGAGAGAAGGTAGGTGAAAAAAACCCCAAAATTATGTCTATTAACCACTAAGTGTGGGTTGTAGATGTCACCATACAACAAAACTTAAAATATTTTCACTTGATGTGATTCTATAGAATTGCTAGCTAGATGTTTGTCATAACTTTGCCATAGCCGACAGTAAGACTGATGGAGGGAAAGAAATTACTTCAGAGAACTTTAAGAACTTTTCTCTTTCTAATTAATTCTATCAATGACTGTTGAAATACAGGTTGGTTAAAACTGTTGGTCCTTAACAAACAAATCCAGAACATTCCAGTCATGCCTAAAGGCCATTCTGCTAAGGTATAAATGTATAAGGTATAAAGTTGCTTTTCATTGCCTGAATTGAACCATTAGTCCCCCATCCTGGAAACTTTTTTTACACAGTGTTTAGTGATCCAAATAACATCACTCTTATATTCAGAACCAGCCAAGTTCATCAGGTTTCCTTACCATGGTGTATTGTTAGTACCTAAGATCCTGACCTGCATAAACCCCCTTGTCTCATTCTGGAGGCTGCTGCTTTTATGCATGGTTTGTGGGTAGATAGCTCTTACAATTCTTAAGATGAAATGCTCTGTACAAATAGTTAATTTATTTCAACGTGCATTACCACTACATCTCAAGACACATACCAGAGCCCATCTTGTGCTGTCCTGCTGGAAAGACAATCTGCCACAAGTCTGGACTTTAAGGGATCATTTTGAGAAGTGTTGGAATTGCTATATGCAGAAATAGATGTGTTGCAAACTTCAATCACTGTAGGAAACCTGCTAGAAAATGTGGCTGCTCAGTTAATGAATCTGGAGTGTCAGATGGGCATAGTGAAAGAAGATTGGAATTCATAGAAACTGAATTTTCACCTGAGAAGCTCAGCACAACATTTTCCAAGTTCATTAAACATTATTTAAATGTCTTACTCTTAAGTTTTGCCCCCATCTCTTCAATTGAAATACCTTCTTCATCTAGAGAGACAAGGTAAAATCAAGGGAGTATAGCACTAGTTCTTTCTTGACAATGGTTTTAGAAGTAAGGATAAAAGTTGCAGGAACTTTCATTGCAGAAATAATTATTATTATATTGACTCTACATTGCAGAGTCATTATTATTCCTATTTAGTAAAGAAACAGCTTTCAAAACTGCAGTGGGCATCTATGTCTAAGTTGACCAGGGCTGTCCTTACTATGGAATCTCTGTTTTACTCATGGGACGAGCATCTGAGAAGATGGAGATGGGACTTCCTAGCTCCAACAACCAGGCCCAGCAAACACAGACAACTTTTCTCTGTACCCTGAAGTCTTCTGCTGGTGAAAATCCTCTGCCATAGAGCTATAGAGTGGTTGAAACTCACCTTGGGGGGTTGTCCATGGCTCACAGTGTATGGCTTTATGAGATGTAACAGTAGTTATTCTTGCACCACTCACAAGGAGTTCCTCTAAAGAGAAGCATGGAGCAGCATTTTCAGAGACAGAAGAATTATGTCTTACTGTAATTTCTGGCATTGCTTAGTATAGGATGTATTGCTGAGAGAGATTTCTGCCATCTTAAATACATTTTAAAGGACAATTAGCTGAGAGGGACTTAAAAAAAGTCCTTATTTGATATTCTTTATGATGAAACCTGGGACACTGGTGCGAAGGTGCGAAACAGAGTCTTTGTCCATATGGATTCCCTTAAGAGCAGTAAATACAGAGGGCATAGATTATAGGTCAATAAGATGAACACTCTTCTATGCATGCATCTAACATCTAAACACAGTTGAAATTGATTATGAACATATCTATTTATAAATCAATACAATTGTAATTCAGCTTATTTAAACAACAGCCTATAGATAAGAAAAACCTTTATTGCCTGAGAGAAAATGATACACAAACATCATGTAACATGTAGGTGGATGCAATCTTAGAGGTCACTTGTATATTTTTCGTTTGTATCCATAGAACCAAATTAGTTCCCTCAAAACACTGAAATTAAGAATATTAAATTAGTGATAAACAAAAGATTAAATGTCTTGCATGAGGGGACATAATCCCATGTATTGAAAAAGGCAAAAGTGGAACATTATATGTTTAAATGAAGATTCTTTCTGACTTTATTTTGGTAGATCTGCTAAGTGTAAGGTCGCATTAGGAAATGCTGCACGGTAATTGCAATCGATATTCTTTTCTGGTTTCTGCTAGAAGCAGCTCTTGTATACTGAGTTTTCTATTTTTCCCTGGATGTCCTAAGTTATATGGAAAAGATATTTATACTGTAAGGCATTTGAATGACTGGAGGACTCTGATGATAAAGACATAGAGTGCATATTCTACTGCGGAGGTCTTTATACTGCGGAATTGATGGCTGATTACAAAGCAGCCTGAAGATCTAATTACAATTGGCAACCAGGAGATGAGGGAAGACTGCAGACAATTTTCCTCTATTTTTATACACAGTCCTTGTGGCATTCACATTGCTTTCAATAAGCGTGCTTCTGGCAAAAACTGTCAATGATGGTAATCGTCTGGATGACTGGCTTCGGAGAGGCTGCGAGCCTGACCTTTGCTCCTGCAATCATCGCCGTCATCAGCGTGGGGATGCACGCCGCCCCAAAGCCAGAACAAGTGCTGTAACTAGACAGTAATTGCAGATTGTTAATGATGATGCTATTGATGATGCTTTTTTTCTTTTTTTTTTTTTTTTTGTTTTAATTGAAAAGACATTATTCTGGGCTAAAGTCTACGGTGGTGAATGATTAACACTAAAATGGGGAGGAAATGTGTGGAAGTAAGGAAGCCAAACATTTCATGTGCATTATTCTGCTACATCTATCTCATCTACTACATAATCAAAGTACATAACACCCTTCTGTTTGAAAAGGTGGGCATGGCATTCAAAGTTTGATTTAAAATTAGTTAAAATCCCGGAGATAAACTGCGGTCTTAAGACTATTGCACTATCCAGTGAGTACTATGAGTACTGGATATGAGTACTCAGCATTCTAATTATTACAGCTCAACAGTGATGGATATCACAGATGCTGAATAGGGCTAAAATACCAGTTTAGGTACTTGCAAATGTTCTCTGTGTAACTGGAGTGAGAGCATAGACCAAGGATATATAGGATTCTCTAGAAATTCTGAGGTCTGGAATTCTTTCCAAAATTGTCATAATCTCAGACTGAGCACTTAATTTTCCTAACGATCATAAGGCAGTATATCCTATCTCATGTTTCCAGTCGGTAGGAAAGTTTAAAATTTACATAATGGACTTAATCCTCTGGATAGATATTACTAAACATCATGAACATTGGTGTAAGACTAGCACTTCTGCATCTCTTTAGTGTCCTTTTTCTTTCTGAAAATTTGAAAACACAAAGAAGAAATGGGTTGTACTGTTCAGCACTTGTCTGGAAGAATTTCACAACTGCTGGACCTGAATACTGAGCAAAAGGGTTTACAGAAACCAGAAATTCCCATGGAAACAGAAATTTTGGGCCTTGAGTGAAGAATTACTCCCTGTGGTAGAAAAATGAGTGGCTGGAAGACTTATCTGGCACTTGGGAGTTTCTTTCCCTCTGTTCTGAGTGCAAAAACGTTTGCTGAACTTCATAACCAAATGTCATGGCAGGGTGTTTGACTTCCTGCTTCTAGCTTTTGATTTGTCTGCCTGATCTTGGATGAATTAGCACTAAGCCAAACACATGCACGTTTTTCTGTTGCACTGTATCATGGGTATAGACACCAAACACAGGCAGTGTGAACTCTACAGACTTGTCTGTGACAAAGTGTGTGGTAATTGCTCGTGCATATTTCCTTAAAGAGATACCTCCTAAAAATAAATCTAAAGTATTCAATAGGTTTCTTCCAAAAGTTGCACTGAAGACTGCTGGAATGTAATTGGAAATGAAATTTCTGCTATAAAGTGATATTAATTAAAACCTAATTGCTAATGTTGTTAAAGGACCAGCCAGTATATTCTCATTGAAGGGGACATCTGGTTCCAAACAGGTTTCTAGAAGTTTGGGATATTCTTTAGAAACTTGCAGCTACATTGCTGCTCTCCTTAATGGCCAGGTGAAGTGAGTAGAGCCATGAATGCAGCTGAAAGTGGTAACCTGTGGAGACATGTGCCTCTACTGTGCTGACGATTTGGTTTAACTCTGAGATTTTGTGATCTCTTACAAGGGTGAAACTTTATCATCTAGCCGTGTTTCAGCAGCCCTTAAAAACAGTTGATCTCATTTCTTTTCTGTGAGCCTAACTCCTCACTGTGTGAAAAATGCTGATAAAATGATGATGGTTTTGCTGGTGAGACCTGGAAGCCCAAAGCTGCCAGTGGACATGATGAAGGGGATGCAAACACTTTCCCTGGAGCCTCTGTGTCACTCATGTTGTACTCTTTAGGATAAATAAAGTGCTAGCATAAATGCACTGTCTTTCAAGAGCAGTAAATTCACATCAAAATAATTGGGCCAAATTAGTTTCTCCTTTAACTCTGCTGCCCTATTCAGCTGGCATCAGATTTGAGTTTGCTCCAATTTCTTTAAATCTTGAAACTGCATGATGAGTTTCAATTATATCAATTCTGGTAGCACAAATGTATATTTTGGTCTCAAACAGGTAGGAGGATGGCTGTTCCTCCTCTGATATTTAAGGCCCTTGTGGGCCTATCAAGATAGTTACTAAAAAATTCCTTATGTGTTAGGTAATTTACTGAAATGAAATTAAAGGTGTGTGGTCATATATATCCATAGTCAGTCTCTTGGCCAGGCCTGTGCAGTTAAGCCTGAGATGGGAGGTCTTCTTTGCATGGAAGGTAAGAATAGGAATAGTGATGGCATATAAAACATGAAAGGCTATTGCCTCACACCTTGTACATTCATGTTAATGACGTATTGCCAAGTCACACAAAGCCTGATTTCTACAGAAAACAATGACACATGATGAGCACTCTTCCCTAGCAAAAACTGCATCCTCAGCATTAGAGCTTAACTTCACTTTTTAAACTGACTTTCCTCTTCCCTTTTTTAAAGTACTTTCCTCTTCTCCGTGGAAACGGTTTCATTACAACAGCACTTCATGGTGCTGAAACATCTCCTTTTGCCAGTAGCTCCCAAAGCCTTTTCCAGATGTATGACAGGGGTAAGTGGAAGACAGACAATACAATGCTGTGGATGTTCTTAAAAGCCTTGGCTTGCACTTGCCACATGCCAAAGTCCAAAATTCAGCACTCATACACTGCTCTTACTGCAGAAAATGTAAATTATTGCAGAACATCTCACCTACCTCTTGAAATGATGGTTGGCAAATAATTTCTGTTGGGGCCACTACTTAAAATGGAATAAGACCCCATGAAATATTCCATACACATCCTGTGTTAATGAGGCCTTAAAACTTATGAGTACAGGAGAAGAACAAGGTATTGCACTAAGTTAGACCATTGATTAAATTAAGCCATGAAATTCCTGCCTATTATGAAAAATGCATGTTCATTTTACTATTATCTCCTTTCCTGTATTCCTCTGTGTTTGTGCATTACATCTGTGTGTTGTCTGGTCATAAACCTGGCTTGTAAAATCTCTCTGGAGGAATCCATCTTTATTGTGGCGTGTGCCCACAGACGTAGCGACAGTCCCTGTTCTTGACAGGCACCTCCGTGCTCCAAGGTGATCGATAATGTACCTCTCAGAAATCACCCTTCACCACCATGAAACTCTCCTGCCCTTCTCATTCAGCTGCTAAACTGCATTTGCTCTCAGAAGTTGCTCACCCATCCGGCCCCAGCACCTTTGAACCACCCAGCTGATCATTCAGGAGTCATCCTGTTGTTTTGCCAGTTGTAGCCCCGCCAGGGCTAAAAAGTGACACTTCAGGAGATGGCAAATACCTCCCACCATGCAGCAAGATGATTATGCCGTGCTGTACGTGGGAAACACTTATTTTCTATGGGACACCAGTGCTATTTCAGAGACATTGAAATAGTAATAAGGCTCTTTTTGTTTGTTTTTCAGAAGAGTGTGTTTGCATAAGCACATAGCAGAGGTGTAAAATGTACAGCCAGGTCCTTCCTGTAGTGTCGCCCAAGGGGTGTTAGGAACAGAAGTGTGTTCCTCACATTTTGCTTTATGGTGAAGTTTATTCTTTGCAATTTTTTTGAATATTCAGCCAACACTTCAGTGCTCCCTACCTTCCTCTGGGTATTTGGGAAGGCAGGCTCGTCACAAGCAGCTGTTTGTGGTGGTGCCACCAAGGTCCTTCGCTGCATTTCCAGTGCTGGAATTCAGTGCTACCAATAATTTATGTATGTATATCTTCAGAAATGTCAAAAATAAACCTTTAAAAACCAAACCTGCCCTCTGAAGGTTTAAATATTTCAAAGTAGCATTTCAATGACTTTCTGTTGTACTAAATTCCTTAGTATTATACAAAAGTGCAGGTTTAGTCTATAAGCATAAGCATTTGAAAAATAGGCATCATATGTGTTTTGCTGGGAATAATGAAAAGAATTTTTGGCAACAGAAAAAAATATTTCCTACAAAGCATTTAAGTAAAATAGAATGTTTAAACACAAAACCCAGTGGTGGATCCCCAGTCAAGCAATGTACTGCTCTGAGGGAGGACTACAATGAAAAAAAAAAAAGGTGCTAAATTATTTCCCAACACAATCTGTGAATAAGTAGGAAGAGCCTATCGTTGGGATGATTCAGCTCTGTCTTTAGATGATATAAATTCACAGACTTATCTAATAACTGCGTTTGAAGGTGGCCACTTTTTTAAAATTTCTTTTTTCACGCATTGGAAGATATGCAAGTGATGTAAGAAAGATGATGCAATGCTTTGGTTTCCCAGCTTTGCCAGCTTCTGGATTGAAACTTTTGCATTTTTTCATAAATGCTCTTCATTTGCTTTTAAAAATATTTCCCCTGAAACGTTTAGGACGAGACCAGCTTTCATCTAAAAAGCCATATTCAAAGGTCTGGTGTCATCCTGGCATTGTGTTATGATTCACAGCGCACACTTCACTTTTGAGGATTTCACTTGCTTTTGGGTATTTGCCTTCCCAGAGCTGATGGGGAAACCTTGTGCCCTGAGCAGCTGGTCAGAAAGGGACAGGGAGCAATGAGTGATGGTGGCCATTGGGCAACCTGGGCATGCATGGGGTGGCAACCAGCCCACCAGAGCTGGGACACAGATGGATGTCCTCATTGGCATGAGCGCCTGGTCCCGTGGTCCTCACCGTGCTGTGTGGCATCGTCTGGGAAGCCACCCATAAAATATCTGCCTGATTTTCTTCAATAAGCACGAGCTAGAGGTTAATAATGTGGGGATGTTTGATTCCCTGCTGTTTTAAATAATTTCATGGGGAAACTAATATGATAGGACATCAGTTAAAAAGGTTATTATCCTCATCAAACTACAGCACTTCTTTCCTATTATTTCCCACCAGTTTCTTGGCCTTACTCCTCCTCTCCTTACATGTACTGCAAATAAGTCCTTGAAAGGATAGTCTGCGGTGGGGTGGGGGCAGAAAGCCTGATCTCCAGCTCCTGTCCAGTCAGCATTCCTAGGGATGTTAGTGTCCTCTCCTCACCCTGCTGGAAGATTGGCACCATCCCGACTGCACTTCTTGATAGGGCTGGAGGATGTTCTCACCTCACACTCCGAAAGGTTTGGCTGGCAACTCATCAGCTTGAGATCAGTTTTACATTGTCAAACACAGAACAGTGGTCCACCACATCTCTTGGATAATCCGCTCATCTTTCCTTCATTTCTTTGCTTTTAAAACCACATAGAGTTTTTTTTTTTTTCCCAGACTATTTAGGTGATGTAACAACCTTATTTGTATATTTTTTTCTTTCTCTTCTTAAACTAAGGTTCTGCTGATTTCTCTTTGGTGCACTATTTTTTTTCTTAGCCCTTTTCCCTCTCTTCCCATTCCTTTCTCTTCTTTTGTGTGGTCTGTCTCTTCTTACACCTTTCATCACTTTCTCTTTCTAAAAAAAAAGAGATTTAGTAGCCTGGCTGGCTTTGCAATACAAGTCTTGGGAATATTTTGTTGTGGTTGATAATGGGAGATGGTATTTAATATGGTGCTTGCAAGGGGCTGCAGTGCCCCTGCAGGGGGACATAGGAGTTTGGCCAAGGATAAAAGAGTTCTTTCCAGTAAAACCACAGGCTGCAATTAACAATTGATTAGTGAAGAAATTTGTCTATATATCTCCCCCCACATTTTAATAAATTACCCTAAGTTCCTCTTTATAGTGGCAAAGGGGTAGTGGGGAATACTATTGAAACAGGAAAAAATTGCAAAAGTATTTTTCAAATCCAGTAAAATATTTTTACAATTATTTTCTAAAATGAAAAGCCATGTTTTTGAAAGCAGCAGAGGAAAAACTATTTTGAAGTCTTGAAATAGAAATAGAAATTGCCCTTTTCACTATAGTAACCATGTGTTAGAATTCTAAGCTGCCAATAATACTCAAGACAATGCTGTGATTAAACGTTAAAGAAAATAAAGTTCTCTGTACTTGAGAAATGGGATTTAAAGCTTGGCATCACGGTATTTCATGGACATTGAGCACCTGAGCTAAGTCCCTGATTATAGCACTTCATTTTAAGTGATGTTGGTTACATTGACCCAAACAAAAACAAAGATGGATAATGGTTTCAGTTTAGTAGAATCCTACTAACTGGATTTGAAGGGATATAGATATTTCTGGACAGCCCCCTTTGAGCTCTGGGTAAACATTCAGCTTACCAAAAGCTGAGGCTTAAATGCATCCTTGCAAATTTTGAAAATTTGCAGAGATTTTCTCAGTCAAACTCAAATGTATTTTAGTTTTCTTTTTTCCAACCAGCTCAAGCTCATATAGCAGGTAAAATTTATAAATATAATATTTACAAAAAAAAACCCTCAAATGCTTTCAGAAGACACGTTATTTTCAAGCCCATTTTTCCCTTTTTGTCTTGCATTTATGAAGTTGAACACACTGCAGTTGAAGCACGCAGGGTCTCCGTGATCTGAGTGTGAGCTTGAAATCTGGTTACAATTAAATGGCTTCAAGTTATTATGAGCTTCTAGCTGGAAGGGGACGGGTAGGAGTGGGGCCAATATAAACAACCATTCCCAAGTGATATTAGTGGTAGGAAAGTGGGTGAAACTCCCCCAGAACATTCTGCCTAAAGGCACTTGCATACAGAACATCACATGCGTTATTCGGCAGCTCCCCCGGTGTAGTTTGAATTCACACTTGCAGGTTTTGCTGGTTCTCAGGCACATTATTACCTATGAACCATATTTTAAAATGCATTCTGAGATTTGAGCTAATAATGTGAATGACATTCAGTGAGATTGCCAAATGCTGGTAATTTACTTTCATTTTCACATTAATGTGGGCCCACCTGTGATGAATTGGAAACTAAATAAGCACATCAGTTTTAATTAGATATTTCAGTGGCTGGATCTAGTTAAACAGCAGCATTCATTCCTATCTATTAACAGTCAAAGAGACTTCTGCATTCTTCACAGTAAGTTCTGTATCTTTCCAACTCCCCTTCTTTTCATTGCTTTCCTCTCCTTCTTACTGGAATATTTTAGAGGAGATGATCTAAGCAGGTGACATCCTGCCGACTTAATAATACAGCTATCAGAGAATTGGCTAATATAGATGATTTTCCAAATTATACAGAAATTTTGAAAGCTCTCAGTATTGTTTTATTCTGTCAGGAAAACAAAACAAAAGCCAAAGAAATCAGAATAAGTTCACAGTTAGGTTTAACAAAACGGAAATGGTTTTCTGTTGACAGTCACCAACTTGTACCACTGCACCTTTGGGAGCCAGTTTCAGTTAACTGGTGAAAATATGGGTACCAGCTGGAACAATTTCCGGTCCTGTGGGGGCAGGGACCTACAAAAGGGATGGAAATATTCAGTGTTGTGTTGGAAGGAGTCAGGCTAGCAGCCTGGTAAAGGTTTTTTCCTCCTGGCCTGGGTGCTGATTACAAAAACTGCCTGAGTTTCCCAACAATGAGTCACCAGTAAGGCTGAAAGAAAGCTTTAATATGCTGAATTATCAGTGTTTTTACTGGGGCTAGCAGCAGGCTGTTGTTGTTTTCTGTTTCAGCAGCTAGTCATTTGCTGAAATAATAAGGCTTCAGTCTGAAGACTTTGTATCTCTTTGGTACTCAGGTGAATGCAGAGCTTTTTTCTGCCTCTATTCCACCTTTTCTCCAAGAGTTTTGCAGTATGACCCTCCTTTCTAAGGCAGTTTTCAATAGAAACTTGAGATCTAGGCTGCTGTCATATTGAACAAGCCCATTTCAAGACAGCTTTGTAAGAGAGGAAGGTCACCAGGCTGAATCTTAGTCTATTTTTCATTCTTCTGTAACATCTTGATATATTGAATGCCAACTTAAAAAAAGAAGTCTATGCAATTATATTTCTCTTTGCAAATAAAACTAATTTAGGTAACTACTTTTAGAAATATTAATTAACAATTAACAGACACAGCAGATGTAGGTGTAACCTAACAGGAATAAATTTTGAACTAGATCCTTCATTTTATCTCTAACTTCCTACTCATTATTCTTTTAAGGGGTGACATGCTTGGAACACCTTTTAGGAGAGCAGCTGACATTGGTAAAGCTGATGTTTCAACTTACAACTACCTTTGTGTTTTTACTACCTCTGGCTCTATTTTTCCAATTTGTATTTTGAAGAAAGGTCAAACAAGTTCATAAATACAGCAGATACAATGCTGATTAAAAACAGCTTTATTTGGAGCCAGAAAACATGTGAAAACTTCTAAAAGTCAAATTTGCCCAAGTCCTGCTTTTTTGCACTAACATTTCAGTGTACTAGCCAAGAAATATTTTGGGTGCATTTTGTGAATAACCATGTTATTCAGAAACAACACAAGGAAGAGCAGGGAGAACCTGAAAATAAATTAATGCCCAATTCAGATTTTGGGCTGTTTCATTTAAAAACATGCATGTTTTTATCCAAAAGTATTTAGCATTAGAGCTCAAGACTAATGGTCTAGAACTGACCATGCTCTCTGATCATAACCTGCAATGTTATCTCAACACATACCCAGGCTGTTGTGGTCTACAAGACGGTGTGTGAGATTCCCAGAAGATCCTCCCAGGCTTTCCTTCCCCAAACCATCTCTGAAAAGAGAAAGCAGTTCTCTAAATAATCCTAACCTGCTGAAAATAAAATTGGGCTGACAGCTTCACAAACCCAAGTGTATTGCTTTAAGCACATTCCAGAGCATTTAAACAGAAAAACATATTTTGATGCAAATGTTTCATGTAGTAGCTTTAAAGAAACAGAAAAGATGCATTAAGTGAACACAGTAGTGAGGAAAATATAATTTAGCACCTCTGATTTTGGATAGCCTCCCTACTCCTAGATCAGCAGAGGTTTATAATAAAGCCTGGCTGAAACTGAATTTAAAGAATATGGTTTGGGGGGATTTAGTGCTATGTTGATGTATCTTTCTCTGGGCATGAGTAGTCATTGTCTTCAGCTAGCTCTTTTCATACTTAAAACATATGAGTTTCAAAAAACACCTGTCCTAGGTCCTAGCCTTGCAAAGCACTGTAGATAACAATATATAAGAATGGCTAGAAGGACTGAATCATCCAGTAAGTCAGCTCCTTTAATTCGGGATAGTGCGTGGAAACTGCATTGAGAAGGAAAAGGTGGTCCAGGAACAGGAGCATAGCAAGAGGGGTCTGGCCTGGCTGTGCATACCAGCAGCAGCCA
This sequence comes from Leptocoma aspasia, assembly GCA_013399835.1. NCBI lineage: Eukaryota > Metazoa > Chordata > Aves > Passeriformes > Nectariniidae > Leptocoma > Leptocoma aspasia. The sequence continues at coordinate 1,704,177 of VXAX01005860.1, read as the reverse complement.
ATTCAGAGGGCCTGAACCCACAGCCATCCAGCAGAAGTCAGTGAGATATCACAGCTCTCTCCCTTTTCCTGAAATTAGGGGTGGGAGGATAATGCTTAGTTGCCTAAAATAAAGAATACAGTTAAAGCTAAATCTAGAAAGTACCTTGTATCCTGTGTAGAGCTGCTTCATGGAAATGATGGAGAATAAGGCACAAGCATGTGCAAGTGCTCTGTAAATAATAAGGCATCAAAAGGTATTTTATGACTCAGAAAAAATGCTGCTCAGAAAGGCATTTCCAGGAGCCTGTTTAAAATGTGTGTGTGAGAGAAAAATGGGTTAAATTTTCTAGGCAGATATTGACTCATCATATCATAACAAAACCTGCTAGAGCTGGTTAATGATGTGTCTGATACTTCAGCAAGTGACATAATGTTGAAATTTGGAATCAAAGCTGTCAAGAAATTTCTCCTTGCTCAAACACACAATATTCATGATGAAAACCTGTTGTAATCTCCCTCTCCTGAGCCATTATGCTAAAGGGGCAAGAGGGAGTATTGCCTGGTGACATTTCTTTCTGATGCTTCTTGAAGTGCTGCAGCTTTCAGAGAAGTTTCTAGGCATGGTTTCCTCTGATGACTGCTAATATGATACGGCAGTCCTTCAAAGGAGCAGAATGCATAGGGCTGCAGCTTTGGGGCTTATTTATGCAATCAATAAATATGACTTTTTTTTCCTCCCAGCTAAATAGCTCAACATGCAAGTAGTAAACTGAAGGGCACAGTTTCCACGCTGTACTGCCATTTTCATCCTCTTTTTAAGCTGGCAGCCATGCTCCTTGGAATTCTGGTTCTCTCAGGTTGCTGCTTGGAGATAGAGTCAGATAATGTCAGGAAAGGATCCATTCTGGTTTGTCTCTTCCTGAAGATAAAATTGCAAGTGCTTTTTTGTTGCTAGTCAGCTCTGCCAATGAATTTATGCTATAGGAGTGGTGTGGAAGAAAAGTCATACCTCCACTATGCAATTGGTTAAGGAAGAAATGTGCTAAAATCTTTAAAGATGTTTGCATGGTCAAGTTGCTAAATATCCTCTGCCTCTGATGTAAATAGAGGTAGGTGGAAGTTTTGACACTGACTCCCTCCTCTTTTTCTTTAGATCAGCAAAGCTGTTTACCTTTTATTTTGTTTATTTTTGTTTGTTTGTTTGTTTTGTTGTTTAAGATTAACTTAATCGTTTAACACAGCAGGTAAATGTGTAGTGTCTGGGGTGGAAGGGTGGAATTCAGTCTCTCAGCTTCAAGGGCTGAATTTGGGGTACTGGTACATCTGTGATGGGAAATTGAGGTGAATGAGCTTGCTCCTGCCTGTGTTCCATTAATGGAAATTGCTAAGGCTATATCAAGGATGTCTGGTCCACCCATGAATCAGTTCCTGAGCTGCCTCTCCTGGCTGGGTTTGGGGTTCAAGTGCAGCATCCCCAGGTAGCACAGCATGACGGGCATGGGGCACCTACACATGTGAGCAGTCAAGCCTCTAAATCCCAGAGTAATTACTATCATAATTAAGCATAAATGTGACAATGTTTGGACTTTGGGAAGGTTTAGGTGGAGCTGAGGTGGAATGACAACTTAAGCCTGGGTCATTATGAGATACCTGGGTTTTGGTCATGTGTGTTGGATCAGATTTAAGTGCCCAAGGAATCTACGGCTCTGCATTGAAGTGTTTGGTGACTTAAAACATCTAGAGTTTTGGGCATATTGCTCCAGTTTGATCCTCACAACACACATGAAAGGTCTATGATGAAAATATCTGTTTAGGTTAAAACAACGTTCAGGCTCTCAGAACACTCTTAAAATCATGCTCCCAGGGTAAATCACTGCTCTGTTTGTCTGAGCTTGGAGGTAGGCATCCTCAGACCCCTGAGCCAGACAAAAAGGCAACAAACACCCAGAGCTGGGGGCTGGGCTACAGGATGGATGTGGCCAGAGTCCTCATGTTTCCATTCTCTGCGTGGTGCTTGGTCCAGTTGTCAGCACACTCATAAGCAGAGCTGTGCAGTCCCGTGGCATTTCCCACTCGGTGTGAGACTGGATCCTGCCTTGCTACAACCCCTACCAGCTCAGACCAGGCACTGCCTGCCTCAGTCCATCTCACTGGTACCAGCAGTACCTGTGTTTAAAGTGCCACATTCTCTTAATCCAGCTCTACATGTCCCTAACCCATATATGCATTGTGAATTAATTTTTTTTTTTGAAGAAGAAAGCAATATTATGTCTGCAACATTTATTTATAGTAGTTGACAAGCAGTACTTTGGGGAGTTTCCTTTTTTAAAATCAGCTAACAAGGGAAAACATCCTGCCTCAAAACTGTGAAAGAGCTTCACGGTTCTTCTATAAACATTTTGGTGGCACTACAAATCCCTTCTGCCCAGGCCAGGCCATTTATTTCTTTATTTATTTATTAAGATTTGCATTGCAGGGAAGACTACCATTGCACTGGTAGCAGGGAGACTTTTCTGACAGTAGTTTTGAGAGAGGATCAGTTTTCAGCCCAGCATTTGATGCCCCACTCCTGGAAAGGGGGCTGATTTTGACCTTCCCAATCTGCAACATTTCCTGCTCGCAGCTTGAGGTGTTTGCTCCTGGGGCTGCTGCCTCTTGTGAATCTCTCTGTGCTGACATTTGGCTGTTCCACCTCAGCCATTGACTATGGGCAGCTGTTGACAGAGGCTTTTGCCTCTCTTTCCCCTAAAAGATAAATTATCTGCCAGATTAGCTTGCTGAAATCACTTGCCCTGCTGCCATGAGATGTTTAGATCCGATGAAGAGCTGGGAGAAGTGAAGAGAAAAAGAGGCCAGGATAACTGGATAACTGGCCAGGTTAACTCATGTATGAGCAGGGCTGCCCCTTTCAGAGGTAGGCTGCCTTTACACGAAAGGAGCAATGTCAAACTGTTCCCAGTGGCACTAGATTACCTCTCCTTGCAGTCTAAGAATTTAGATGGAGGGCTGTCAGTCCTTGTGCAGCCATCCTCATAGTGGTGCCAGTCTGCAGGACTAATGGCTCAGCTGTGCCACCCCTGGCATCTCTGGAAAACTGTTTCTGCTGTCATTTGTGGTGGTCCAGCAGCTGCCCTGGGAGCAGCCCAGCCTTCAGGTTAGCAGTGGTGTGGCAGACAGTGGTCACCTGTAAACCCCACCCCTGCCCCGGAGTCCCAGCCACTGGTGGAAAGGTGAACTGTAGTCCCTGGTTCCTGGCACGCATCCCCGTGGCTCTGGGGAACAGCATCCCTCACATGGCACAGTGCTGCCTGTGCCATCAGGTGTACAGATGCAATGTGAGATTTTTTGGTAGGAGAGATGCTGGTCTACTCATGTGGTCCCCAATGCAGGCTTGAGGAAGGCAGGAGTAGCACGTTGGTGAGAGATGTGTCTGTGAGAGGAGGGCTACTTAATTCAATAAATGCCTCACTGAGATCCTTAGAGCAGCTTCAGATCTGTAAAGCCACTTCAGTGAGTTCATATCCTGAATAAATATTATGCAGTTAGCTTCTCCCCCGTGTGTTAAAGTACAACAGTGTGATGCCATGTTGACAGGGAACAACATGGGATGTAACACAGGAGGGTTAAACAGATTTCAAACAAGATCAGAAAGATTACCCTTTTTTTTTCAAGTTGGTTATCAAGCTATTTTCAGATTCCTGTGTGTGAGGGTAAAAAGCCTCCTGTGAAGGAGATGTACGTTATTTTCTGGCCATCTTGAATGTCAAAATGAATTTTACTTTGAAGTGTTTCCTATGAAAAATAAATGCCTGTTCTCTCTGCAGAAGTATATCATATTTTAGTGCACGTTGCTCTCAGGTTTTCAATTAGAACTTTGAATCACATTCCTGATTAGTAACAAGCAATCAATCATAATTAATTAGTTAAAATGTTCAACCGTTAAAATCATTACCATTAATTAAAATAATTATCGCTATTTTGGCTGCACTTCATTGCCATTTCAGGGAAATGTGTTGCTTAACCCTACCTTTAGCACTCAGTATGAGATTGTGGTGGCTGAAACACATGTGAGAGGTGGGGGCATGACTTTCAAAAAGCTGGGTTTTGTAGTGTAGTTGTAGTTAGCTTTAAGTAGATGCAAACATATCAATCACTTATGTTTTTAGTAAAGAGATTTCTCCTGAACTTAATAATATACCTAATATCTACAGAGTTCTTTTCTAAGGAATATGTTCCTTGTAACTATATACTTCACAAGTGTCTTCATAAATAAAATACAAAATTGATGGGATTTATGCAGTATCATATAGGATATGCTCATTCATGGGTAAAGACCACTTTTTCAAGCTATATGCTGATGAAAGTAAACTTAGGTCAGACACGGCAGGAAAGGAAAGATTCTGCTTCTACTGAGCAAAAATGTTTGATTCAGGAGGGAAAGGATTAGGATACATCAAAGAAAAGTATTTAAGAATCATTGCAGTGGCTACAAACTGCTTTGTCACTACAGAAGCTCCACAGTTTCATGAAAGACATTTGTATCCCCAAAGGAATGAACTGAATCTGTCTCTCAATGAGAAAGAACTAGACAAGTTTTGGAAATAAAGTATGAGCTTGTCTAGGTTCCTGGTTCCTTGTTAACCTAACTTAAAAGGTTTTCAATGAGGGGAAGGCATGCTACAAGGAAAGATTTTTTTCTGAAATATGCAAGCTAAGAAGCAAGATATACAGAAATATAAAAGCCGTCAAAAAACAGGTCTTTCAGAATTTGTGAAGGGAAAGAGAAACCTTTCCAGTTAAAGTGTAGGCAGATTGAATATAAGGTATTTCCTGCTCCTAATCCCCCACCATTTCTTTACCTGTCTCTTAAATGGTTATTTGAAAAAGTGTTTTCCATTTTGAATGTTATGAAAAATGGTTGAGTAGAGAGTTATTTCACTGTAGCTGGATATGAGCAATACATTTGTCACTCCAGGTGTGGTGGATCTCTAAACTACGGCGTGGCTCAGTCACAGCGCTGCAGTACCCCTGGATTCCCCCTGCTCCCCAGCAGTCACTGCAGTGTCATGGCCATGGGTGTGAGACCTGGAGGTCTGCTGCAAGGTGCATGGAGACCTCAGAGGTCAGCAGAGGAGGAAGCATCTTCTTTAAAACTACTTATTGTGCTTGTAAACTGATTGCAAGGATTTCTGCTACTGCACACCACGCTTAAACTTTGAGCAGCCCAGGATGATTTCCTCTGCCTTACCTACCATTGAATTTTTTTATCATAATGTTAGTTCTGGAGGTCATTTAGTCCAACAACTTTGAACAAGTGTGGTCGCTGCAAGTTGTTCAGGGCTCTGTCCAGTTACTTTTTAATTAAGTGAAAGGATTAACTCCAGAGCCACTCGAGGCAAATTGAGCCAGTGTTCCACTACTCTGACAGTAAAAAAATAAATTCATGGGTTTAAACAGAATTTATTGCATTTAATCTGTGTTCATTCCCTCTTGCTCTGTCACTGGATATCTCTAAGAAGTGACTGGCTATGCTGCCTTTACCCCCTCCCATCAGATTATTATTCTCCTCTTATTTCTCCATGCTTCAGTTGGTGAAGATTTCCTGTACTTATAAAAATGGTCAGCACACACTTGGGTCACTTTGGTCTGAAATATGGCCTTAATTTCCTGGAACTGTGATTTGGATAGCTGTTCATTGAGAGACCCCTCTTTGCCCACCTGGGACCTTCTGCTGTGTAGCTATTTTTTTAATAGGTGTAATATCACCTTACAGGTTTGACACTCTGCTCTGACAGCCACAAATCTGCCCTTTGAAAAATCTTTTTTATACGGAAGGTGGAAGACGTCTACCTAAGGCACATGAATTGGAATAAGGACACTTGAGTTCTGCTCTCTGTCACAAATTTTTTGTATGACCTGAGATGTCTCATTAACAACTGACCAAAAGCCTGTTGGGAGTCTTTTCATTTACCTTAATGGGCTTTGAATTAGGTGCTTAACTTTCTCAGACTCACTGACCAATTTATATAGAGGAGATGGTGTTATTTGCCTCTCTCATTGGGCTGTCACAAAGTGAAATACACTATGACAAAGGATTTTGGGATCACTGAGTAGAGAGTGCTATTCAAGTGCAAAGTATTATATAAACCTTAGAAGGAGTAATAAAAGTGCTAGTGTTTCCTTGAAAAACTGTGATTTCTTCTCACCTTTGTATTTCTAGAAAGGCTTGTCATTTCATGTTTCTCCAATGAATACAGCATCCTCTGAAGCATACAGGGTCCAGCCTAGCATCATATCTCAGTGGGCTGTGCCAGAGGATAGGGTGAAGAAAGGGACTATCACTGTGCTGTATGTGAAATGTATGTGCACTGTGTGTGCACAAAATTTAAAATTTTTTGAATTTAAACTTGTAGACACTAGTGTAGCAGGGGCACCTCATCATGTGCTATGGGAACATGATGTGATGTTACAAAGGGAATAGGGAGAAATTTCATACTTATTCTGTGTTATTTTGCAGGAGTGATCAAACCAACAGGAGTTTCTGAATATTTGTGGAATTTAGCAGATGCCAAAATTTCAGTTAATCAGAGAAAAGAAATTGAATAGTTCTATTTGTACCTGCTAGATACGATCTAAAAAACCATAAACATTAACACATCATTGTAAATTATGTTGTAAATGCAATGGATTTCATTCCCATGTTTTTATCTTTCTTTTTCTTTTTTCTTTGTGTGTTTGCAATAAAATAAGTAAGATTTTTTTGGTTTAAAAAAACCCATAAACATCTTTTGCGCATTAGCTGCTGATTCTGTCTGCAGCTAACTGTGATCATAGAAGGAACTCAGATATTTTGATGCATATACTCCCTGGCCAAGTGTACCTCCTCCGGGTACAAGTCTGATATAAGTTTTAAATACCAACAAAATGCTATTCAATATTCAGATATTTACTCTTATTTCTAGAACAGGCAAATTTTAAGTAAAGCTCTACACCATGTTAAATTCAGCCATTGCCTCATTGTTTCCTTTTGGTTTGACTTCCTGAAACAATGATTCCAGGCTTCAGATGGGAAAAGAGAGGCCAAGAATATTGTGTCATCTTTTTGTAGTGAAGCACTCATCAGTACCTGTTTCCAGTCCAGAGCAGGATTTAAACTTGCACCAGAGTCCAGAACATCAGATATTTCTTGTTCTGTTTTGGTTCTGTAAGACCTTAATAATTTAAACAAAAGTGGCAAAACTAAGAACCTCATTAGGCATTGTTTCTGTACAAAGGAAGAAAAGAAGATTGATTCACTATAGCTTATAGTGGAATAACTCTCTCTAAATATTCATGATTCTTAACATCTTTCTTAAGTTCACTGTTATGTTCCCCTGCTGGCCTGTGTGTTTCAGTATCTTAAATGCTAGCATTATAAATTATGTCATAGCTGAAAAAGTATTATGCCTTTAAATCCTGCTTGAAGGACCCAATATGTTGGCAGTAATAAAGAAAGCTACTCGAAGAATGTAAGAACTTGCTAATCAGATTGTTAATTGAGTACATGAGCTCCACATAATAGAAAGGCAAACTGAGAAGGTGACAATGATAGCCAGACTTCATCTGTTGAGTTGGAATTAACGATGAACAAAATCAAGATCCCTTTGTGGTTGATTCTTGTACAGCTGCAGCCAAATATAAAAGACCCATCAAAGAAATCAACTCATTAGTAATTCTGTACAACTTCAAATAGAAATTCTTAACCCCTCACCAGCCTTTCTCTGACAACCCCTTAAAAGCTGTGTTAAAAAAGCCAAAAAACCCCATTATTTGCTTCATCAACTCAAAGAAACAGCCTGCAGGAACATAGCATAAACTGAAGCTTTTGAAAACAGATCTATCTATAGGTAGAACAATCAAAGCGCAAATATATTGTGACATGCAAAATCTCCCCCAGTCACCCACGTCACACAGTGTCAAAAGCCTGTCTGCTCCACAGAAAAACTAACCCCAGATTTAAATAATTTTAATATTGTAACAAAAAGTGACAAAAACCAGTGAAACCAGATATAAAGCTGCCACTGTGTCCTTATTGCACTGTCATTTTGTCTATAACTCTCCCCACTGGGGGAAGTTGCCAAACCAAGGGTGAATTAAAGATTGTGTCTCTATAATGTTGGAAAATGATGTGTTTTCAGGGCAAGCCTTCATAAGACTTGAGCAGTCCATTCTACTGCCTCATTGCCACTGCAAGATTTAATTTATCTCAGTGGGTCTGCTCTGATAAAGAATTGCAGGCCTGGACATTTAGTTTGTATTTTTATAGTCAGATTTTATAAGATGATATGTAATCCAGAAAAGGTCTTTTATTACACTGGCAAAAGTGCCTATTAAAGCCCTTAAAACTTCTATCTTGTAGGCTTTTAAACAATCTAAAAAATGATAGAGTATGTGAGTGAGAGATAAGCTCCAAGGAAGCCTTATTTTTGGATAGTCTCATGTGAATTATGTGTGATTATACAGATATATTAACAGAAGTTTGTTAATGGAATATCTATTATATCTGTTTTAAGACTCTAATTTAAGTTTTGTGTATTTTAAGTTTTTGCTGCAGTAGGGTACAGAGCATCTTGAGAAAAATAGTAGTTGTATAAAATTTAACAGTAAGGAAGTATTTTTTGATCAGCAGTTAACCATGTATTGAATAGCATACAGAAATTTTAAAATGCTTTTTTCACTTTATTTATCTCCTTTTTCACTGCGGCAATTTGCCTTCCAAAAAGGTATTTTGCCATAGGCACTAGCACAGGTTTGTGAATGAGTTTAAAAACTCAGAAACGCTCCTGGCTAAAATCTGCAGCAGTTGGAAAGATCTTTGTAAGGGAATTATATTGATGCTTATTCTGCAAGTAGTTGTGGCTTGTATCAACGTGTCTGCTGAGTGGAGTGGACAAGTGGACTTCTTGTTGGCATGCCTGAAATTTTTGAAAGAAACTGTTTCTGGCTTATCTTTGAGGACCAGCCTTGAGACTGAAGTCTGAGGAACTCTTGAGTTTTGTGAAGTCTCTCTGAGCTGCCTGATTGTTTCCCAGCACTGTCTTGGAGAACTCTCGGGAAGAGGAATGTGGTGCTTTCGTCTGGAGGCCTTGTTCTGCCATCCGACTAGCCCTGGTTCCTTGGCAAACACAAAGGAGAAGTGGCAACACTGAGAGACAAGTGGAAAGTCATTCAAATGGAAGGAAAATAGGTGGGTGGGTGTGTGGGACCATGTTGGTGAGAGGAATATTTTGTACCGCAATGGGCTCCTTCCTGCTGGATTCACAGTCCGTGAATGAGTCTCCTATAATTAACACATTTCTATTATCAATAAATGCTATGAAGCAGGATTGGGGAGAATTGGCAAAGTTGCTGCTGCTCACAGAAAGGCCTCCCCAATCAAAACCAGCTCCCACCATGCTAAGGAGCCAGTGGGGAGCTCAGAAAAAGGATGCCAGGAGTTGGTATTCCGGGTGTGAGCCATTCCATCCTGCAGCCCTGTCGTTTCAGCTGGCTCCCGTTCAACCCACGTTGGCATGTGCTGTCTCTTAGCAACTGCCAGACGGATGGTCCCGGCTGGCCACTGGCAACCTGCCAGTCGGCCACCCAGCTTCGGTGCTGGTGGAGCCCTGCCTGCCTTCCACAACTCCTGGAAATTGCCTGCTGGAAACGACCCCTGTTTTCCAGAGAAAAAGGATTTGTTAGCTTGGACTGGCGAGTCTGAGCTGTTCATGGCAGCAGCAGACCCTGGCTATGGCTGGAAAGGTGAAGCTCTGAGGATGACACAGTATCTCTCATAAGCCAGCTGGCTGCTCCTACCTGATGAAGAGCCTCACCTGAGCCTTACAGCAGCTTAGTGAAGGAGCTAACACACATCAGTGTATTGTTTGCACATGCTGAACAAGAACATTTATAAATGTTACATACGCTATTTAAAAAATATTCACAAAAGAATTTTGCTTTTAATTTTGTTAATTGTTTGAGGTTTTTGATTTGGTTTGGGTTTTCAGGAATTTTTTTCAATCCTACACCAGAAGAATTTTCTCCTTTTTCAGTTACTTTATGAGCTACAGTGTTCTACGAGGTGATTTTTTGTGGGTTTTTTTGGTCTCTTAGTTTCTCCCCAAACCCTTAATTTTTAAAATGTTGGGTTCATCTTCACAGCTCCCCATGTGAGCTGCTGGGCTAAATCTCAAAGCAATGTTCTCAAATGGTAGGGCTGAGTCCTTGCCTTTTTCTGGGCTTGATCTTCACTGTGCTACTCCGTATCAGTCATCAAAAATGAATGCAGTCAGGCTTATATAAATAAATTCCTGTAGTTTAATTTTCCAACCTTCACTAGTTTTTTATAATTGTAATGATGGAACAATTTACATATATTCTATTTTGCTGTGCAATATCTTAGAGATTGAGTGCTTTCACACATAACATACATCATTTTAGTAGTGAGTCCAATGATAAAAACAATATTTTTTTTGTTCTAGAAAGTGCAAGTCATTGGGGAAATAAATGTCTTTGCACCATGCTGTGACTCAATCCTAAAAAAAAAAAAAATCTAGAAAGTCCATAGTCCCTAAGGAGTGCCTCTCAACATCTGTTTTGGTCTACAATGTCTGTATTATTTCAAGTTCCTGAATGAGGAAAAATTATGATTGAGATCATTGCAGTGATCTAGAATTGACTCTACGGGCTGCAGTTTCCCCTAAGTCATGCTGATTACCATACCATCTTCCTGAAAACACAAATAAGAATATTTTCTGGCATCAGTCAACGAAACCTCATTTCTGTTCCCACTGGACCTCTTTACATTTTGATGTGGAAGCTGAAAAGGCTCCCAAAAGCTCTCAGGCTCTTTTTTGCCCGTTGGTGGAAGCTAAATCACTTAACTCACTGTTAACAATTTTGAAAATAGATTAGTGATTTTCTTATGTGAATTCCTGACGGAAGGTAGGGAGTATTTAACAGCACTTGCTATGGCAAGCAGAGGTGAGATAGGTGCAGGCTGGACACAGGAGACAGGACTGAAGAATCCTATTTATATCAGGGAAAAGGAAGAAATAAGCCAGTAATTTATAAAGCCGTCAATGAGTCACCAAGGTTTTCCTTTATGGGCAGGATAAAGCGAACAGCTGTTCTACTACATTCCATTTGCTTGAGTCAACAGGCCCATTCTAATAGTTTGTTGATTATCTTACATTTTGTCAATATTGTGGTATGATTTCATTGTTTGTTTTATCGTTACTCAGATGACAATGTTTTATTTTGTGAGCTATGATGAGATAGCTCATAGTGTACAATGGTAAGAATGATTTATCTTGATTTCCATTTTTAGCAGATTGTTTTGCTGTAGTTACCACCCTGCACTAGCTATTTAATGATTTTTGCTTTATGTTCTTCTCTTGTAACCTCCAATCAAAACAATGTTTCTCTTGGCAGTCAGTGATTTAAGCCATTGCTCCTATCTCACATGGTTGGCTTTTCTTTTTAAGGGGCAAACCATATTGTCTCCTCTTGAGAGAGCTCCCTCCCGTGCCCTCGATATTATGCCTGCAATATCCTCACATGGAAGTGATGATGTGGTTCTCTGGGCTGCCACTGTGGCTCTACTTTATGCCCTGATCTTGAAGATGCTAGAGAGGAAATGAGTGGTGACGTCCAAGCGTGGAGGATCACCATCACACCCAAATTCTGTACAGGAGGCTCAAGTGGTGTCCATCCCTGACATCTCCAATGGGCAAAGCACTAATTCTGTTATTCTAAAGCAATTATGATCTCTTTTGCCACACATGTCAATAACAAGTCCATTCACCTGCTATGGGAATGTGAAGTGCTTAACGAGCTCTGGAAGACCAGCTATGAAGGCCCTGGCAGAAATCTTAAAGGCTGCAGCATATGAGCATGTAAGAGGGCAAGTGATGCAAAAGTAACTTCCCCACAAGTGAGTTTGGGTTTTATTGCTGCCAATGGAAATCCTAGCTGTGCTATGGAGATCAGATTTACAGGGCCTCCAAACAAATAATTAGTAAGATTCTGGGTCTGAATTGTACTGTATTATATATTCAGTCCCAACTTACTTCATTCTAACTCCTCCCTATAGATGTACTCTACTGGAATCATATGAAAAAGTTCCAAACGCAAATGCCATGTCCCTAATAAATAAATGATTACGCTGGGAGATGCAAGAATATTTTTCTGTTTTCTTTCAGCTAGTATTTTGCAAGTGTTAGCCATTTTGAAAACAGTTCAGAATTCCCATACCCATCTGTGGTGATTTCCCTCAGACACCCATAAACCCACTTTCTGAAATTTCTTATGTATTTTTAACTGTGCTAGTAGAACTATTCAATTCATTTGATGTGCATAAAGCATCCCATGTTGTCAAACCATTTTTAAACTTCAACAGAGAATGCCGTAGCATTAATAGTCATGTACCTTGCTCTGCTATTTCAAACTGCCCACTTTATTTATCTAAAATGTTCCAGTATCCTGTATCACTCTAGTCATTAGCAAATTTATGTTGCTCTCTTACCTTTTGCATGCTTGCCAGGGCAGAATATGTAATAACAGTCTGTAATTAAATCTTCCTCAACTTACTTTATCACTGTACATCTTCTCTATACATTTTCTTTCCACCATCCATCAGATGATGGAAATGACAGAAAGGAAAGATACTGCTTGAGCTACACAAATACCTATATGCAAATTAATCTGAAATTAATCTGGAAACCTCCCCACATTAAATTAATATTTAATGAAGCTCTCAAATTTTAGGATGTTAAACCGCATTTAGCTGAGATTTGAATAGAGCTATTGATGTTTAGGTTTTGCAGTGATAGTAAGTTTGATTAGGAAATGAAAAGTTTTTAGTTTAAAGTAGCATAACAAAAAAATTGTGTGTTATGGTGAATCATTAATATTATAGCACTCACAGTGGCATCAAAATTTTCATCTTAGCTGTGGTGAAAAATGTTCAAAACAGGATCAATTTCTTCTGTTTTTTTTTTTTTTTTCCCTTTAACCTGAAGGCAAAACAGGTTTTTTTCTTTCCATCCTTGGTCTTGCATGAATCCTTAGTAGGATCCTGAAGTGTTAGTAAATTAGTGTAACTTTCTACAGGAACAAAATATGTGACTGATAAAAGTAAAATATATCTAAAATTTTGCAGCAATATGCGATTAGAGTCCAGCTATAGCTTCTCTCTGGTGTGCTAAATGAAAGTGAATTCTTCACTCACATATTACCTAGAAGACTACAGAGAAAGTGACAAGGAAAAGTAGGAATTTTCCTCGTAATTTCTAATACTTGCATTTTAAGGGAATGGTATAAGTGGAAGCAGTTGCATGAAAATTTCTTTACTAGGTAATATTGTATAAAGAAATTTCATTTAGGCTTCCTTGAAGTAGCTATGACCACATGACTGACTCTTTCTGTGGGCTGTTTCAGGCTCAGAAAACTCCTTTGGAACTTTATAAAAAGATATAACTAAAATGTAGTTCCAATAAAAATCCTATTCATTTCCTTATTAGGTACAAAGAAATACAAACAGCAAAGATTGCCAATTAAAAAAAAATCTGCAATAGGGATTTTTGGGATTTGCATGAAAGCAAATTAATTAAAAAGGCAACATTACATTATAGATAAATCCATGTCTCATTTTACTTTCAGTTTTCACCGCCTTTCCCTATTTCTCTCTTCCTCTCTTGAGGCTCTCTGGCTTTCTAATTTTACATATGAATTTGTAAGCTCCTCTGAAAACCTCTTCCTCTTCCTAGACTTCGGGGAACCCTGTATCAAACCACAAGCCGCTTTTAGAAAAAATTATTTATTTTTTTAATCTGGTGGAGTCAGCGAGACTGTGGGCTGAACTCAACAGCATTTTGTGTTTCACAGATCCTTCTAAATCTCCAAACTCTTCAACAAGGTAAAAGAGCCCTCTGGCCTGTCCTGGCTTTTGGATAACTATGAGAGATGAAGCAGAAAAAGCGGTTATCAGCCGAAGTCTGAGGCCACTGATCTGCTGGCAAATGGGATACCTGGCTGACTGAGTGGAGACTGCAGCAATCATCACACATGGGTTTTAGGCAGGTGGGTTCACAAAATCACAGGAAAGTTTGGGTTGAAAGAGACATTAAAGGTCATCCTAATTCCAGCCCTCCTGCCATGGGCAAGGACGCCTTCCACTAGACCAGGTTACTCAAAGCCCCATCCAGCCTGGCCTTGAACGTTTCCAGAAAAGGAGCATCCACAGATTCTCTGGGCAACCTGCTCCAGTGCCTCTCTACCCTCACAGTAAAGAATTTCATCCTGGTATCTCATATAAACCTCTAATATAAATATAAACAAGGGAGGAGAATCACCTCCTTTGACCCCCTAGCCACGCTGCTTTTGATGCAGCCCAGGGTAAAGTTGGCAAAATCTCCTGTCACACGTTGCACCTTTTCCCACAAGTGTTTCCCAGTTTTCCCCTTACTTTTTACATCCACACATGGCTGATGAGAAAGACCAAATACCCTACAGCTGGACATATAGGTCAGGGCTAGCAGCTGGTGCCTGGCTCCACCTTTGTGTTTATTTATGGGAGACTGTGGGCAAGTTTCACAAATGTTTTGTGTTTCTTATTTTGGCTTGGATGTTTTGGTCACTTCCAGTTATTCTACACCCACCACACCAAAATATAATGGATTAATCTTTGACGTCTGAAAACATGTCAAGCCCCACTGTATTCAACGGAATCTTAATGATTTGTGATCTTGGCTGTTGTTACAGGAAATAAATGACTGCAAGATGTTTCCTTTTCTTAGTGATACCAAATGAACTCTATCAAATACAACTTATGATAAAATTTAAGTCTGTCGGTTTAAATCTGTTAATTCATACCAACCATTTTTTTTCTAGTAAACTGAAGAGAGAAGATGAGGAGGGATATCTTTGGAAAACTTCCAGGAATTAGAGTTCACTCTATGGTGTATTAGCACTCTATGTATTAGCAACTTTAAAGCAAACATGAGGGAAACTAGTACCTGAAAGTGTTAACTTGCTTGAAAGTACAGAGGTCTGGAGTCCCTTATTACACACCGAGTTAAGTGCATTGATATGGGAGATTTTATCTTATAGTGTCACGTGGTTATTTCACCAGAGAGCACCAGTCTTCCCTGCCTTGTCTGTAGAGCTGAACCCAGGTAGGTATGTCTGTACTCTTAATAAATTTCCTGCACAGCTCATTTAAACAATATAGATGAATCATTGGGAGTGACAAGTATAACACTGAAATTAACTTCCCATTTGAGCCAGGGAAAATTGTACTGGAGACTGAAAACATCTACATCTGGAAGTGTATTCTCAACAGCAGCAAGTTACAGCTATGATGGACAGATTCAAGTAGAGTGAGAGGTGATGTTAAAAGGAGTAACGGTTCCTTATCTTTAACATATTGGTAATAAATCTTTGTCGCTCTTTAGCTCACACACATTCCAAATATAAATATTTCCCTGTTTAATGATTTCAGCAAATAAAATTAAACCCATAGATATACCGTTCTTAGGGAGTAAATGGATGGTGAGCAATAGAAAGGCCACTATTATGAATGTATCTGTTTATTCAGCAGCCTGATTTTTGCAGCCTACTGAGTAAATGCTTGTATCTAACTGGGCTTTTCCAAGCTTCACATTTCCATGGTGCTGTAGCTATGTGCAGGGGATGCCAATAGAGCAGGATCATCATATACGTTGTGCTCCCCTCTATTTTTATTTTAGTTTAAATATCTGTATGAATATGCAAGGTAGATCTGTCTGCTTCTCCCTTGAACACCATTGCCTTGAACATTTTCCACATATGTGGAAAACAAGACATTGAATCACTTTGCGACTGCACAGGTATGAAGCAGTATCACACTGCGTAATCATGTTCTGTGATATCTGGTCCCACTCTATGGTGTCTGTGGGCTTTGTTTTGCAGGTTCATGGCTGTAAAGTGGCATTTTAGGATGCTTTTGAAAGTGACCACTTTATCCATCTTTGTCACAGCAGAGAAGTGCAAGGGAAAAAAATGACTGTTAAAATGGTGAAGATAAAGACTATAATGAACCAACAGCATGGTAATAAAGTCATAGCCAGGAACTCAGACAAGATGCTTAGAGTAGGGATGGGTTTTTAAAAGTTTTAAAAGCCTTCCACTGCAAATGAAGGAATAGGAAATGTGGTTTTCAAGTGCATTAGTGTTAGTCCTTAGTTTTCAAGGGATTAGTGTTACATGTTTGTCTGTGATAGTAAAGTCTGCTCTAACTGACTGTGGTCCTGTTTTGTGATGGGGTGTTGACTTTCCTCTTTTTAAGTACTGCTTTATACTGGAAAGTGTAGCTCTGCAGGTAAAAGATATCAGAGCAGCAAACTCAACTGCAAAAAACCTTTTCGTAACTAGACAAATAAAACCAGAATTGCTGCAAAAATTGCTATAGAATTGCTAAAACAATTAAGTACAAATAATGCCAAAATATAATGAAATATGGAGGATTTTAAGGCAGCTTGCAGCTCCCAGTGCTGCGTTTCCAGCACAGCACTAAATGGAGAGCAAGTTTGAGGACCATTGAACAGAGTTTCTATCCCCAATGAATCACAATTAGAGTAACACCTGGATTAATAAATTTGTGCTGATCCACTAGGGAAATTCACCTTGTTTAATAGCCCTCAAATTTCTAAATAAAGTTGTTTATCTGTGGCAGGATGAACTACTTTGTCCCAGGTTGGGCTGCAGAGCTTGTAGAGAGACTTCTTCAATACCATTTGAAGGACTTTTCAGTAAAACTATGGAGTTCAGTGCTGCCCCTTCAAAGGCTGGTCATGTTTCCATAGTTCTGCCTTTCATTAACTGCAAGTAACCTTGTTAGGTTTACAGCATGATTCAGACATAGAAAGTTTGAGATTTTGGACAAGCTTTTACCTCAGAAAATATTTGACATAAAGAAATATGAGAGTTACAGATGCTGAGGGATTACCAAATACCTGATTTATGCTCATTAAAGGCAATGCCTGAATCAGATGCTTAGAGAGGTTTTGGTGATAAAAACATGTTGTTTCAATATTTGTCCATCTTTTGCTGTCTTCTGTCTGATGGGTCACCTTAGTATAGTCATATATTCCCTGTTGCCAGACTGGATGATTTCACACTCACATATAAAACTGGCTAAACTTACCTGAATTTTGTCACTTTGCCAAAGCTTCCTCTCTTGCTGCTTTTCAATATTAAGACAGATACTATTATATCTTGCATAATTTCTTCTTGAATTACGATTTTAAATCCCTAGGAGTCAGAAGCCTGGAGCTAGATTTCCACTGCTTCTACTAGTTTGGAGACTGGAACCTAACTCCAGTAGGAGATTAAGAAACAACACACATAGAGTGTGTGACATCCTGCATCTGCTGTGATCTGTGTTGGAGGGTGGAGTGGTTGCAGACACAGGCTGAACTCAGCCCTGTGCACCAGGCAGTGACAGAGGTGGGCAGCAGTGTCACTGTCACCTTTGTCCCCATCCTGTCATCTGGTGCCTGTTTTACTTGCCTGTCACCATCTCAAAACTGTACAAAGAATAAAACCATTTTTACACATGCAGGCAAAGATATGCAAATGATACAAAAAACCCCTCAACAAAGCATAAAAGCTGAGACTGGTTGTGTGAGAGTCTTTCTTCTGAACCACGTTTGAGACTGTCAACACAGGCATATCTGATGGCCTACACAAGTTGTAGGAACTGCCCTGAAGAGTTCATCAGCTCATTTCTGAAAGTTATGAATCCATTAAATGTATTTTATGATTACTGCTGAAGTTCTATTTCCTCACCTTTTCTACCACTTTTAGACATATCTGGTTCTGAGGAGGTTCAAATCTCTTGTATTTTGGTTTAAATGATGCCCACCTAACATTATTTATGCAGTAAATTCTCTGCTTATTCTGCACAAATAAGACACGTCAAGAATAAACAGGCTCTGTGTCGATGATAAATGGCACTCTACAGGATCTGGGAACATGTATCATTGGGGTTTGTTGATTATTCAAGTGGCATACGGTAGTGAGAGTGATTAACACTATACTGCTCAAATTCATCAGTGAATAAAAGCATTACATTATTGTGGTTCATGCTGAAACAAGCTACTAAATCAGACTCTTCCAAGACAGTGAACATTCACTTTTTTTAAGTACTAAATAAACCTTCCATCTTTAGGTTAGAAGAAGTTGGACAGATGAAAAAATCAGGGCCAGCGTCACCTCTGCAATTTTTAAAGATTTTTGAAGCAAAATCCCTAAAATTGACTGAGCTTTATGGCTGACTGTTAGCGTCAAGGAAGTGAAGCTGTATGTACTTTTTGAGAAAACATTGTAAAAATTGTATTTGTTGAGGACATTCTTTTATAGCTTTTAAAAATCAGAAAGTGGATAGGGAGGGCAGAAAGGTACAGGAAAGGAATGCCTGCTGTTTTTCAGTGGAAAGACAAACCAAATGGAATCTTAGCAAGTGTTAGAAAAGTTGTGCAGCATATGCATGAAGGGAATAGTTTACCCAAACTCTTTTCTACTTCTATATTGGTGAAAAAGCAACAGGAGCTTAGCTGGCTGAGCTGGATTGGTGGAAGTGCTTTTCAACAGCAACATCTGCAAAAAAATGTCAATACCAGTTAAACAATTTCATTCATTTGAGGGTTCAGCTCTTTTTCTTAATACAGTCAAATATATATTTAGACGTAAATAAAATGTATTAATTTTTAGCCAGTCTTATGACTGAGACTTGAATGCTTTGAGTTGGTAATGGGGGGAGGTACATCTGTGTTGTGAAGGTGCACATGTGTGTTCAGGCACTCATGAAAGCTTTCATGTGGATGAGAGTCATGTGATCCATGCAGCCTAGACATCTCATTCACCATAAAATAACCCAAATTCTGGTTCCTTCAGCAGTTGGTCTGAAAGGGTTGGCAGAGAAATGTTTTTCCTTGCAGCTGGCTGTATGCACTAAAAAACTGTACTGCAGCTCAGAGAAGGAAATAGTCATGGGATTTTGGATGGATTTAGTGCCTATCACCATCTGAACATCCAAAGTGAAAAAATGGTCTTGCTCTGTGTTTTAGAAAGGCAGGAAATCTACTTTTCAAACATAAAAGATTTGTGCATAGCTTGTTTTGGGAGAGCTCAGGAGAGTGACTGTCACTTTCCTGATGTTTACAGAAGGCATCTGAGACCATTCCAGAAATTTCTGAAGGATATATGTTTTCCTGTCCCTAGGAAATAGGAGAAGCTGACATATTTTACAGACAGACACGTATGTGCTGCTAATGAAAAACTTCAGAACTAATAAAATCTTTCAGGACCAGCTTTTCTGTGGCATGTTGACATCCACTGAATGTAAGACAATGATGCCATGAAAGTTTCATTGACGCACATTTGGGCTGACCTACATACAATCTTTGTGCCTTTCTTGCAGACAAACTAACATACTAACAAAATATGCCACATCACCTAATCAGTTGCTAGAAAATGTGAGCAATGACAGGAAACTTGTAAGTATATCTCACTAGAGACTTGGCTTTCAAAGGGTGAAGAAGTAATCCTTTTCCAAATCTTAGCAGATATATTTTATCTTTTTTCTACCTCGAAACAACAAACTATCTTAGATTAGACAAACTATTGCATTACTTAGATTTGCAAACTTACCTCAGCCCTATCTTTGCCAAGTAGTTGGGAAAATAAGGGATGTCTTCATTTTCCCTTGAAAGACTGGGGAAATACAAGAGTCTTCAAGCTGTTGCACAGCTAAGGCACATGCTGCAGAATGACTAAAACTTTCTAACAAGAGGAATGGATAAGCATGGGATAGCTTACGTATGGGAAACGTGGTAGCTCAGATTCTGAAGGCTTTTAAGACACACAGCTCTTGGAAGTGGTTTTCCATAGTGCTGATCTTACTTTTATGCATGCAGTGGGGTGTGGCACATAGATACCTGGCTTTCAGCACCTCTGCTTGGACCAAGCAGGCTTGAGATCCCGAGCACAGCCTGGAATTGCTGGCTGCAGCACAGCCCCTATGCAGGACTTAGGAATTCAGGTCCAACACCAGGAACACTTCCCAAATCCACATGATCGTCCCCATGCACACTCTGAAACACCACAGGGATAGATGAGTGGTATTTGAACTGTTAGCATGGTTTATCAGGCACAGGGGAGGCCTGAACACAGGTTTCCCACTTCCCAGGCGATTAGTCTAATCACCAGAATAGACAAATAGCTGCCTTCTCTATGATTTATATAGTTATTCACACAAAACAGCTCAATTAAGGGTTACTACCCCATTACAACCAAGCAGTTAGGACACTAACTCAGTGAAATGAATTTCCTAAGCATTCAGGGATTTGTACTGAACAGAAATCCTACCCTGAACCCGAGTAACCACACTGACAAAGCTATTTTAATGCAAAAATTGAGAAGAACACTGGTGTCAAAGACTTGAAAAATTCTCACTATTTTATTTCTTTGAAAAAAGGTCTGTCCCCCTTCTGCATGTCTAAATTCTATGTTGACTAGCTTCCACCCATTTGCTACTGTTATATTTCCATCTCTCCAGAAGGCAGACTGACAAGGTTTTCCCCTTCTGGTAAATAATGATCACCTCCCAACCGTCATGACATAGAATGTAACTCCACATTTGGGATGGAAAGAGCCCTGCTTACCAAACTGATAGCCACTTGTTACAGGGAAACAGATTCTTAAATGAAATCTTTGCACTTATCTTTCATATTTAGAGTGGAAGAAAAACCCCTATTGAGCAAGCCCCCACTTGAAAGAAAATAAGATTTTTGGGCCATTAGCAGACTTTCAGGTATCTTGTCAGACTTGCAATTTGTTTCACTTTGTCTGAAGGACAGTATAGTTTTGATTTATAAATACCTCTCTCCTCATGCTTATTCCTTCTTTCTTTTCTTTCCCTGATAGTTTGCAGATATACCCTTTAGACCATTATTGGCAGAATAAGATATGGTGGTTCTCTTTTCCAAGGTCTGAATCTCGTCCCTATCCAGTACTGGCATCTCTATGACGTGCAAAAAAAAAGTCTGCTTCAGTTTCTCTTCCTTAGTTGGACATTATATAAATTTCATCAGGCTCCTAGTTTTGCCCTAATTATGTTTTTCTGGTTCTGTCACCAATAACCTGACCTAAACCATCAGGTAATTTTGTTCACCTATGTCTGTTAAAGGAGTTTGGGATCTGGCTTTGGGTGTGTCCATAAAAAATTTCCATTCCATTCAATGGCAGCTGGATGAGCCCATTAGTTTGCTAATCAAGGAATGACTTTAAAGAGTGATATGTGCTCCTAAATACCTTGGAGATGTTTGGAAAATAACGGTGACAATTATTTTTATTGGAATAGCTGAGATGAAAGTTAGATTTGGAGCAGTTCTGTTAGCATTCAGAATAGCCAAAAATTGTGGTCCAAATGCAAAGATGCAGCTCTAGCCTGCTATTAATTAGTCTAGAAAAAAGTTGTGACATAAGAAGTTGCTCCTAGAAACAGCCTGTACAAATGCAGCCCCTCTCATCCACACAGGCACGAGGAAAGGAGTTAAGCCCTAGGAAATAAGGAAACAGCTACTAAATGGTGACCTGTTGTCCTACTGCATACTGTGCCTGCCCAGTGAGGAGGCTGAGGGAGGCAGAGGCTGACTGGTAACCTGAGACCCACCAGAAAGGGTCCTTCCTCCTTTAGCTGCTCTATGATGTACGGAGGAGTAAATTACTTTCTGTAGCTGCGCCTAAAAGTTTTCAAAACACTTTTTTTTTTTTTCTTCTTTTTTTAAATTTTTTTTTCTCCCTTCATGACAGACTGAAGAACTCATTGGTGCTGTAATGAAAGGCAGACTGCGTTCCCTGTCATGTCAAGAACGCTGCATCGGGAAAGTCGACATGATTTCATGGCTAATGATTCACTCGCTAATATCAATGTGGGCTGCAGTGAGGATAACCAAGTTGAGCTGTCTTAGATCAAATGATTCAATTAGGCCAGCTGTCCCTATTTGTCATGGCTCAACTCGCTTTCAAATTACCTTTCCAAAGTGTGTACGTGCCTTAGCATAGAACTTAACAGCTCAACTGTTTTACAAAAAGGGGATATTTAGCCATGGTGATAAGAGGGAAGAAAGATGTCCCTTTTCATCTGCACTGAATGCTTTTATTTAGCAGTTAAAGTATGTATTTAATGGGCTAAACTTTAAACATCATTGTCAAGTGTGAATTACTCCACTGTCCTAATGACAGTGCTCTTTTAAATTTTTGGATTATCTTTTGGCAGGTTTATGAAAATAAAAAAGAAAACCTAACGGGGGGTGTGTACACAGGGACGAGCAACACTGCTGGGAATAAATATTCACAGAAACCAAAAATAAATGTGTGGTCCCTCAGATGTATCCTTTAGACTTAAACTGAGCTGAAGTCAATAGAAGCTGAAGTCAGTAGCCAGATTGTTCATACAAAGCCTACAAAGGGCTCTTCTGCAGTGCGTTGGTTATCTTGGTTAAGCTCCTTATTGCTCAAGGCGTTCCTGGCAGGAGAAGGAGCCGGCCGTCCCTCGGCAGCAGCCCTCGGTGCCGCAGCGGTGAGCGCTCTGCGGAGACACGCGGAGCTGGAGCCCGGCAGTGTCAGGGCCTGAATAGGCATGGAAATTCAATTACCCTTGGTGGTGGTCCCTGCAGTGCCGCACAGGGAAGCTCCTCCTGCTGAGGCTGAAGCAGGAAGGAGGCAGTGGCTCTGCTTGCAGAGCTTCCACCAGTGGGCATGATTTTTGACTGGCTTTCTAGTATTGAGGAGGTGTTACATTGGGGGAAGAACAACCTGGATGTACACGAAACAGATGAAAGTTATCACAAACATAAAATCACAGCTGTTTGTATAGTCTCACATGTTTCCTGTAGTTGCATTTGGCTGATAATTTGGGCCTTCTCATTTTAAATATTTTAATAAGATTCCAGCGGTCCCTGAAAAATACTCCCCTGCTGTCTGTATGGCTTATTTTAACTATATTTATTTATTTAACTTAAGTTCTCTCTGGCAATCATACCAAGTTGGAAAATAGCAGTAGAATTTACTAGAAAAATAAGACAGTTTAGTCCTGCCCTGGATTGATTATCTTGTAATTTTGTGATCATTCTGTCAAGAAAAATATACTGTTGATTTTGAGAAATATTGTATTAGGGAAGTATTTTCCATTTATGTATGAAAAACAGTTAAAATTGGAACAGGCTGAGCCTCAGTTCTGAAAATTTGTCATTTGCTTTAATGATATTCACATCTTTCACACAAAACAGAACCATCAACTGAAAAAGTTTGATTGAAATACTAAAAATCAGAAAAGGTCTAAAATGCCTAAATTGGCCTTCTGCTTCCTGCTCCTGTGAGACACATCCATGTGTGGGAGTAAAAGTAATAAGCCCATGTACATTGCCTCACTCAAACATACCCAGTATTAAAGAAAGTCCAAGATGAAACCATGCCATATCGGCTCGATGTGATATATTAACTTTCAAGAAAAAGAGTGTAGTTTGCCTTCACCCTAAATTAATAAACACAGGTAAACAAATTTGCCAGCCTCATTCCTGGTATTTATATTTGTTAATTAATTCAGTTAATCAAAACCACAATGCATTTTGCAGCTTGCAGTCTCCAGCTTTGACTGCAAAAGACACAGCTATGGATGGCAAAATCATGGCACTGAAGAAAAGGGAAAGATTTGTTGTGAGTTTTAGTGTAAAATCTTTCCAAAGGTCAGAAAAATCTGAATGATTACAGTCAGGAAATGTGGCCTGATCAAGCTGATGAATTAGGGTTTTCATTTATTTCTGTCTGCTCTGTTTTCTTTCTTATTCCTGATATACAGATCTTGGCAAGGAGGTGGAATCTAAGAAAAGTGACTTTTTCATTCCAAAGATTTTAAAATGCAAAGAGACTACTAAATAGATTTCTGACTATATTGAAAAATTCCCTTGAATTTTGCCTCAAGAAATACCTTTCAATGCTCATATTTCAGCCTTCCTCCATTTTCTCTTCTATTTGGCCATATCTCAGAGGGGGACGTTTCCAGTCTACAGTCTCTGCTCACTTGGAATAATGTTTGTTTGCATGAGTAAACCAGCTAAAGTGGCTATCACTGAAGTCGTAACTAGAAGATGAAACCAGTTGGGACTATTCCCATGTGAAGTGAATCAGGTTGCTGAATCAGGCCCATGTGTGAATCTTTCTGTCTCCCAAAGGGTTTTTTCCATCTCATTAGGAAAAAAAAACTTCTAGAGCACCAGACAACAAAAGCCTGGAAATGGAAAGTACAGGAGAGGAGAAAACGTAATATCCTTCCAGTTTTTCTCTCAATTTTCTTTCCTGCAATGTGACTAAAAAGAAAACTTTCTGGTGAATTGTATAATTCTAAGCTTTTATCAGATTGCTATTTTCATTCTGTACTTGCTTAAATATATGGTACATATACTTTTTGGTATTTTTAAAATTTAGGCAACCCCCTTGTGTCTAGTTTTTTTAAAGACCACAGAGAATTGGAAGGTGTTAACAGTGTTCATGTTGCAGTGTGTATCTTAGGTTCCCTTTCTACAATGATGCAGAGCTGAAGAGTGTAAAAACAGAAGAAATATGAAAACTGTAAAGACATTTAATGTGTAAAGAGGACCAACTAATGTGTGTCAGCTCAGCCAGATGCCCAAGGCTAAATCTCTTGATGTGAGATGGTGATTCAGCTGTCAAGGTGCCTGAGTAGACTTGTGGTCATCATAATGATTGGCTGTGGATTTTTTATTTTGATGGGTTTTTTGGGTTCATGTTTTTATTTTCTTTTTTTTTTTCCAAAGACAATAAACAGAAAAAAGGTCAAAGTTATTCAAATGAACCAATGGCCCATTTTGGTGGAAATATAGTAGGGCTCGTTAACTCAATTCACATCTTTTGTGTCAGTTTTCTAACATACCGTACATCTGGAAAAATGCAGTTATTTGAAAAAGACATAATGTGCCTATTGCCCCAAAGGTTTTGCTTACAGTATGTAATAAAATATGATACAGTTTTTCATGGAGATGGGATATGGGAATTTGTTTAGATATAATATGAAAGTATCAGTCTGTGAAATGAACAGCATAAAAAGTAAGCAAATGGTCAGGATATGTTAGCTAACAAAATGGCAAGTTCAAGAGCACTTATTCAAGTGAAAATCAGAGGCTTCAGCAACAATATCTTTTCCCTTAAAATGGGTCCCTTCTGATTGTGTATAATATTGAAGTTGATTGCCATTAATGAGGTTGTGTTTTACTGTGACAGAGACCTTCCTACTCTAGGCAAAACTTAGCTCCAGTCAGGTCAAAATCCAGGTAATGAACAGAGAACTCAAGTTCTCAGGTATCCCAAAGCATTAGCACTTCACAAGAACATACACACTGAGTCAGACCAAAGGTCCCAGCCTGCTTGATGTGATGCTGCTGCTGCTGGCTAATACTTTAATGGAGGAAAGCTAAAACTCACTTAATCTGGGCAAGCAGTTAAGTCATATTTGACTTTTGATTTTAGCCTAATTAGACTTTCCTTCACATTTCTTTGT
Organism: Leptocoma aspasia; assembly: GCA_013399835.1. Lineage (NCBI taxonomy): Eukaryota > Metazoa > Chordata > Aves > Passeriformes > Nectariniidae > Leptocoma > Leptocoma aspasia. The sequence goes on along the minus strand of VXAX01005860.1, from coordinate 1,678,560 downwards.
TGCGCTTCATATTAGCAGCCCTGTAGCACGTAGTGTTAGCCTTTAATTGTGGAATACTTAGCATGCATGTCAGAAGTTTGTTATTCAACCCCCACTCTTCCCTTTTAGCTTGTGCAGGTGCTCTCAGTCCTTAAAAGCAACTGTTTGTTGGAGTGTGCTTTTGCAAACTGTCAGGAAGCAAATGACATTTGTGAAAAGCAGGTTTTTCTTTTCTGCTCGCAAATTGAACGCAAATGTGTTTAAGAAGTGGTCAGAGCTATGATTTATGCCTTATTTGTGTAAAGATTTTTGTATATATGCAAGGATATAGCAAGAAAAACAATGGTAATTGGGGTTAATCTGACTTTAAACCAAAGAAATGAGGAGTTTTATTCTTTTTAAGTAGTCCTTCTTGGAGCAAGCATCTTCACCTTTTGTTGATCTTCTCTGCTTTACAGTCACTCTAGCCCATTTCAGAGTCCTCTAAGTCTTCCCCCATATCCAACCACCTTTTCTGGGTGAAGCCATCCTTGTCAGATGGCATTAATTTAGCTTAGCTTTAGGTTCTTTGTACAACACAGAAATTAGGGGCTAGTTTCTCTGATTTCCCTATATGTTCAGCAGAGATAGAAAGGATCCTCAGTAGAGTGATTCAGAGCAAAAGTAAATTAGTTTAGGTTAATTCACACAGCCAGGTCACTACTTCCAGTGAGACAGTATGAATATCTCCTCTCAATGCCCTCTGCAGCCCTAAGCCTTATTACTGGGTACCAAAAAAGTCCTGTGAAAAGGCAAAGACACCCTCCCTCCCCTTGTCAGACTGAAGTGAATCCTGATTGTGACCATGACAATTTTGAATGGAGCTTTCATAGTTTACCACCTGGATGGCTGGACAAGAGCTGAAAACTGGCATGAGTAAAATGAATGAATCAGCTTGGGGGGAGAGTCAAGAAAGCCCATGAGATTTCTTTAGACACAGAACTCCTTGCAGGCATTCCACTGCAGAAAAGGCCAACTAGCACCAAGAAGGATTTTGCACCAGGGTGTATCTGACCAGAATGAGGAGAACCTGATATTGATGTGGATGTAATGTTTAACAAAGAAAGTAGCTTGAACTGGCACTGGAAAGTGGACACTGTTCAGTTTTATACAATGGAATTCCTAAAACCTGTGTAAATGAGTCCCATCAGTGTAAAGTCACTGGGAACCCGTGACTTGGCTTATGGCTTTAAAAAACCCCTAAAGAAGAAGCAAGTGAATTGAGTATCAATTTATTATATCAATAAGCTTTCATATAGCCAGAGTATACTGTTTCTGGTTAAAAAGAAGTGTTGGGTAGAGTAGAAGGTGAAAAAGAGCAGATTTTCCTTGTGAAAAGTGCAAGTGGGCTGTATGTTGAAGGCATGAACTGTTCCCTGGCTGTTGACTGCATTTTAACTCCATCTTTCAAATATTTGATAGCTCAAGGGAGCCCAAGCAGCAAATGCTGTGACTACAAGGGGTTAACAGACAATTTATGTAAAGTCTTAGTATTCTGCAAAATGAAATGTGCATGTGAAATGGAAAAAAAAAAAAGGAAAAGATTATATTTGTCAGCTGTGCTACCATATGTTGCTCTGGCGGAAGCACAGTAAAATGGTGACAATTTCTATTTTATTGAATGAGGATCTGTGTTGATTTCCATTATTTGAGAGCGTCTCTGGACAAACAGAGGTATCTTCATTATCACATAAAACTGTGCTCACCAGTAACCTAGAATATCCATGACTACAGGGTGACCTGGGACTGCAGTCTCCTTGAAAATAAAATATCAGAGAATCAGTTCAATCCATCTGCATATTTTAATGGATTTAGCCCTTGGAGGGCATGGGGGAATAGTCTTGTGAAAAGATAAGTGGCAGATACAGGAAATACAGACAAATTTGAAGCTCTTTAAAATCTGAGGAGAACTTATCTCATCAGCATGATTAAAACAAGTGTGTGTAAAGGCTTTGGTGGTTGCAGACTACTCTCAGCCATCTGGTCATACTGGGATGCAGAGCTTCGTGGTTTGGGCACAGAGCTGCACAAATATGACTAAATTTCTCTTGGACACAGGCTGATACAATTGCTTAGCTCCACTGTGTGATACAAGCTTATTTGTTGGGGTTTTACAGGGTGAGGGTATCTGTGCCATTCTCTTTTCCACTGTATATAGGTGTCCTAGAAGATGCTGCTTTTGTTATTCTAGGATCACAGCTTTCTTTCAAGCTTTTTCTCAGCCTGCCAGGACCCCAACATGTGAACTAGAGTGAGCTGGGTGCTGAGTGTCACTGAACACCCAGGGCTATCCTTCATTCCGTGTGCAACGTGGGAGCACAGCGTCTCTCTGGGCCATATGTCCAATGCAAGGCATGAGAAAATATTTCTGTGGGGCACTCAAAATTATATGCATTTGCTTTCAGGGTATCAAAAGTTAAGGTCTTGTTTTCTATCCTGCTTAATATTGCTCAGCAGCCCAGGAGTGTCTCTCTTTTCAGTGACCACAAAGTTTTCCTCTCCATGTCAACATTGTCTCTGAAGTGACACCATTATTTTTGGATAATGACACCAAAGGGCTTTACAATACATCTGTTTTGCCCCAGCAAACATATCAGACTAATTTTAACTACCTGAATGTCTGGCCTGAGAAGATGCATCAACGGGAACAGCTTGGTTACATCTGCAGTTCTGTACCCAGACCCTTAATCCCTGCCAAAAAGACAAGTAGGCAGTACCCAGGCAGAACAGATTTCTGAAGGGCCAGTTTTGGTCTGCCAGAGCCAGCACCCAGCCCTAAGCATTCCATCCCCACATTGGTGTGCTTGATGTTGTATGGTCCAGGCTCCAGGGGCTCCTGCAGGAGTGGGTGGGATGGGTGTGGAGTGCAGTACTCTTGTTTTACAAGGTGCTTTGTTTTACAGGTGAGATTAGCAGCACTTGGTTCTTGGTCAAGCAGAAACGTGCTGTGGTAATGAGTACAGGTGAGGGCTTCTTAGCTTTGATGTCACACAGAGAATGAAACTGTTCAAATTGTTTTGATTTTCCCACATGCCCAAGCAGAGAAGAGATTTGGTTGTATAGGGTGAGCATTCACTTCCATAATGGATGGGCTGATAGGACAATTATTTGCCAGATATTGACTGCTATTTGCTATAACAGATATGTTAATAAATCACTGGATAAAGGTACGCTTCTGTTTCAAATTCAGCCTGTTGTGATTCTTGAAGGGGAAAAAGGTGGATTGATTTGCTTCTGTCTCCCCTCCCATTTTGCAGCATACAAATTTTGGGTCATGGAATCACTCACACTTCCTATGCTGTCATTGTAGGCACCGGATCAGTACAGCTCCATGATACCAAGGCAAGCTCTGCAGCTGCTGAATAGCCACATTTTAGAAGAAGCTGAACTAAAATCTTGACTTTTTGCAGTCATGCTGCTTGTATCCAAGGTCACTTTGCCATGGTATTTTTGTTAGTGACTAAAATTTCTATTTTCAACAACTCCTAAGAAGCCTCATGAGACAGTGATTGCAATTTATTTTTAGCATGCTTGGCCCAAGAGGTGACACACTCAAGGTGCTTGCAATTTTAGTAAACAAAGGGCTCTTGTCTCAACCTGTCTCAACCTTTGGCCATGATTTTATGTGCTAAATCATCTGTACTGAATAGAGGAACGTCTTGTACTGAGCAACCATGGAGTAAACCTCCATAACTTAATTTTTTTTCCCTAAATCTGATTACTTATGTCTGGGGACTCTATATAGCACTTTTATAATGTGAGCAACTTCATTGAAAATAATAAATCATTTTTTCATTCCAACGGAAGCCACACCTTCCTACTTGTCCTTTAAATTGCCTTTCATAGGACACATTTGATTTCTGCTGTTTCTTCTTAATATGGTGGGCTTGGGAAAGAATAAATGAGGATAAATCACCTACTATTAAAATGAATTATATTCTTTCAGTGTTACAGTCCTAGTTTCCTTCTCGGTGTTTGTGTTTGATTTCTGAGCACTTTTGTACATCAAAAATAAGGTTCTAAATAAGAAGTCCATATTATGCTCAAGTTTTGGAAAAACCTGTTCTGAAAGGGAAAGATCATAAAACCATTATACTTAGGTGTTAGCAGTATTAGTAGCTATTTCTCAGAAAATAGTTTCGAGGACCTCTTAGAAAACTGGCAAGATGGCTTTGTTTTTAGTCACACTCTTTGATCTTAAAGCAAAGCCTGGATAAACAGCTTATCTTTTACAGAACCAACTGAGCTGATATGTAAACGGGGTATCCTCTTAAACTAAGTAGGTTAGCTAGAATATTTTTAGTGTCTAGATTTTCATTAGGGAAGTTGATATACAGCTGAGGCCATCCTACTAAATGTGTCCTGGTAGAGGTCTTTCCATACATCACTGTGCACGCACTACTGATTGCAAGTGTGTGTCATAACTGCTGACTGTGGAGCAGAATAAATTAATCATTTATTTAAGATATGTGTTTTACTGCAATTTGACTGCCTTTGCATACATCTCTCCTTGCAAATATAAACATATTAAAACTCAAACTAGAAACTATGACAGCATATGTTTAGACATAACTTACAATAATCTGTTTAAATAACTTACGATGAGTAGAACTTAAACAGCACATCTCTTAGAGTAAATCAGATTACTAAACCAGGAGAAATCATTAGTTCTGTGTCTGACAAGAAATTGGAAAAAAAATGCCTGCTTTGGAGAGCTGTACCCTTTTTTGGAGATTTTATTAATTTGACTTCAATATAGTCAGATTTTTTGAAATTCTTGAACAACTTTATGGAAACTAGAAAAGGTACTTAGAAGAGGAAAATAAAAGTAATTTTGGGAAATGTTACATTTTACTCCTTTTAAGTAGGATTTAAAAATTGGTTTAAGAGTCTAAGAACAGTAAGTTGTCTTGTCTTGAAGGATTTCCAACTGCAGATCATCATCAAACTTTTTTATTAAAAATTGGTCATTTAATAATGCAAGTCAGTAGTGATATATTTATTCTGCATATTTGAACTGATTTTATTTAACTACCATAAACCTGCAATGTTAATTTTCTGCATTGTTAATCGAATTTTGATATCCACCCAAAAGCACAAATGTGAGTAAAGACACAATCTAGGATATAGGAAAGATGGTTTAACAGAGTGTTTCATAAATAAAAAAAGACAAAACATGAACATTAAGCACTATAAATTATTTCACCCTGAATACTATATTGTTCAGGAAATAATTTCCAAATATTTTGTAAAAGCTACTTTCAAACATATTTTTTTTTGCAACTAATTTGCCAAATGGTGAATCAACATAATAAAAAGATAGAAATTGAAAGAGGAAGCCCTCATTACAGTTCCTTTACTGTGTTTGGAGTGAGGTTCCTCAGTGTCACCATTTGTTTGTATTGTAGGCAGGAATCTGTGGCACTAGTGAGGGAAGGACCTGGTCCCCTGTTAGTGTCATCCCTGTGCTTGTGCACTTGAGGGAAGATTCTGTTGCTGTCATGTTCGTCACTCTCCTGTGAGCTGCAGGTCTGTACACGGGACTGCAGCCCTTCCTAGGATCCAGTTCTGAAAGCACATTGTGGCATTTGCATCAGATATTTTGGGGGAGTCGGTTGGAAGTGTTCCAGGAAAATCCCCCTGGCTTAAAAGAATTTTATTAGCACAGCAAAGTAGAATTTTGAATGTCAGAACTAAAGCTGTCTGGCAAGCTGTGGCATCTCCAAGGGCAGGCATTAATATGGAGTCTTTTGTTATAGGGATCACTTTTTTCCTTGGGCTTCATCCTATGCCTAGGTCATATCTAACCTGGGTTCTGTGGCAAGATTTGGAGAGCAAGTAGGATGATGATATTTAGATAATCAAATACAGAAAATGGATCAAGTATAGACCAATCTGAGAAGAATTATAAAAAATACCAGTTTTAAGCTGTGTTGGTAAATGTGATGTTACATATACCACAAAGAACGATAAGAATTTTAATTTGCATACCCAGGGTCAAATTGTAAAAGATGAATAAAAAATTCTCTTGATATATGAAATTGATACATTATTGCAGCAAAGGAAAATTGTGGCACATAAAAGTAATTGTAAGAGAAAAAAAGGGGAAACATTTATATATCTATCAAGTGGTAGATATCTAAATATCTACCACTTGATGCACTTTACCACAAATTTAGTGGATGAATCTTGTTATAAAAAAGATCTAGGTCTTGGAATAAATGAAGAAAATTATTAGTTATATGTCAAGCTTCTATCTGACAAGGGAATGGATGCCTGGGTTTGTGAATGGAAGCAAAAATATTACATATCTGTAAGTCATGAATAGTTAAGAGAAGGTGAACCAGAATTCACATTTGCCTTTCTTCATAATAGCAAAAGAGATATTTAACATCTATGAAAAGTGATGCATTTAAATCTGACATAAGAGGCTTTGCCTCATTCACATCAGAGTCTAGGGTATTACAAAAGTGCAGGTTATTAATAAGCATACAAATTTGAGATTTTAGATTATTCATTTTTATAGATATAAACATGATAATACTTCTCTTAATAGTTAATATTTCTATTAAGCATGTAAGCTTTTTACTGAGAGATAAAATTCTCATACTTTAAGATAAATTAGCTCTAGCACCAAATCTGATGGAGTCTGAAAACAATTTTTCCTTAAAACAGTGTCTTCCAGACTTGCTTTCCTCCATTTTCTGCAACTTCTCTTCTGAAGTCTGTTTTCTGAAAACTTTGTCAGGTAAGGTATCAAATGTGTCTAATCCAGACCTTGGTCCTATTACAATCACCTACAGAATCACACCTGGAAAGAGAATTCAACTGTAGGAAATGAGTCCACACATGTCATTGCAAAGGCTGTGTCACTTGTTGATTCCTAGTCAAGAAACTTTCTGTCATTTTATTTTGTGCCTTAGAGATGGCATTTTCCAAGCTTAATAATTCATGTCAAATTAATCAGTGGGTTTTCTGGATGGGTTTTGAGAGCTCCATCTTTATACTGCTAGTTTATGACTATTTTATTTTAAGTACTTTGTACTGTAGTCAAAACTCTGTGAAGGTCTTCCACTCTTGAACAAAAGGAAGCAAAGATTAAGTGATCCTAGCGCCTTTGCTTTGTTTGTGTAGACAAGGCACCAATTTAATAGAGTTTTCTTTCTGAAATGTGAATGCTGCTCTAGCTGGGGACCAGCAGACCTGAGGAGGCATCCGTATGGCATCCCTATGGAAACTGAGCATGGCAGATTCAATGCATCATTGTATCTGATGGTTCAAATCTTGTAACATTTATTTTGTACCAGGAATCCAGCCTAAGAGGTTGGTTGATTGCTGTGAGTCACTGAGTTGAAATGACAATCTTCTACTAGGGGCAACAGAATAATTGAAATATGGGCCTTGAAGGTGCCTGAAGAGACCAGCTGGTACAACTGGTTGCTCTGAGGAAGGATCCAGCACAGCTTGGCAAACTCATCTGTATTGCCTGCATATCTAGAGACAAGACAGCCTTACCTGGGTATGGATGCCCGGGTACTGCAGCAATCTCATAAGGACTGAGAGGGTAGATTAGAAGAGAAGCTTACAGAAAACCCTCTAGAAGCTGGGAAGCCACCAAAAGACTACCTTCAGGAAGATGTTAGTCTCCAGAGAAAGTTACTGCTTTCTCTGGCCTCTTAGATCACTAGTTTAGTTAAGGATAAGTAGGCATTTTTGCTGAATTTATTTTGGGAAGATTTTCCTTGCATGTATGAAATGTCTTTCCTTCTGTTATAACATGTGTATATAGTTCAACACTTGTTTGTGTAATTCCCTGTACATATTTAGCCTGTAGTGTTTTATGTTAGACTTCAGAATAAACTTGTTTTGTCATTTTCCGCTCACCTTCTGTCTGCTATTTATAACTCTATGCAACAGTAATTAAGGAGGGAACAAAACAGCCTAATGCAATCGTCCTTGAAACAGTACTCTGCAATATAAGGAGGAATGAGAGAACTTGATCAGTTTTTGGGCAAAAAGAAAAATTTGCTGACAGTTTTTTTTCGTCATATTTTCTTCCATAAGTTATATTGAATTTCTTTTTCATTGCTTTTTAAAAATGTAGGATATAAAAGGATAAAACCTGATGTTCTGAGTAGGAGTTGCTTTCAAATGAGTTGCTGTTCCTTTCTTGAGCCAAGTACCATTTGACAGCTTTTAAATAAAATGTACAAATAATTTATGGGAAAATTCACTAGTTCTTCATACCAAGAAAATTGTTGCGTGTTCCAGACAATGCGATAGTGACAGAAGAAAACCCTACCTGGGAATTTCATGCATCTGACCTCCTCATAATGGACCACGTAAAAACCCAAGAGGGAGTGCAAGAAGGATATATACATCTCTACGTGAGTGAAGCAATCAGATCCCACTGTGTAATACTCATTTTTGGGGTTTTTTTTGGCAATTCCTACATTTACAAGGTTAATAGGATATGCTGGACCTGCTACTGCATAAAAATCTGTGGTTATGGATAATGGTACAAGTAATTCAAATGTCTCTCAAAGCTGCTGTAGTCTGTTCAGGTCCTTTACCACACACAGCACCACAGTACCTGAGTTTTCCCCTAGAGCATTAAATAATTTGAGTAGAACCTGTCACATGCAGTTTGTTCTCCTAGTATAAATGCAAGGTTAGGTCAAAATCTTCTTCAAGTTTCATAGTTAGTCACGCTCCATAAATACGAGCTAATACGCATATGACGTTTTTTGGATTGTTCTTGAATTTTTGTTTTGCATTGGTCTCCTTTCTTAGATTTTTTTTTTTTTTTTGGTACATATTACAGCGCTGAATGGCAAAAGTCTGGCATTCAAAAAGTTGGTTTGAATCACAACCACAATTGGATCAAATATTGACTGCTTTGGACAATCAAAACTTCCAAAGACACAGCAAATGCAAAATTACTTTCTTTTCTGTATTAAAGCATTTCAAGCATCTCCTTACTTAAATGTTAAAAAGCTTAAGCTTTTATATTTTTGGAGTAAGGGACATTTTTGTAGAGATTATTTGCATAAAGTATTCTGGTTACAACACAAATAAAAATCAAGAAATTAAGACTTCAGACAGCAAATGTTAGGGCTTAATCCACCTTTGTAAGGATGCAACCTCCAAGACTGGTAGAAGTCTGAAAAAAGTCTTCCGTGTAAGCAGATACCAGGAGGACATGGAGAGTTGCTCAGTTTGGTGACTTTTCCTCAGTGTGAACTACTTATGGCTTGGATTTGGAAATCACAATATTTTTGAGTGTCAGGGTCTACTCCGTATCAGCTGTCATTATTGGCTAATGATAATATTTGATAATCATGTTGGAATCTTATAGATTTTGACAATCTTTAACTGTTAGGTTTGTTATGGCAACACAACTGCTACTCTAGCCAATTGATGTGTGAATGTGCCCAGTAACTTCTCACTTTATCATTCACTCAAGTTCAGACTCTATCTCCTAGTACTAACAGAGCAAGCATTTTCATGGCACACTGAAATCTCTGGAACTGTGATATATTATATTCTTAGAGCCTCGCAGATTGCTAACTGCCTCATCAGATTCTTTAAGAATAGCTTTTGAACACTGATTTGTAGACAGTTATACCACTTCTCTTCATCTTATATCTTTCAACAGATATCTTGTGCCAGTATGAGTTTGTACTTTCTATGCCCTGTCTACTTTTTGTGATTGCTTTATGAGGAAAACTTGGGTTTTGCTTGCAGTACTGGGAGGTCAATCTTAATTTTGCATGTGCTTAGAATGATGATAATGTATTTAGCTCCAGTATCTATTTTGAAATTTACTTTGACTGGTTATTTCCATTTTCACAAAGCCAATCTGTTATAGAATTTTGCTTTGATCAACAGACCCAACAAAGACCTCTGTTTTGGTATCAACATCATCCGAGCTTTGCCTTGTTGTGGTGCACTCATGAATATGTTTCCTTTTTATGTGTCTTTGCAACTTGTGCTGAGATTGACACACTTTGGCAAAATTTTATTGGAGATATGAGACAGCCCCCCCTTAGTCTGCATGCTTTTGTGTCTTGTTATGATTGCCTCCATATGGTGAACAAAGAACTTGAAACTCAGCCCAGTAATGTATAGTACTGGCTACCTAAATGTGTTCAGCCTAGTTAGATCAAAACTTATGGAGACTCAGTGATACTGTAGCATTGGAGGTTATTTTAGTCAAGCTTGGAGGTAGCATGGAAGAGAGAGCTGCTGAGATCTCAGGCAATGGTTTGACAGCTCAGCCATCAGGTTCTTTTGCATTTTCTGCCATTAAATGATATCTCTTCAGTGCCCTCAGAGAACATGGTTGGTCCTGGAGAGTTAAATAAGTGGGAGAATGACAGAAATCTGAGGAGTTAAGTGGACAGACAAGGGGATGGTTTGGTAAAGCAATAAGAGACATCCAGTTGGGTGTTCTTGTTTAGTTTTGATTTCTTTTGCATAGAAGTCTGCCATGATTGGTTGTTACTTGTGCTTCTCACTGGTGTGCATTGAGTGGTAAGCATAAGACAGAGTTTGCGGCATCTGCTTCTCTAATATTTTGTGAATGTTGAGGTTTTTTTAATTGATACAACTGAACTTTTATGCTTAAACAAATTCACTGCAGTTCCAAAACAAGAATTAACCCCAATTTTGGTGAAACTTCAAAAAACTATATGACTAATTATTTTTGATGGAAAAGATGAACAGAAATTACAATGGTTTTGGATTACAAATGTTACAGCAGTTTGCTTGGGCCAGAGGGCACAGTCACAAAATTAACAGGAAAATAGATGTAAAAGAAAGTGAAGTTGCTTAATTAGATTGTATTATACAACATAAGTTATAAGCTATAAGTTAACCGATATGTCTGACCTATTGTGTGGGATGGGACACCATGACAAACAAAAAACTTCTGACATTTTCTGGAAAGGTAAAAGCTGTAGGAGTGAATAATCCTGTTTTAGGCAGCCTCTGTAAAGATGAACAACAGGTACCCACTTATTGACAAGCAAAAGTTTATTGATTTAAATTTTTGATAACATAAATTGCTCCACCTACTTACTGAATTAAATTCAATAATAATTAAAAAACTTTTTCTTTAAATCAACAGATGCTGGTAGCTTATGCATTAGTCAATATGCTAACACACAGCAAAACTGAGCTGCTCTGGTTTTTGTGGTGCTGTTGTATGACCTTTTCCTTCCTATGCTGCCTATTTTGTTGAGGTAATAAATTTTTAAGGGCAGGGTCCTTAGTTTTGTACTGGCCTGTGAAACATTTTGCATGATTTCTCTGCAGAAGTAATGTACCACAGGTTTAAAAATAGGTAGAGACTTTTGTGACTTTCTTTTTACTCACTCTAAAGTCCCCCAGATTCTCAAAGCAAGCTTATACTTTGAGCCCAGTAAAATTCCTACACCAAAAGTGAAGTAGCATCCTCTTCAACAAAGCTCAGCTGAACATTTTCTGTAAGACTATATCTCTCTAAAGCCCATCTGTTCATCTGTGTTCAAAGTGTAAAGAAAAAACCCAAACCTAATACAATAGCCTTGTTCTTCCTAGAGATTGATACATTTCGAAGAAATAAAAGACATTGAGATGTCATTTTTTTCTCAGTGTTATTGTTCTGGAAAATTTATTTCTCACATGAGAGATCTTTTTTTTCTGAGTAGATTCATCTTCAAGGGTAACTTTTGATAACTTCTTATGATAGGACAGAAAGTTATGTTATCTTATCAAATGTTAGAAAATCCAGATTAACTGGTAATGTTGTTTTTCTTTTCCCCAATCTTTTTGATGTTAACCCTGGTATAGGCTACAGGAATGGTTGGATGTCTAAACATCCATCTCTACCTTTTCCACTGGGATCTTTGAGTTTCAGGTTTCTTGATTCCAAATGTTTGTTTTATTGTCCTAAATTTAAGTGTCAAGATCATCATTTTATAGTAGTTGGAAAGATGCTGATGCTCTTCACTTGGAAATGTACAAGCATTGCAGAAGCCTCCAGGGTTTGCAGCTGGCTTTGATGCCTTTTCCTACTGTCATGCTCTAAACCAAGAAGATATATGTAAAGATTTCACTTAAATATAATACAGGTGGTAGTTATTGTCAAGTAAACACAGTTATTAGTACCTGCTCTCCAAATGCTTTATAAATAACATAACCATGCCAGACTCTCTGTCTCAGGAATGGATATTGGTATTCATGAAATGTATGATATATATATATTCGGTTAAATATGTGCTAGTAACATATTGTATCATCTTAAAACAACTGAGGCAGTGGTTTTGTTAGAAAGAAACAGCAGATTGTCCCTTATGTCCCCATGTGTGCAGCATTAAATCTGCCCTCTGCATTTTGTGCTTCTCACATGCATGACTGAAATGGATTTCTTTGCATCTGACCAATGCATAAACCACAGGGTGGTGTTTTTAATAGGATTCATTGTGATTAGGAGCTGTGGAATAGCCCCATAGTCATAGCAATGTTAGAATGCCACAACTATTTGATAGGAGACATTTCAATCTGTCATCATCTTGTGTGCCCTGACCCTGATAATACACCCCATTCAACCTGAGGCACAAACAGAAATGGTGAGGTAGGGTTGCATTTTTTTTTCTGTTAGCACAGCACCAGTCACAGCTTTTATGGGTTCCTGAGAGAAGAGAAAATGTTTTTATTTCCTGTTCTTTTCATCCCTTATCTAGCCATTTGAAAATACATTTTTTTCCCTGAAACACAATAAACTAGTGGAAGGGGGAGAAAAATCCTTCCTTAGGTAACCTCAGAACAGAAGAACTTTGTGCATTATGCAGCTCAGGCCATGCCAAAATGCAATTTGGAGGGTGTCCAGCACTTCATTGGAAAGTAATGGTTTTCACTGAACTGAGTTATGACCAGCTGTTTACAGACAGTCTGTGACATACTGATAGAGCAGAACACCGTATGTTGCTTTCCAAATCAAATGATACAAGAAGTGTGACAGAGTGGAGAAACATCTGTCATTAGCAATTTTCAGCACGCTTCACTAATTCTGGACAAAATACGAGTAATGAACTTACCGCAGGAAACTTCAAATACTACCACTGCTGAAACAAGGATATAAACAGCTAGTGCTCCTAATGGCGTCTAATTTAATTCATTTGCAGTAAGAAACAAACAAAGTGGGTTATTTGTTTTTGATCATGGGGTAGTAAATAGTAATGCTGATAACAAACATTCATTTTAATCAAAGAAAAAGAGATCGTGGAACTCAACTTTCCTGAAGTTCAGACAGAAGGTAATTATCAAGTGGTTTTTTTCCTTAGTCTTTTTGAATGTCAGTGATAAGGGTGTTTTGTTTTTTGGTTTTTTGTTTGTTTGGTTGGGTTTTTTTTATGCAAGGTTTTTTTTTAGAACAGGCCAAGGAGAAGTTGCTACTTCTTATTATGGATATTATGGATATTGTCCTTCTTTGCCTTGGTCCTCTCCCTCGCATGTCCTCCACCACGTCCTCCTCCTGAATCTTCAGAGAGCAAAACTGCAAGTTTTCTGCACAGTATCACTCACCACTGGGCATGAAGACAACAGTGAAAGGAGTCCAGTGCTGGCTTTTACTCCATTTTTCTGCATTATGGCACTGCTGCTGGTGTTTGAAATCTCATGGTTCCAAATGTACTTTTTAAAAAGGTGCACTTCAGTGTGTATGTGTCCCCTATATACTACATACCTGGGTGTTTTCTGGTTGATTTCTCTGTTTTCATCATATCTGGAGCCCAACCACTGTAATTTTGTGATGATCTTCACTTTATGTCTTTGAAATCAAGAGAGTTGTTCTGCCATTCACATTCAGGGGCTTTAGTTTCCCCTTAGCACTGATAGCACAGCAAATTCCTGAAACTGTTAGGAATAAGTGGCACTCCTCAGGGGATAAGGGGGGAAAATGAAAGGACAGGTTGTTACTCTTTATATGAACTTTCAACTAATGTTCACACAAAGCTATAATATGAAATGCAGAGGATAGATTTAGTCCAATCCATTGGTGTCCCACCTATGGGACTTCCCTTGGAATGAATCCCAGACCAAGAGAGTGAAAGCCATTCCAAACTGATGACTGTAAAATGAGTGTAGGAGGTCTTTGAGTAGCTGCGTAATTGCAAAATTATTCATGATAAAAAAGCACTAAACTAGAATTCACAGTATCTTGTAGAATTTCCTGAGGTGCTGCAGAAAAAATGTGTAACTTTGTAACACCTTGGATAAAGCAAACTTGGTCCAAGTACAATATGGTGAAGAGGAAGAGAAAATATATGGAAATATTTTTTAAATGGTGGGAGTTTATGACAGAAATATTTTTCCTGCACTTTAAGGTAGAAAAGGAAAACTACTTAACAGAAAAATATTTCTAGAACTGCAAATGTGAAGTTCCTCTAATTCTTATAGACATCTACACGGGAGAGCAAAGCAAAGGGGGAATATAGGTACCATTGACACCCATCATTATGTTTGTGATCTAGATAATAAAGGAAGCAGACCCAAGCAATTCACTAACACTAACGCTATTCTTTACATAAACAGTAAATGTTTAGATTTTCCTGTTCACTGACTAACAGCACACATATCATAAACACTAAGCTGTTATAGTACGTTTCGTGTGTTGATTCACTTTAACAGTTGTTAGTGTGAAGACAGGAAAAGAAAAGTGGGTGTAATGAGACCATGTGCAGTATGCTGTGAAAACAGAGGCCCTTATTTGGCATAATGGGTTGCACCATAAGGGCCATAAAATTGTGCATGTGTTAGTATCATTTTAATTATTACGGGTGCCACATGTTAAGCAGAATAGCGGAACTACTAAAACAGCTTCAAAATCCTTACTGCTGATCGCTGCATTTAATTACAAATAGGAACATTTGGAGATAGGTCACCATAAAACCCTTCTGTTGTCAAATGAGCTCAAATCTGATTTTTGTAATTATGTTTTTATACCACAGATCCTGTTGAATAACTATAGGGAATAAAATTTTAATAAGTACTGATTAAATGTAGGTACATCTTGCTTCCTAAGAATATTTATGTATGTTCTTTGCCACTTACATCAAGGTACCATCATTGCTTCTGTTTTGGTCAGTAGTGATCATTCAACCTTAATGCAAATAAGCTGAATAACTTTATGTGCCATGAAATATTGGTTTTTTTCAGTGAAGCATAAAAGCACTGGATTTCAATTATTCATTCTGCTTGCTAGAGCTGTGTACAGTACTCTAATCCTCTAGTACCAAGGCACTCTCATTATAACACTACATGTCACATTCAGTAGAATATGATAATTAACCTTCCTAAGGCAGAGTTTTGGTATAAGGAATAACAACTTTTATTGTCTGTAACCTTTTCCATTGTAATAACATGTTTATAGGTTCATATTAAAGATGCTCTTTGTTAGTATTAAAATTAAAATCATAAATACAGAAAATTTTCAGTTTAACAGGAAAAATATAACTTGGATATTAAAAGGTGGTAAAAAGCATAATTTTAGATTCAGGTAAGCAAACTTCAATTTTATGTAAAGACTGCCTATAAAGTTCTCTAAACAGAAATTTAAGTTGGGAGGAATGAAAAAATTAAAGAGGAACTCAGTGCTATAAAAAGGAAGTAGTAATTAAATAAATATATAAAATTTAACACAGGTTGTAGGCTGAATTTGGAATTATACTAAGGACAGAAGCATTATATTTGGCTCTATTGTTCAAGCAACATATACTCTGAATATGTGCCCATATAGCTATCTGAGCATTTATTTGTTTATATTCCTTGTTTCATTTCTAGAGATACATGTAAACTTTAATCAGGCCTCACCTTGTGGTTTTTCAATCTGAAATATTGTCATCAAGCAGAAGATTAAAAACATATACAGATTTGTCATGAACATTGTGATACCTAAGGGAGGAAATCTCTTTTGTGGGAGATTGCCATTGAAATCATGGGCTAACACCCAGCTCAGAACATGCTCCAGAGCTACTGCACATGCAATGGCTTCAAGAGACTGTCAACAGGAAATAAGTAAATATACAGAGCCTCTTGGAAAGAGACTGATGTAATTTGTAAAATGATCAATGAAAGAGAACTACTTTGCTAGCTCTGATGCACACTGACTGCTCTGCAACATTTATAGCTGCATGGTAAAAACTCTCAACCCACATAGCAGTCCAAGAATCTGTGTTCTGGCTCAAAAGAAAAAAGAAAAACTCTTGTTGATTTTTGTAACCTGTTCAATAGGGTGATTGAATGAGTGCTAAACAAAGACCTCAGGTTGTGGTGACTTACAAGAAAAAGGTACAGACATTTTCAGGAGCCAAGCAACACTAGAAAATAATGATCTCTTCTGTACTAGAACATTAGCAGGTTATGTGATAATGTGAACCAACAGAAACATTTACACCCAACAGGGAAAAACCATAGATATTGATGAAAGTCTGGCTCCATTCTGACCCCAGAATAGTTTGTGCACTAGTACAACTCCATTGTAGCTTATATTATTTGTACTCCTCCCTGTGAGGGCAGAATGGACAACTTGTTGCACTCTGGCTCAGTGCCGGAATAAGGCACTATCTGTATGTCTAGTGAAATTGTCTCTCACTAATGTGAAATCCTCATCTGACAATGTCAGCCTCCATCTAAAATACAAGTGGCAAAAACCAAATGCTTGGCCTTCAGTCCTCTTAATCCCATGTAGCTCCAGTTGTGATCCTATTTCACTCTGTAAGGTGTGCCTAGTTTTGGAGGGAATTATGCCATTGCAGAAGAAAAATAATAAGAAAGGAGTGTGAAGAATACCCAGCTTATTAACTGCCTTGTAGAGAAGGAAAAGAGATAAAATGAGTGTATTGTCTGTGAGGCTTGTTTCAGTCTAATTCCATTAATTGGTCCTGCTCTGTGATTGTAATAATACAAATCTCTTAGTACTAAGAGAATGAAGAAGGGAGTATTGGTATTCTGCTCCCTATGAGTGATTTACTTCAGAAATTTGATTCTGTACTGGTGATCTCTGCTTTTTCTGTTCTTTTTGGCCCAGTCTCCCCATTTACAAGGAGGAAATAATCAAGAAATTAGACAGACACAATGAAAAAATTAATGCAGCACTTCGCTTTTTAACAATTTTTTATTAAATGGAGAGGCTAGTAACATTCAGACTTAAGATTATTACCTGTATTTTGACTGTATCTCAGAAACACCATGACCCTTTCCTGTTGATAAAAGTGGTCATGGCACTTCTCTCAGTCACAGCACAGTTGAGACTTTTTCAGGGGCTGTGCATCTTGAGAACTGGGGCAAAACTTATGGTAATGCCAACTCGTACACAGGGACTTGAACTCACATCTTTGGTTTTGGACTCAACCAGGTCCAGCTGTGACTTTGATCCATTCCTTTACACAGCGTGGTTTCATGTGTACTTGAATCTTTGTTACTCTTAGGAATATTTCCTACTACACTATTAAATAATCCTTTTTTATATAAATCTTTGGCCATTTTTAGAGGACATTTCTTTCATGCATTCTGCAGTCAGAGCCTGCTGAATCTCTCATCTATGTACTGTGGTGTTTACTGGGTTTTGGGGATTCAGCAGGAGGGATTTGGGGATTGTTTGCCAGCTCTGCTACACTTTCCAGGCTTGATGCTCCCTTTCCTCTTCTCAGTGGTTGGACAATGAGCTCTAGGCAGTGGTAGGTCTTGCTTGTTGAAGTTAAAGTTCGCTGACATCAAGGAAAAAGTTAGAAATAGGAAAATAAACATTGTCAAAATTCATTTGCTTTCTGGGAAATGGACAGTATTTTGCACAATATTTCATTTAATTTTAGTGTTTCCTTTTTTCATCCACCAAACCTCTTCTCTTATCTAACTTGTATCACTTCTTGGAGAATAAAGACCACCAGTCATCCAGTCATTTTTTACAGTGAAAATCTGACAGTACTTCTTCACTTTTAGTATGAAAGTTCTTTGATTATCCAAGTAGGGAAAAAATATCCTAAACAAGTGATTGCTATAAATTAAAAAGTATCATCACAGGGACTTAAAATTTCAGTGAGTGCATTGGATATGCTGTCCATTTTTATTTCTCCATAAAGTCTTGCAGCCTGTTGAAATTTTTTTGCTGCAGAATTAATTACATTTGCATGAATTTACAGATACTAAACCAGAAATGTTTATTGTAACTTAATTTTCACCTCCAGGTCTGTGATGACTGTGAGAGTAAAGTGTATGTAAATGAAAGTAGTTTTGCTACATAGATTTTATTTCAGTGTAAAGAGAGCTGAAAAATAATAGACCAATGTTGGTTCTCATTGTATTTGCTTTGCAAAGCATTTCTTGAACTCTTAATTCAGCCATGCGTGCTTCATGGCCAAAAAATAATTGTGGTATTCTGGCTCCTGCAGCACTACTTCAAGGATAATAAGAGAGGAGACAAACTACCTCCTGAAAAGCACAAAAGAAAATTTTTCCAGCTCTCAGTGTTTTCCAAACTTTAGTGCCTCAGAATAAGAAAATGGAGTGAAAAATGACAGTAACTTATCAGTCATCTCTTTGAGTGTCATTAAATGTGAAGAAAATTTTTTGGCTGCATAGTGAGCACTTTTGGTAAGATATTCTTATTCAGGCTGGGTCACTTGCCTGGCAGGGTTATTAATGAGGATTACTGCTTGCAATTGTACATATGGAACATTTTCCCCTTGGACAATTTAAGGTATGCTAAAGTGGAAACTCACCAATCCACTACCTTTGTTTATCATTTAACTTCAAATTCAGAAATATTTGTAAAAATAGTCAAGGACCTTTTAGATCCTAGTCAAAAGTACATTTTATTAATAGTCCTGCTTACTATGTCATTCAGTTGCTAGAGGTAACTTCCCATGTCAGTGTCTTTTGTGAGGCACATTGTGTTGTGCTGAAAAGATAAGCTTTTCATTTTGAACGCTGCTAACTTTAGCTTCCAGACCTGATCTTTCAGTTGTCCAGTGAGTTAAGCAGCCCTGCAGAACTCCTCACTTAGCTGTGGATCAGTAATCTTGGTTAATTTTTAAATAAGGGAGAAACTGTTACATTGTACATTGTACATCTATATGGATAAAAATTTAAAGTGATCTCAAAAATTTTTTCATCTGCATCATGTACAGATTCTCCATCTTTCTGTGCCAAATCATGCCCTAAGAAAAACTATCACTCTACTCCCAAAAAATCTTATGTCTTACTATGCAAAACTGCTGCCTGTGTAATTTGATATGGAACATTCCTGTTCACCCTGAAGTCTTCTCTTTTCCAGGGTGAACAATCTTATCTTTGCTCTCTCAGTCTTTTCTCACAGGAGACTTATGCCATGCCTCTGATCATATTGGCCTACCTCTGGACTTGCTCCAAAAGGTCAATGTCCTTCCCAGGCTGAAGACCCCAGAGCTGGATGCAGCACTCCAGGCGGGGTCTCTCCAGTGTGGAGCAGAGGGACAGAATCACCAACCTGCTGGCCATGCTGCCTTTGGTACAGCCCAGGACTGGTTGGCTTTCTGGGCTGCAAAAGCACATTGGACTGGACTTCCGGAGGGTGGACTTTGGCCTATTCAGGACACCTATTCAGACTGTCCCTTGGGAATCAGCCCTTAAAAACAGGGGGGCCCAGGAAGGCTGGATATACTTTAAGGAAGAAATCTTGAAGACATAGGAGCAGGTCATCCCACTGTGACGAAAGATGAGCTGGCGAGGAAGGAGATATCCTGACTGAGCAGGGAGTTTTGCAGGAATTTAGGGGAAAAAAAGAATGTATCACACTTGGAAAAAAGGGCAGGTGACTCAGGAAGTGTTTAAGGATGTAACTAGGTCATGAGGAAAGAATGCTAGAAAGGCAAATCTCAATTAGAACCTAATCTGGCCACTTCTGTAAAGGATAATAAGAAGTGTTTTTATAAATACATTAATAGCAAAAGGAGTGGCAAGGAAAAGCTCAATCCTTTACTGGATGTAAGGGGGGAATAGAGTCACCAAAGATGAAAACATTGAGGAACTTGACACCTTCTTTGCCTCTTCGGTAGCAAGACTGACTATCCTCAGGCCTCCAGAGCTGGTAAATAGGGACAGATGGCAGAATGGTGCTCCCATAATCCAGAAGGAAGCAGTTAGTGACCTGCTGAGCCACTTAGATGCTCACAAGTCTGTGGGATGGAATAAGATTAATCCTAGCGTGGTGAGGGAGCTGGTGGAAGACCTCAGTATGTTGCTGTCCATCACTTATCATCAATCCTGGCTAACTGGGGAGCTCCCAGATGACTAGAGGTTGGCCAATGTGATGCCCATCCACAAGCAGGGCTGGAAGGCAGATCTGGGGAGCTACAGGCCTGTCAGCATGACCGTGGTGCCCAGCAAGGTTATGGAATAGATCATCTTGAGTGCGATCACATGATACACACAGGACAACCAAAGAGCCAGGCCCAGCCAGCATGAATTTAAGAAAAGCAGGTCCTGCTTGACCAACCTGATCTACCTTTATGACGAGGTAACCTGCCTGGTGGATGAGGCAGAGGCTGTGGATGTTGTGTACCTGGACTTCAGCAAAGCTTTTGACACCATGGCACGCTCCTGGAAAAGCTGGCAGCCCGTGGCTTGGACAGGAGCTCTCATTGCTGGGTTCAGAACTGGCAGCCAGTCATTAGTGGTGTCCCCTGGGAATCAGTTTTGGGCCTAGTTCACTTTAATATCTTTGTTGGTGACCTGGATGAGGGAATTGAGTCTACCATCAGCAAATGTGGAGATGACACCAGGTTGGGTGGGAGGATAGGAGATCTCTGCAGAGGTACCTGGACAGGCTGGATAGATGGGCTGAAAGAAAAAAAAAAAAAGAAAAAGAGGCTCAGGGAGGACCTTATCATTCTCTACAACTACCTGAAAGGAGGTTGTAGCCAGGTGGGGAGTGACCTCTTCTCACAGTCAGCTAATAATAGGACAAGAGTACACAGTCTTAAGCTGTGCCAGGGGAGGTTTAGGTTGGACCTCAAGAGAAACTTCTTCACAGAAAGGATGGCTAGACATTGGAGTGAATTGCCCAGGGAGGTGGTGGAGTCACCTTGTTTAAGGAAAAACTGGGTGTGGCACTCTGTGCAAAGGTCTAGCTGACATGGTAGTATTTGTTCATAGGCTGGACCCCATGATCTCAGAGGTCTTATCCAACCTAACTGATTCTGTGATCCTGTGAATGCTAGCTCATGTCCAGGCTCTCACCTACCAGCACCCCCAAGTCCTTCTCAGCAGAGCTGCTCTTGGTCAGTGTATCCCCCAGCCTGGATTGATACTGGGGGTTGCCCTGACCCAGGTGCAGCACCTTGTCTTGGTCTTTTTAAACTACATGAGATTCCCGTGGGCCCACTTCTCAAGCTTGTCCACCTTGTTGTTCAGGTGTCTCAATTGCACCACTCAGGTTGTTGTCATCTGGAAATCTGCTGAGGGTGATTCCTTTGTCTATGTCATTAATGAAAGTAAGTAACAATGGCCTTAAAAGAGCCTAAAAGTCAACATGAGATTGAAATATCATCCCCTGGAAGTGTTCAAGGGGATAGAGAGATAATGTCATTGATCAGAATCCTTACTATTTAATTTTAAAAGATACCAAAAGGAGGGTGTGGGTTTTCATTACTAATGCAATGTCAGTAAACAGAATAATCTCACTGTTTCATATATTTACAGACTATTAGCACTGACTGCTTAAAATTTTTTATTAATGACGTATACAGAATTTTTAAGAATTCCATGTAAACCCATAGCCCTCTCTGCTCCCATTTTATACAGTTGTAATGCCAGAAAATGCCAGTGATATTTCTCTGGGTATTCTTTCTATACTATCTATTCCTTTATGCATACAGTTAAAAAGATGGACAAATTGTTGGAATAGGTAAGTTGTGAGATGGCACCAGTGTGGAAGCAGCTGACAATGGGATAACCCAAGAGTATAATTCATGTACTGAAACAGGAGCAGATGTCAAAAGAGACAGCTTGTCTAGTTTGTTTGGATGATGATTCCCTAGCATGTATTGACGGAGCAAGATTGTCAGACAGCCTGCTTGTGAAGTTCAGTGTTGCCTGTCTTAATCGTTCTTTACAGGGAGGTGACATTTTGTTGCAGGCAATTGTAGAGTGGAATTTTTGTGAATTGTTTAAAGTAAACCAAAACTGTCCTACCAAGCAGCATTCTTTGAAAATATCTAAAGTCCCGTGGACACAACTGCCATTTTGACTTCTTTAAATTGGATGGGCTGTCCCATCTGTGCACTGTGTACAGAGAGATGTTCTGTTCACTTCCTCAGCTATCCAGACCAGGATGATTCAAGTGGCAATGGTGGCAAGGAAGAGGAGAACTATTTTAGACAGAATGTTGGGTTAACTGTGTAATTTAGAAAGTATTATACATCTGCTGCATCTAGGGGCACAGGTTTGTTCATGATGCAGCTTGTGTTATGATGCAGTTTGAGAGGAAAAGGAAATGAGAAATCTGAAGAATCTGGGGCATTTAGTAGTGTGTGTAAAACACAGTTCTACCTGACTGCTCATGGTTGGTAATCGTATTTTCAACTTTCTGCTGTCTTGTGTAAGCAAACTAAAAAAAAAAAACCCAAAACGCACCCCTTGCCAAAACCCATTCAGCTAGCAAACTGATGTTAACATGTTAAAAGGATTGAAGTTATCCCTCAGCTTTTGTGAATCCCAATGATATTAAGGATCAAGGGTCTCAGGGTCAAGGATTAACTCCCTTGCAGCAAACTAAGGAACAGAGAACACTCCCTCCTAAGAAAATAAGTTTTGTAAACCCCTGTCTTCACAGAGAGCAATGTAGGTTTTGAGCTAACCTGACATGGCATATATGCCTACTCACTTCCCGTAAAAAAAATTCTTGAAATATAGCTACCTAGCTCTTCAATTGAGTCTTTCAGTAATTCTCTTGCTAAAATGCATTGTGTCATATTTTTTCACCACTTGATGCTGTGGTTACTCCTGTTTCATCTACAGAGTATTCTGCTCCCCATTTCCCTTTCCCTTTATCCCAGTTTTCTGAAGGCCATAAACCACTGATGATGACTTCAAGTTTCTTCCTTTTCATTTGAAATCTTTGCCTTTTACAAGATTTACATGCTCAAATTGTTGGATTCTTCTCTCCTCCTCTTTCTGGTTTCCTACTACTAGTGTGCTTTCTATTTAATTTCTCCTTCTATGCACTCCTCCTATTATCCTGCATGTGAGCTTTTTCCATGTCCTTGAAACAATCTTCTCTTCTGCTTCCACTGTGCCAAGCATTAAGACCCTCCCCTTTCAAATCCATTCTTAGCTCACATTATTGCTTTTCACCTGCCAGTGACCATTTCTCTATACCATGGTCTGTAGACCACTCACCAAGGAAATAACAAAACCAGAAAAAGATAAATTAAAACACAAGTTTTGCAAATGTTATCATCTGTTATCATTAAGTACTAACTCTCCTGCTCAGCATGGTATTCCCTTCATTTTTGCATTTTCTCTCTTTAAAATGATGCATGTAAGTAGGCATTGCCTTGCATTTCTCCTTTTGTTTTTGTCTCTAAAAATGATCAATCAATGTTGATATCAAGGTTTATACTAGCACCATATCAAGGCCTTGAGCTGAAAAACCCTGAGGTCAAGAACTTTGTTGTGCTATATTCTTAGCGAGAAATATATTTCATTCAATATACAAATAATAGTAGAAGACTGAATGAAAAGACCTTCAGAGGTTAAACTTAACGTTGGTAGGAAATCTGTGAAAACACAGGTGTTTTAACTACTGGTGTTTTTGTGCCAGCCATGACATATGGAGCAGACACCAAGGAGATGGAACTGAAGACTATTGTTAGAATACATCAGTATCATCTTGCATTTTGAGCACTGCAATCTAATTTACTAATGAAATTTATATCAGTATATGCATGCTTATGTGTAAATATAAGATGAAACAGCCACATATTTTAAAAAGATGACATATTTTTATTTGCACTTAATTTTGCACTTCCCAGAATTTTTCTGTCTTTTCATATTGCCTTATGGTGTGTTGCTTGACTCCTGTTCTCTGTAAGTGTGAAAAGTCAGGAGGAGAGTTCACAGCAGGTTGATGGCCTGGAGATTAAAAGTCTGTCTAAGGACATTTCAAAGTTGTAAAGGTATTATTCTCACATGTACTTATTTCTTGGTGGGTGTGAACAACAGCTACTCACCAAGCTGGTGTAGTGTGAAATAGTTTCCTGTGAAATGATGTGCAGACATATGCAGAAAGCCACATGTACAGCACATGCACAGACTCATCCCTGACTTATGATTAGTGAGATTCTTGCTGATAACTGAGTTAGGAATGACCAGTGGGGCATCCAATGTTTTAATTACCCAGACAACTCTGTGGATTTTCCATATTTACCAAACTAAAAGCATGATCTTGTCCTGATGCTTTGAGATTAACACACTGGAAATGACCTTGACTTCTCAGCAGTAGTTCTCTTACAAGGCCAACTGCAGACTAAGATTTTGCCATGTGCATGGATATCCTCTATACATTTCTTTGTTTGTCACTGCCTGGGATAAATCCTTCCCATGCTCTGCAAAAGTAAGTTTTATTCTACTAAATGTTAAAAATCATTTTTGGTCAACCTGAATACATCAACTAAATTAAACAAAAGGATGTTAAGTCTTTCAAGCAATTTTCAAAACCTGAGCAATTATTTGGTTGTGATAATTTATATCTTGCTATTATGGGGATGAATATATAATATAGTGGAATTGCTACTGCTAATAATTTGCTTTTTTTTTTTTTAAGACAGTGAGTAGGACACCAGAGCAAGTGGATCCAAGGCTTCTGACAAAGCCTGCTCAATCACAGATGCCCAGGGTGACTGTGACCAGAATGAGGGGCCTTTTCAACATGCACAAAAGTGAGCTCTTCCTGTCCTACTGCTGTACGCCAGCACAACCACACCTTTCTGGTGGGCCAAAAATCATTGTGACACATGCCAGAAATGACAATAAGAAATGAAAAGGCCATATGGAGCCATTGCTGCCTGCCAGTCATTGCAGTAGGTGGCAACTGGGACAGGAGACGTATTGGAAAGGGCTCCATGCATTAGGGTACTGAAAGAGTAATGCAAAACCTGGATGTGATTTCTGGCAAAATTTAAATTATTTCTCTCTTACTGTTACTTTGCTGAGTTGTATCATATTTATTATGCTAATAGGCTTATATTAAGGATATAATGAGTTTTGCTCTGGAAGCAGAACTTGGTTTTACCACAACTGGTAAGCTGTGGGATTTTCTTGGAATAACATTTGGTGGATATTTACTAACTTATGCATATACTTCAGTCAGCTGAAAACCAGACACTGAATCACAAATAATTGTGTGGACTTTCTCTGAAGGCATTGAAGAGAACTAGATGACTGCAGGAGAGTAATCTTTCTGTCCTAACAGAAGTAGATTGGGTAAGTCATAATTTAATGGGGTTCATCTCATTCTAAAGTTCTTGTCCTAGAGACCAGATGAAACATGCACTGGAAAACCTGGATTCTCTCCAATTACTAGAGTGACTGATTAGATGTGGCTAACGCTCAGATGAGATTAATCCAACTCCTAATACATACTTTCTAATCAGGAATATAGAGGGATACCTCAGTATTGTGAGGTTTTTGAGATAATTCTTGGTTATTATGTATAAAGAATAAATTCAGAAATGTAGTATAGGAACTGATGAGATTTAAATGGAAGAAGGTATTGCATATAAAATTATATACTGAACTCAAAATACAGATATATATATATATATATATACTGAACTCAAAAGAGAGATTCAATAATTTTGTTACTTCCATAAGAATACCTTGTCTTACCCTGAACATACAGTTATTACAACCACCAATTTTTGATTTTGATTCCTAGTATATATCTCTTATACTGCTTTGCAGTGCAACTCAGATTTCTTTATTCTTTTGGGCTAGCAAAATCTTTTCCTATTGAAGAAATATTTTCCTTGGAGATTTTCTGCATATTCCCTGTCCCATTCTCTCTCCTCCTTCTCATACCTGATCCACTCCCTTTCATTAGCAGAAAGTTAAAATGAAAGTTTGATACTATTGTCTTGAACTAAAGGGTTTAACCACAATTTCTGCATCAGTTAGCATGCTAAATACATATGCTTCTAAATATTAACACATGTGTGACAAAAATAAAAACGCAGTCTTTTTGTTGTTTCCTCAAGTAGCTGGTGAGGCCTTTCTTGAAGATTTTATGCAGGAAGACTTCTGTGCATGAAGCAAATCACAAATAATTTCACTCTACACAATTTTACTCTACATGAGTACTGTAGTGTTCCACACTTGCCTGCCAGATGTCCCACCTCAAGCTCTAACCTCACACCTTGTCCTGTGCAGATCAACCTCTGCAGAACGAGCTGTTTCCACATTTTAGGATATCACGCTGAGAGCAAAGAACTGTTCAATTTGAATAAGGATGCCAGCCTGTGATACTAAAAAGAAAGTGTTCCTGGTTGTTCAGCTGTAACCTAGATTAAGCCAAGGAAGATATAAACCTAAGAGAGGAGACTGAGGTTCTTACATGACGTTCAACAACCTCCAGGTGAATAGCCCCATCCGTGCTGCTCATTAGCACTTTATCAGACAAAAGAGCCAGACTGCAAAGAAGGCAAGAATAAGGCTTATGCTGGAAACATTCCCAGGAGGAACAATTATGTAGCATGTGGCCCAGGTAAAACAGCTACCTATAACTTCAATGGTTATTTTTCATTTTAAAGTTATATTAAGGTATTGGCACCCATGCAGACTTTTATCCATCCATCCATCCATCCATCCATCCATCCATCCATCCATCCATCCATCCATCCATCCATCCATCCATTTTTCATGATTGTTTGGTCATGAGAATTTCCCTAAAAAAAATAGAAAGACAAAAAGAGGTAAAATGTCCAATTTAGTGAAATAATCATTAAATGTGATTGCCATTATCTGTGACTGGGAACCATTCTCACAAAAAATAAACCCCAGAGGTAGTAATCATGACTCATGTGTTCTCACCATGGTCTCACTATGGAGCTCCATGTCCAGAGATATGTGATAGGTCTCCCTTCCTGGAAAAGTGGGGGGTTTGTATTTTTTTCTTGCTTCCTATACAGTCTTCATTTTATTTCAAAAATTAGCAGTGGGTAATTTGGCTTCATCTTCCTTCTAACTACAACAAAATTTGTGGACCTGATCACAGATTATAGGAAGATTGCTCCATTACAAACATAATTTTCATTTGTCTCACAGTGACTCAAGAAAGGGGTGATATTACCGATTTTTTAAAAGAAATTTTATGGGAAGCGTGGAGGCAGGGCTTTCCCCTTTCCAGCAACTTGCAAGGTCACTCCACAGGGCCATAAAGTCATAGAGCAATTTAGGAAGAAAATTAATGCAAAAGGCCACTAAAGCCCTGCTCAAAATAAGACTATTTGCACCAGGCCCCGTGTCTGGGCAAGTGTGAATATCTCCAAGGAAGGAGTTTTCACATTTTCTCTGGTAACTTGTTCTAGTGTTTGACCTCCTACACAGTGAACCATTGTTTCCTGGTATCTCATTTCAGTTTTCCTTGTTACAACTTGTGTCTGCTGCCCAAGTGCTGCTTCTGTGTGCTGGTAAGATCTGGTCTCCAGACTGTGTGTGGCTGAAACTCTCTGTAGAATGGGTGCAGTGCTGACTTGTCTCATCTTATGCAATGTGTGACAAATTTCCCCATTTTGGAGAAGGAGATGAACATGTTAGTTTCCCTTCTACAATTTACCACTTTCATAGCTTGCTACAAGTAAAGACTAAGGCAGAGGAAACACAAAAACCTTATAGATTTCTTTAATCGTACTACAGAACATTGAGTAAATCTGTTGTTTCAATTCTTCATTTTTGAAAACTTTTATTCCAATTAACCTTTTCTTTTTCTCTTCAATATGAGTGGGAATTTAAGACAAAGTTTTCGATGAATTCAGTAAAATGTTGTATTTCTATGTGTGAAAATTATACAATTGTCCGACAGGTATAGCCTGACATGCTTAGTTTGAACTGGTTGGAATTAAGAGTAAGAAGTATGTTTCTTCTACAAACCACTGTTAGGCTTTGAACAAATTATTAAGAGAGAACAAATAAGACAGAGAGAATTGTCTTGGTACCTCTTTCTGATGCTGTTCTACATTGTGAGTAAAAGCTATTCACAGAAGTAATCTTTTGAACTGGAAGGTTCTGTGAAATATATCAGGTTGTGAGCACATCTGCAGAAACCTTTTCTGTACCTGGTTCCTGAAAAATGAAACGAAAAAAGAGAAGATGAAGAAAAAAGGAGAGAGAATTAAATGTGGTAGTAATTATCCACCTTCTGAAAAATAACATTTAAATTATGGGTGCGAGTTTCTACTCAAGCAAAATCAGCATTGTTTTAATTATAATTATTTTGCAATTTATACTTCTTTAATAGTTTTCAAATTAATCAATTTCTATATTTCTATACACAAACCTATATAGGTTTGTGTCTCATTGTATGTAAACAGTTGCAGTAACAAAAAAATTTGGTCCTACTGTCTGTAGAGAACAGAATATTAGGCCCTGAAGAGTCAGCTCATTGTTATTGAATTAAATTAAGTCTATTGATTAAATGCTCATTTTGTGGTTGGGCTTTTTTGGAGGCATGAAATAGTCTCATTTAGTTACACTACAGCAGTAAGGGGAAGAATACATAGGGGAAAGGGAGCTGCCTGTTCTGTTTAAAACAATTGCTACATACATGTTTTACAGGAGAATAATAATAATTGAAAAACAGTCACGCAATTATAAACTAGGAAGAATATTTTTTCTCAGATGCTTTGGTGATAAGAATTTCAAAAGTAACATTCAATTGACTTCTCAGGTTTCTACTGGAGATCTTGTGTTGATCCTACCAGTCTCTCCCTTGCTGACACCATGGTCATTTGAAGGACACGAAGATCTGATGTTCATGGGTCTTTCACGGCTCACATGCATGCATGTGGTTCGCACACAGTGTGCTGAGTCCGTGGATGTCACTGCAAACAGACTCCTCTTAGCATCTCTTTTTCTTTTCTCCCACACCTCTTCCTCACTCTCTAATACTGTTGCTGCATCTCCTCTCCTCCCCTCCACTTTCCTATTTTCACAGGGAAAACTGAGTAATTAAAATGTGTGTCAAATAATTATTGTTCAACTGAGAACTGCGAAAGAAGCATGGGCTGAATAACATGAATAACTTCTTCTAACAATCTCTCTAGTTCTTAAAGTCAAAGATTGATCCTTTTGTGGATAGTTTATGTCTACGTGCATTTCTAGTAAAAGGAGCAGTTCTGTGTCATCTGCTGGCTAAACCATGCAGTGCAGAAAGGCATTATTCTCACAGCTTTGCTGCTGTGGTTGACTTATGAATTACTTTGTTATTGTGGAAGTGGAATGGAGAATGCTAGCTGACCTAGCCTGCTCCATAAGGCTAAACTTCCACTAATGATTAGGACAGAAACAATATTCTCAGACCCGTTTGTGAACAATGGAAAATTTGGTTGCAGATCCTTCAGAAGTGCAAAGATACTTTTCACCAACAATAGTGATCAGCACCTTTCTTACATAATTTTATTGCTTAGCCATGTGTTGGTCTGTATCAACACAGACTGACAAAGTCATAGAATTTTATGGGACAATATGAAAACTCATTTGCAAATTTTATTGCAGTCCATCATTGCCTGCATTCACAGTCCAGAGGTCTTCCATTGTTGTGAATAACAGTTGGGAGCAATTTCTGGCTATGGTCAATGTAGGGGTTGCAGTCTTCCACCGACAGGTGTTCTTTCCTAATTGCTTCCATTAGTTTCCCTTTATTGCAGGGTTTCATCACCCAATGAATGTAGTGTTTAAAAAAATACCAGAACAGATCTATAAGTTCCAGTGTGTGGCATGATAATCACTGTACACTCCTTGAGCCCAGCCTTAGTGAAATGGCCTAGTCAAACTTGCAGAACTTATTTCCCAATAAAATAGTTATTATTCCAAATGCAATATTATAAATAGAAAAAAAATATTGGTGCAGAATTTCAGGCAAATACAAGTACTTGCTAATGTTTGTGTCAGCAATAGCATGGCCAGCAGGACCAGGGCAGTGATTGTTCCCAAGCAATCACTGGGAACTGGTGAGGCCACACCTTGAATCCTGTCTTCTGTATTGGGCCCCTCACTACAAGAAAGACATTGAGGCACTGGAGAGTGTCCAGAGAAGGGCAAGGGAGCTGGGGAACAGTCTGAAGAACAAGTACTGTGAGAAATGGCTGAGAGAGTTGGGGCTGTTTAGCCTGGAGAAAAGGAGGCTCAGAGGAGACCTTATCATTCTCTACACCTACCTCAAAAGAGGTTGTGGCCAGGTGGGGGTTGGTCTCTTTTCCCAACTAACAGGAGACAGAACAAGAGGAAATGGCCTTAAGTTGCACATGGAGATTATTAAAGTGGATATTTAAAAGACGTGTAGATGTGGCATTTAGGGACATGGCTTAGTAGCGAACTTGGTTTGTTACAGTAATGGTTGTGCTGCCTCAGCCGAGGCGTGAAGACCTGGCTCGAGAACGGCACGACAGCCACCCCAGGCTGTTCGGGCCAAGTACTCACAAAACACCAATGTGGTGGACGGCAAAATGGCGTTTATTAAAAAGTTTTTTAATATGCCTCCAACATCGGCATGTCCCTACCTTCTGCTTGCATCACCTGGCCTTGAGGTTGCCAGGCAGCAGGGGAAAGGCATGCAACTAAACAAGGAGCCTTGTCTACTCGTACAGCGCGAAATCTTCCGAACGCCTATCCCTAGCTAACTAACTAACTAACTACATTTCCCCTACATCTCCACTACATGGTTGGACTCAATGATCTTAAAGGTCTTTTCCAACACAAATTATTCTATGATTCCATGATTTGAAAATATGCTGACAAGAGAAGACATGATTCCCACTGGGAAGTAATGAAGCTTCTGATCTGGTAATATCACTGTACCATAAAGCTTGATTCCATTCTAGATCAAGAACCTTCTTTTACATCACATCTTTGCCTGCTTTGAATCAGAATCATACATATTTTATCAAAAAGAAGGGTGCACTTTGATTTCTCTTTCTTTTCATACTCAATGAAGAATTAGCACAAATGTCAGTGCAAAATGGATTTTTGCTTTCATTTAGAATTTTAGATTATCTGAATTTTCTGGTGCTGCATGGAGGTAAACTAGGAACAGAATATGCCTTTCAGGCCTTTTGCTGTTTGAAGTGACACTCAATCCAGAAAGAATATCACTTTTTCTTATCAGATCTGAGATTACATTTGCAGAATTTGTATTTATATAGTGACAAATGCCTGTTGCCTTCTTCCATAGGAACTAAATAAATTCAGTTGATAATTCTTAAAAAAGAAAAGCCCAGAAAATAATGACATAACTTTTTAGCATATTTCCCCAGAACAGAAGTGTAGTTTGACCAAAACCACAATTAGATAGCTCTATAGTTACAAGGAATTTCTTCAGAAGTACCTTTCTGCTGTAGTATTACTTGAAACATACTCTTCAGTGACAATTTTCCATTAAAAGTAAAGACCTGGTTTTGAGTGATTTCACTACACCTTCAAAGACAAACACCTTCAAAGACAAACACCTCTAAAAGCACCAATTTTTTTTTTTTAGGTAAATTGTTCTTCATCATTGTGTTTTTACATCCATTCTCTCCCTGTCTCTCCTTTTCTCCATGGTAACATAGAAGTTGACCATAATGTACGACATTTACCAGAAGAAGGATTCAGATGAAAGAAGCATAAAGTGCAAGAAACGTAGAAACCTGTGCCCAGAGCTGCACATCAGCTTTCTGATTTCTGCAGACTTTAACCTTTTTTCTGCTCTGTTCACATTTGACTCGTTCTCCAAAATAGATGGATCTCATTGGTTTTATCTGTCATTTACCTTACCCCCTCCTCTCTTTCCTTTAGTTCTTCCTTAAAGTGCAAAAGGTTCAAAAGGTGCAAAAGTGTTCCTCAGGCTTTCCTGTTGAAGGTTCCCATGCAAGCTGTGAGAAGAGAGAATCACACAACTTGATCTCAGAGGCAAACATCAGTGCAGTCGACATCAATGAAGGCTTGCAAGTGGAAATGATTCAAATCAGCAGGAAACCCATGAAAGCAGCAACGAGCCTCTGTTTTGCAAGTATTTTTTTAGGACAAAACAAAATTTCTCTGGATCAAGTTCATGTCAGCCCTTTCTTGGTTTTCTGGCCAGCTCCCAGATTACCTTCCATTGGTGTACTTGTGGTTCTTGTGCCTGGACCAGACTCCATTGGTGGGAGAATTCTTTGCAGAAGGAACAGCAAGAAATTAGCTTTTGCAATCAATGTTATTTTCTCTCTTTGCTTTAGAGACCAAATAACAGAATGAAAAATCTTTCAGACCCCTCATTTGATTCAGTTGGTGTATATAGAAGTCATCCAAAACCCTTATTGGCTGATGCCCTTCCTGATACAAACAGGATGTCTCACTCATTGTGCTATTACCATGCCTGTACATTTCTGACCTGGTTCCTTGCTCCTCAGCATCTCACAACTGTGTTGGCCAAAAAATGTTTAGCCAGATGAAAGGCCAAATTGGTCTGGAGAATTCATAAAGCATGGGTCATGACTATAATCTCACTATAACTGCAGTGCATTCAAATATACCATTTTTTCTAATGGTATCCTAGAAACAATACAAATATCAGCGCGATGATATGAATTTGTGATATTTTTTACACTCATGTTTACACACATACACGTACTCTCTCCTCTGTTTTTGGGCATTCAACAATATGTGAACAATATGTGTCACTGAAGCTTGGAGCCATTCCCTTTATCCTACCTTCTGGCAGTCTCATCCATGAATCACAGGCACAGTCACTGATGGAATAGATAGATCCTCCAGAGTGCAAAACCTGCTTCAAACTTGCTCTCCTTTAAATTAGCTGGCAGAGACAAGCATTTTTTGGCAAAAAAAGTTAGGTGTTGAAATATTTAGAGCTGGAAAATGGGGTGTTTGTACACATTTTGGAGAATGACTTTGTTAAAAGGTTGCACTGCAACATTTTTCTGTCCAGTGTATTTCTATTTTTGTACCAAAACCAGCTTTTCAGAAACGAATCTTCATTTCAGCTAGTGAAATCAATTATTCATG
Organism: Leptocoma aspasia; assembly: GCA_013399835.1. Classification (NCBI taxonomy): domain Eukaryota; kingdom Metazoa; phylum Chordata; class Aves; order Passeriformes; family Nectariniidae; genus Leptocoma; species Leptocoma aspasia. The sequence goes on along the minus strand of VXAX01005860.1, from coordinate 1,645,266 downwards.
GATTTTTATTGCATAGTGAAGTTTTCTGGCTGTTTGGACTCAGTGCTTGTAAGCTCATCTGCCTGTGCTCTCACATTTAAATTTTTGCTCATTTGCTTCTGTAGATCTGTGGTCCTAGAAGGAGCACATTTTGAAAACAAAGAGTTATTTGCTTCAAAGGGTTAAAACAGCAAACAAGGCCAGACTAGGAGGTTGCATACCACACTGCCCTTCCCACTTCAAAAGAAACGGGAATTTGCTACATGAAGGATCCCTTTGGGGGAGCTGCTGGCTTGCATGGGTGCTGACTGGGTGAATACAAAGCACTTTGGGGCAGCATACAGAGGAGGAGTTGATGTTGATTTGAAGTCAATGGACTACCTGTTGGGACAGGGTAGGTGACACCTCCTCCCACCACTGGCAGTCTTACTGGCATGGCAACAAACTCATCCTTTTTATGCCAGAAGCCATGATCTCATATTTGTTAGGTATTGGAAGCAGTCAAAGTCAAAAACACTCCTACAGTTTTGAGGACGCGAGAATATTATTCTACTGCTACGCTTCAGCCAGTTATGCTGTGCTGCTCTCACTTACTACCTCCTGTGCCGCCACCTGCCAGACCCAGCCCGCCTCATCCGAGCGCCGTCTGGCATTGCTGGAGCGTGAGGGGCATGGCCTCCCCGTGAAGGTGGAGTATGTTGGCACCGCAGGCCAACAACCCTTCGCTCTTCAATATGGCTGGCGCCCAGGGTCAGCGCAGGAGAAGTTGTTTTTTTTTTTTTTTTCTGGTCCAAGTAGCTCAAACAAAAGCCAATTATTGCACGTACGACAAATCTAACAGTGCTTCCTGAAAGCAATGCTGTGATTGTATGGCAGATATGTCCCCAGCACACCGTTGGATTGGGGAATGTCACGTTCGCCAGGCAGGTTCAGAATTTAGACACTGAGCCTGTCTTAAGACACAGTATAAATTGAATGTCTTTTTATCGTAACTGTGGAGCTGCTCCATGATGTTTGCGTTTGCTTCCTTACTTTCATTTTTTACAGCTGGTAACAAAAGGTCCAACAGGTCTGAGGGGGTTTTTATCCTTTTCTAGGACAAAGCCCCTGCTCCCCCTCCACAGCGAGGGTGAAACCGCAGAGCGGAGGCATGGCAGGGCTCGGGCACGCGCTGCCGGGGAAGAGCATTGCAGGCAACAGCCTGGCAGCTTGTGGTGTCATGGTATGTAGTCCATACAACTGCAGAGAGGCAGATTGGCTGGCCCCAGCATCGCCTCTTCTGCTGAGGTGTGCTACCACCGGCTCACTGGAGTGGGGACCTGGAGGCTGGACCCACTCCTACACTGGCCCCCGTCACTCGCTGCCGTGGCCACTGTCCAGATGGACACTGCGTTACGCAGGCTGGAGATGAGGCTTTGTTCCTGCTGTCAGTACTGTGGAGCCCATTTTTCTGAGGAAGCAGCTTTCAGAAATTTGGGCTTGTGCCAGGTTCTGATAATCCAGAAAATCCTGGATTTAAGCATATTCCTTAAAATTAGTGTTCCCTTTACCTTTCTGTGCAAGGCTCCAAATACTGCCCTAGGAGTAGGGGCACCTTATTTGGCAGATGTTTTTTTTAGGTACATGTGTGGCTTTGGTTTTAAAATATATTAATTTATTATAATGTAAAATCATCTGCCTGGGGGATGTGGGATGTTGTTGGACTACAACCAAGTATTGGCTTGTAGCCTTCTAAACCAGGGTGCTAAGAAATAAATCCTAAATAGAAGTGGTTGAACAGTTTATGTTGAAAATGTATTCAACAGACTTCACCCTTCTTTTCTAAGGGCTTTCCTCAAAAGAGTTGATGTTTTCTAGATTTTTTTCAGCACATGAAATGCTGTATCCTGATACTGCAAACAGCAAAAGTTATTTGCTCAATTACAAATTATTCAAAATGTCTTTTCCTTCTTTGGTGGCTTCATGGTCTTGCATTATTCCTTCTCTCTGATCAGATGAGTAAAAAATTCATACACAAAAAAGGCATTATTTATCACTAGTTTCTTAATATTGGTATTCATATACATATATAGCTGAATACTAGTACTTTTATGTATAAAGAAATGTCCAAATGATACAGGTAGGGAAAACATGCTAAAAAGTTATTGTAAAATTATTATTTTGAGTTTTTTCAAGCAGCACATTCTTTTCCTCCCAAATAATTTTGAAATGTACTTTCAACACATTGCAGTCATTCCTGAACATTTTAGTTTTCACTCCACTGACCCAGGGACACTGATTTCCTGAGGTCTTTAAAAAAATAGTTTAAAAGATCCCAGATAGGTGAGGATTTAAAAACATATAGATTTTTTTTTCCTTCCATTGGTGTCTTAGCAGAACAGTGTACTATTCTGAAGTAAGATTATGATATTGGCTGTGATAGCTATGACCTCTCATATGTTCATTTACAGAATTTGAGAGACTATTTTAGCATGTTTGCTGAATTCTAATTACTTTTTTGGTTCAGTTGCTGGCAAGTGAAATGTAGGTTTGTGTAATATTGTTACATTACTGATGATCAATTTGCATGCTTGTAACTTCTGCAGATCAATGAGGTACCATTGTGCCACCCCATTGGCAAGCACCAAAACTAGATGAGCACTTGATTTTTAACATCAGAAACTTTGCAGTCCTAGAGCACTCCTGCAATTGGAGGTATTTAAAGCAGCTTGCTACATCCACTGGCAGTTCATTGACCTTAAAGGATCTTCTCAAGGGAAAGCCAGTCTTCATATTCTGCCAGTCATAAAGTTAGGAGAAAAAGACAGAAGAAGAGAAATAATATGCAAGCAAAATTGATGGACACAAATTAACCCAAGTTAGTATTTGATGTATTTGACATTGATTTTTCCCTTTGCAAATTGGAACTGGACTAGAATGGTGTGAAGGAAAAATTAAAGGCATTAGCTTTGGCCTTAGTTGAATTGCAGAATGATCATATTTATGGTTACAGGGGAATCTTTCTTTTAATTGGAAGTTAGAAGGAATTAATACTTTGGGATTTGAAAAGATAATCATAGACTACTACATTGACAGTGCTCATATTGACTCAAAAATTCAGCAATTTCAACAATGAGCATCATTACTCTCTTCTTACCAACACTTGTTATGCTTGGGGAAAAGTTTCTGTCTAAATCCAGAAATCTGCCATGTTATGCTCCTGTAATTACATCTTCACAATAGTTTTTAACCCAGTGTCAGCAGAAGAATGCCTGTCGACAGTGACTAAGCAGAGAGAGAGGAGTCTATTTTTTATGCAGCAAAACATTTTCATTTTTTTCATTTCCTCACTTACCCACACAATTTGTCTCTTTCCATCATCTGTATTGTCTCTTCAGAAAGCCAGGCTGTGAGCTGTCTGTGGCAGGCACCCATTTTTCATTTTCTGTGCAGGTAGGTAGTCTGTTATAAATAAATAATAAAAGGTCTTTGGCTCTCCTTAAACAACAAAACTTTTAATGTAAGTGGTAAGACTTCTGCTTGGGCGTGAAGAGGTTGCATTAAGACTCTGGCTACAGATCATTTACATCGATCTAGAAACCCATGAAAAAAGTACCACAGACTTTATTCATGCTGAGTTGAAAATTTACCCTACCAAGCCCCCCATGTTGTGGATTGTCTGGAGAAAAAAATCCCAATAACTGCAAAAAAGAAAAAGAAGGACTATCATCTTCTGATAACATGAATGGTAACAGCATAGTTACCTGCTTGTTTGTCTGCCTCAGATGGAATTTATAACTTTATGCTTGACTACCTCAAAGATCTTGAGATTAGTAATCAAAAATATTTTGTCAGCTTTATTTGTTGAGATGTTACAAGAAGACATTAAGTTCATATAATTAACTAAGTAAATAAGCAAACCAGACAATTATATAAGAAACCTTAGCTAAAAGAGACTACAGAAGGATTTGACAGATTACAGGCTTCTAACACTGTCATAATCACTATTAAAATCTGTAATCTCATTAACATTAAAGAACTGGAACCAAACTGGAACAAAACTGAAAAATCATTCAAAAAAGATTTATTTTTTTATTATAGCCTCCTGTACTGTTGTGAAATATAAGAGAGAATAAAGAACATTTCAGAAGAGGTTGATGAAATGAAAGCTGTGGTGAATGATCTCCTGCTTTCCTTTCCAGCACTTACAATTGAAGATCTCACATCTACTCCAAACTAATGTTTGTTAAGAGTTCTCTGTCATGGAGTGCAGGAGATGTATCCAAATGATGCAAACCAGTAGTACTAAAATCTGAGAGGACTGAACGGTGGATAATTTTCTCCATTGTTAAAAATCCTTCATATCTATTCAATGATTTTTTATATAAAATGACTGTTTTAGTACATTCTTGTTGTTTACGTCAAAATTGCCTAATAGGTTAGAAGCAAAAAATCAGCGTTTTTATTCTTAGCCTTTTGTCTAGGGTAGAAGGAGCTGGTGAGCTTAATTAGATTGTATACTTCAGATATTGTTGGTTTTGCAGACAGAATTGTGAGATTTTTAATGAAGATAAAACCCTTGGACTTGGTTTTAGGACTTTTTGTCACCCGTGATACTTTTACAATATTTACAATATTTACAATATTTACAATATTTACAATATTTTGAATATTCCATATGTGTGTTTTTTAAAGAACGTCAGGGGCTTTCTCTTTGATGCAAGCAGTTAGTATCTACCAGTAAATATATGTTTCTAAGTAGGAAAGAAACTCCAACATTGAATGTGTGACCTGCTCACAGCAGCTAATTGATTTTCAAAGAATTTACCTGCTTCTTAGATTGTAAATCTGATTATATAAAATTTTGTTTTAAAATTTGAAAAAATCAAAATGTTATGTAATATGTTACAGAAGATAACAGAGTCCAGGCCTGTGATCCTCCAACATTTGCTGAAGCTGGCATCTGGAAAAGAAGACAAGAATTCTATCAGGAGGAAAAAAAAACTCATTTCAGATAAATGGCATGCTTCAGATTAAGACTGAGGCAGTGTCAGAGGCATCATTGATAAGATAAACACATTTTACATCCAAAGCAGAAATGCAACAGAGATGTGATTACAAACAAGACAGAAACATATTCATACAGTTAATTATGACTTCTATTGCCGAGAAGTTGGCTTTCTGGTCCCTCATCTGTTTAGACTTTTCAAAATCAAGCTCACATGAAGGTTAAGAAGAGAGAGGGATAACAAGGCATCACAGAACAACCCAGACAGGACATTTGATCAATCATTTCAGAGAATCTTCTGAGTCTGGAGTATGAATGGTAGAAAAGCTCTAGAGACACTACAATCAGCTTGAAGGTTAACAGGGGAGGGTTAGCAAAACCTGCTCTCAGATTTGAAAAAGCAAGGACAGACACCTACTGTGCTGTAGAGAAAATGAGTAAGCAACCCAGTAGATGCAATCTCTTGTCTTAAAAATGGACTGAATATTGTCCAAAGTTTTTGTCTGAGTTAGTATCAGTGCTACCAAATCTGTCTTTCTTGCTTGTTTTTCAATAACCTTCTCTTTACAGCTCTCTGCAGAATACATGGCTGTGTGTACACCCATGTAATTTAGGGCAATGGAAATGGCACTCTTAGCCTCTTCTTAGACACAGAGACATGCTTCAATAGATGCAAAAGGGAAAAAACAGATTCCAAACCCCAGGAAGTTTGCTCCAATGAGCAAGTGGTGGTAAGCTTCTCCAACCTCAACACCATCTTGTGATAACTGAGGATTGGTGTGGCTTTGCTCCAAATCAAGGAGGTGATAACTGCTCCCACTCACGCCTCCCTGGTCACTGTGTAGGCTCTGGTGTACCGTGGCCCACAAGAAGACCAATGTTTTCCTTGAATTCCTGAGTCTCTCTGGACCATGTATCAATGCTTCTGTTCTGGGCCACCTACAGGATCTGAAGTTATGGGCACTATCTTTTCTCCCAGGCAATGAAAGGCTTATGTTCATTAACCCAGTGCTGCCGTGTTCAGTTTCTGTAGTGGGGATATTAATATATTTAATTGTATTACTGTATCCTCCAGTAGCACAGGTGGGAAATATCAAGAATCAGGAATGATTCTTTGGAAACAAGAAACATTTTGGAGCAGGGGTCTATGTGCCCATCAGCATGGTAAAGTAGTTGGTCTATAGTGGGTACTGTTCCTATTAGTTGGATTTAAAGAGAGAGAGAGAGAGAAATAAAGAGAGAGAGAAATAAGAGAGAAAGAGAGAAAGAGAGAAAGAGAGAAAGAGAGAAAGAGAGAAAGAGAGAAAGAGAGAGAGAAAGAGAGAAAGAGAAAGCAAAAGAAAGAAAACAAGAAGAAAGGAAAGAGAGAAATTAACAAAATGAGTCCCATATTTGAATGTGTTAAACACAAAGCATGCATTTTTTTAAAAATGGAACTGGGCACTATTCAGGCAGGGCACTGCCATTTTGACATGCCATGTGGACTCTGGTGTAAAAAAAAAAAAAAAAAAAAAGAAAAAGAAAATAGTAATGCATATGTGTGGTAATAATCTGCACATGACTGGTTGCTGTAATGTGCACTGCTGTACTGCCAGCAGGGAAGTGAGTGATTGCCTCTCGCCTACACAATGGGCACTGGCTTTGCCTTGCGTGGTTTTTCAGCAGAACAAATAAGGGGGGGCCGAGCAAGAAATGAAAACCACTGCCTGACTCCTCCAGCTCACAACCCTTCAGCCTGGCTGGTTTAAGAAGTCAATAAGAAGTTTTTTTGCTTTTGAAACATTTTAAGTGGTTTACTGTGCCCTGGGAACTTGCTGAGCAGGAGCTGAACGGCAAGTCCCTGCCTTTTGCTTTGACCTCTGTGTCTTTTAGCCTAGGTGGTGAGATGTGCCACAGAAGCTGTGCCTATCAGGAAAGTTTTTATTTGTTTTGCTAGTCTGGTGGCTCATCCGGAGCAGTTTGATATTCAAATGAATCTGTCAGAAACAAGAGTGTGGTGCTTCAGTTCTTGCTCAGGCCTGATGACATTGATTTGTGAGCATACTGCTTGACTACGGGATGTGTGACAGATAAATTTTATCAAAATTAAGGCACAATTAAACATTTCATCTTCCTAATTACTGGCTGTAGATTCAGCCTGATGACCATGTGCTGTAAGAAATCAGCGACCATTACACATTTTAATGGAGCACAGCTGTCTTACAGCTTGGTAATATTTGCACAGTGCCACAGAACTGTAATTTATGATAAAAAGAAAAAATGTGTATTGGCTCTTTTTTGCCAAAATAGATTAAGGATTCATATACTTTAATGAGATTTGGACCCAGCCTTGGATTATCGTTATAAATGATTTATGTGCATGTTGGTGGACTCCTGTAGTTTTGAGTTGATTTGTGTTTTGGTCGACCAATATGTAATTCAGTATTTCCTTTTGTGCCAGTGTTTGCATTCTTTCCCATCTCCATTTCAGTTCTATTTTTCCACCATAACTGAGCAAGAAGGACAAGTGGCAAGGTTAAGAAAGTACCAAGGCATATTTTCCAGGAGACTCCCTCACAGCAAAACTTGCTCCTGAAACCCCACCCCTGCTCCCCTGCTCCACATCCCAAACACATAGAGAAGAGAGGGATGGAGGTGGGGGGAGGTGGGTGACACCAGCCTGGATCAGGGTCACTCCTGCAGCCTGGAAAGCAGGGCACAGGGAAAGAGATGCTACTTGAACCCCTGCTTAGCCAGAGACCTGCCTGAGCATTGATCATTGCTGTATTTCAAGGCAGGATATCAAAAACCTTTCTTCTGCTTGTTTAAAGCATGACCTACAAAAGGATGTTTGCCCACCCACTTGATATTTCTCCTGTTTCAGTCATCTTTTTTTCCAGAAAATGTTCTGCTTCTCTAAAGGAAGAAGAAACCCAACGACATATGTACCCAAGTTATAATTTTTGGAACCCCCTTTCCTCTTCATTCTTTTCTTCACTAGGTTTCTTCCACAGATTATTTGGAGAGTGTGTGGAGTAGGGGGAATGATGAAGATTAAATTAGGTGTTTTATATATACACATATATATACCTATACACATACACATACACACACACATACACACACACACACACACAATGGCCATGTTTGTATTTTTGCATGTTTTATTTTTACATTAAACTTAGTGACCCAAATTCATACTAAGTTAAATTACCTAGATTTCCAAGGTGTCATGCTGAAGTCCAGAGTTTGGCCCCATATGTTGTGAAAGTCTGAGATCCATATGCATAGATGAATAGAGGAACTAAATCCTAATTTTCATCATAAGAAGAAAAAAATCCTGTCCAAGCTTGATTTACTTCAGTATTCATATGCTGGAATGTTTCATACTGTACCAGGTTGCATATGCTTGCACACTAATTCTCAATTGCCGTATGCAGTTTGTGACAACCATCTGCTAAGACCTCCCTTAGAGTTCTTTCTCCCACTCAGCCCAGCTGAAATAAAAATATGGACAGAAACAACTTCTGCAGGGAGATAAAAAAGTTAATAGGGGACTTGGAGTTAGACTGTGCATCTGATTCGAATTAAATTGCTCTTACAATTTATGCCCTACTTATAAAATATTCCTGAGGTGTAAAACATTAAACGTAATGGAAAACTGCAAAATAAAGCCATACTTCCTTTGACAGACATGGCTGTGCTGGAAAAGTAATGCTAAAATGTGTACATACAGTGCATGTGTTAGCTAGCCCTCACTAATAATTCTAAACCAGCAGTTTAGATTAACTGTGCATCGCACCTTATCATATTAAAGTACCCTTAAGCAGGAGGAGGATGAGTGGTGAGAAAAAGAAGGTGCAAGAGAGAAGGAGCTGAAAAATGTGCTTTCAGTTTCATTGACAGAGAAGTAATTCCTTTTAAGCCAGTCTCGTCAGAAACTCTGAGTGCTGGGTGTTGTCTGTTCCTGTTCAACCAGAGAGGAAAGTGAGAGATCAGAGCATCTGAAAATCAGGTGAAAGAAATGACTAGATGAACAAGTGATGAGCAGTGATAGAGAGGGGGGTTGTGGGCTAAGGAAGTGAAGGCTGACTATTGCATTCCACTATTTGATCATCTCCAGTTTTACATTTCTCTTTATCATGTAGTAATGGGTTAAATTCCCCATCACAAGTATTTTTCAATACAAATGAAAACAGAAGAGAGTTCAAAAGTCCAAGTGGCCTGCCCCCAAACAGGACTGGTTATGCCACAGCTGAGGAGTGCAGGTGGCAGTGACAGCAAGACAGTGTTTTGCTAATTTGTTCTTTAAAACCCCCTGATACAATAAAGTTTATCCAATCAGATTTTTTCCATTTCTACCATGTAAAGCCTTATGCTTCTTCCTGTAGTGCTACCTGTCTTGGAAGAAGGCGGTGACAGGTTTTCCTAGTGCTGCTCCTCTGCACATTTTCTGAGGTCTTGATAGTGTAGAACACTGGTAAAGATGACTCCAGGTGTCTTCTGGGCAATAAATCTCTACATGCCAGTATGGTGTTCATCTAATTCATAACAGCATGGTGGTTTTGCCCCATATTTGGCTCATGAGAGCAGACTAGTGCCCTGAGAGAAGAATAAAGAATTTTGAGGTGGCAGTCATGGGTCTTGGTCTGTATTTCTGTGCTGACTTCAGCAGTTTTCAGTGTAACCTTGAGTGAAAAACCCATCTCAGTGAAGAAGGCTAACTATTCAGAATTAAAAGGGGTGGAAGGAAAAGGTGTAGGAATAACTTTTAATATGATGAAAAAAACCCATACTTGGAACCCATGTTTTGCTAGATTTTTAGAGGCAACACATCAGGGTGTTTGGCAAACACGGCATTCCTAGGCCAGATTGTTTTAGGTGATAACCTTGGGCTTTAAGGCCTCAGTAAGGCATAAGGGATTTTTGCCCTAGAAATTGTAGGGCTGCACATGTATAAACCTTGAAGCTGAAATGAGTTTGAACTATTTTAAGAGCTTTTAAAAGGCTGGCATATTACGTTATATATCAATCTGTCCCCCACTGGCTATTATCTTAACAACTACTCTAAGTGGAGCCTATCAGTTTTAAATATAGGAACAGCAGTAAATAGTGCATCATGATATTCCAGATGGAACATTTAAAATATATTGAAATATCTGTATATTTGAGAGTTTTCTACAGCACCACTATTATGTCATAATTTTCTGTAGGTAGTGTAAAAACCTCTTATCCCTACAGCATAAAAAAGTTTGAAGGCATGGATGAGTAGAAAACTGATGACAACCAAATACTCAGCCAGACCTTTCGGCTGCAGAAAATATTTCAGGATTTGATGCAGGAGTAGAAGTGAGATAGGTGTGTACCAGGGTCTAAGATCTCGTTTCTCTTTTTCTGGGTCCTTCTATTCATGCCAATTGCTGGAAATATCTATGGGGCATATCTCTCTCATCTTGAACCACCTATTGCTGACTCAAGCATGTGGTGCCTTGAGGGGTGTCTGCTTGAGAAGGAGAATAACTACATTAAATGGAATCAGGGAATAGGGCAGCTCTAGTGACTCAGGGTTCCCGATGAGGCAAAGATCCTGAATTCAACTGAAGGTTGTGTGGCCTTCCCATCACACAGCATAACTGATATGCTTTGTTTACAGCTAATGGGGAAGTGGAATCACACTGAAAATTTTTCCTCTGCTACAAAATTAGCTGCACTTGCTTTTGAGAGACTGGTGCTTGAAGTAGGGAGATGTAATTCACAGGTGAGCTGAGAGATTGAACTGCCAGGCCTTGTGTGTGATACCTGTATTAATTAGTACATGGGTTAATATTGCACAAATACCCACTCAGAAGACTTCTCAGATCTATTTTTTTTCCCCCACTTTCATTGCTTAGGATGTCAGTGCTCATCCCACTGCACAGTCAGGGAGTTCAGCTGCTGTCCTTACTGTAGGTGTTCCAGAGGCCCAGTACCTCAGCAACTTGAGAAACACAGCAGTCAAATTATCATGTCTCTTTGTGTGTGTGTGCTTGCTTGCTCCCTGGTTCACTGAATACATCAATTTAACTTTCCATAAAAATATATGCCCAGAGCAAAGTGAGGAAGACAGGGCAAATGCCAGAAGATGGCACCATGGTGGTGCTAAGTTGTGCAAGGAGCCTTGTCTGTCATCATTGGTCTTGCCTGCAGTTGATTAATAGGTTCCTTGGAAGATGGTTGGGAAAGATATTCAGCAGGCCCAGGAAATATTGCCTTTATTGCATGCAAATACACATTACTTGCTATCTACTTTAGTTTTCCTTATCTCTTGAGATCCACTTCCTACACTAGAATGTTGTGGTTGCTTTTCAAGTAAGATACAGGCAGCATATGTAACACATAAGCTGTAGCACTATACAAATTTTAAGTATTTGTTACTCTTATCCATACTTTTAAACTCCAGGATCCTGGGCTCCAGGAAGTGCTATGGGTGGAGAATTACAATAGACCAGTGGCTGGTATTCCTTTTGCTTAATCCATTTGGTGTTATCCTACTGTCCAGGAGCTATCTCAGGTGTTGTTAAACATACAGTGGCTAAAGGTGCAGGTTTCCCCTTCTGAACTGATGAGGCTAATCAGCTCTGTATACCTGCAGCTTTTCTGAGGTCAGAGTTGGCTCCATGTTTAAACTTCTGAAATGATTAAAATAGTCATCAGACTATAAAGCATTTTGATGCTGTGACCAGGAGGGTCCCTATCTCCTGCTGGCCTTGTGCTCTGCTCAGTTAATTCCACAATACAGTCCATGCCAGTGGAGCTATCCAAATATGATTCTTGTGCTCCTCAGGTGCAACATAAAGGAAATGGGTAAGCTCACATCTCTGCTGAAAATGAGGTGCCATGGAGATGGCTTATGCAGAATCACAGGATAACTTCCTTTTTCTTTCATAGAGCTGCTTGTTAGCACCAGGTACCTTCTCTGTTGTTCCATCTCAGCCAGGGCCAGGGATCTTCACCTGGTGAAATTCTTTTTAACCAGGAGTACAAGTGCCCAGCTGGTCATGCCAAGAGACTTGTGTAATGTCGTTCTTAAGAAACAATTAATCCTGTAGCAACTTTCCTGGGTGATGTCAAGCACAAAAGGGGTTTCCTTTTGTAAGCGGGAAAAAGAAGTCAAAGCTCTCCACAACCCCAAGGACAGTTGGTGAGCTCTGGACAATACAGGTCATAGGACTGTAGCTCTCAAATTATCAGTTCAGTTTTTCTAGCTGTTGGACTATTCTACATTCCAGGTTCTAGAAATTATGATATTTATTTAGAGTTTGCGTGTAAGCTATCAAGACAAAAGCAGTGCTGGAATGAGTTATAAAATCTCCAGTTCATGGAGCCTCACTCCCTAAGTTTGGATACGACGACAGCAACTCTGTAGTTTTCAACAGAATTTCCATTTAATTAGTGGAAATAGTGTGAACTGCTGAAAGCAGTTACCCATACACTGCTCTGGATGTGCTGTGAAGAAGCAGGTTACAGGATGCCAATGTCTACATGAGCTGGTATCTGTGGCTGGAGCTACCACAGGAGCAACTCGATAACCTAATGCAGAAAAACCTCTGACACATTAGTTCCTCTTACTGATAGGTGTTGCTGTGACAGTATATCAATCTTTTTAAAGTAATGTATTACCATTCAAAGGTCCATGGGCTGCTTTTATACTTCCATCATCATGTCCGTGGCCTTCAAAGTCACAGCTGATGGACCTTCTGTCAAGACCCAGATATTTAATCAATGTGACAGCATCCTACATTTTTTGAACCCCAGAGGCCCTGGAAAACTTTAATGCAGCTTCCAGGTAAAGTTCAATCCACATGGCTGAGTCCCCTGAAGTATTTTCCGCAGACAACTCCCCTCCCCCATATTTTAATATACCCAATGTCCTTTACATTTAAGGAAAGTGAAGAGCTCAGTTTGAAGGCCAGATATTATTGCAATAGAAATATGTGCTTTACAGAGCTCTGCCATCCACTAAGAAGCTGGGTGCAAGACTTATGGTTAAACCCCTCTACTTGGAAGAAACAGTTAGAACTTTTGACAACAATAATGAGTTTCTCCCTATCACGATCACCAATTACCACACACATATTTGTGAGCATTTGTAGCCTAGAATATGAAGAGGAACATATTTTTGAGGAAAGGAAAACATGTATTAACATTTCATGGATACAGGAACAGTTTTATTGATAAGGAAACATCCTGTTGCTGAGCTCAATTACAATGTCCGTGCACTGACACAGTTCCATAACAGATCTAAAGTTATTCAACATTGTTATAACTATAATCAACATATTATGCTAAGGAAGTAAGATCACTCAAGAAAGCCACTGTGGAATTGGAAGCCCCTCTGCTTTCCTCAGCTATAGCATCTGACCTCCTAAAAGACAATCCGTCTTTCTTCTTATCTTGCTTCACCAGGGTAAAATTATACCCTCTCTCTCTTTATATGTGTACATAAGCATGCACACAAGATCAGAATCTGGCCCAGAATTCTTTTGTTCACAGCACGTGCCAATGAGTTCCAATTATATGCAACATAAATAAATGCTAGCCACATTACAGTATGAATTTCCTTTAGAAGGGAATGTTCCAGAATCCTAATAGCTACATTTTCTTTGTCTCTTTCAGTTTTACCCTTTACATGCAACATTATTAGATATATTCATTGCCCAACTTAAACAAGTAATAATGTCTGTAATTATAGCAGAAACCAGTTCACTTACAGTTAAGTAAAATGCTGTATGTCAGATATGTCAATGTGGTCTGTATAATACCAAAAATTTAAACAATAAAAAATAACATCAAACATGAAAATCCATTCATGCTAGTCATTAGATTTTAACTATGCTTTAGGGTTGTTAATGTGAAGAAGGGGAAGACACTTCAGCTGACCATGCCTAATGCATCAAGCATGCAGCAGAATTTAATTCTTTATTTTCTCAGTACTCAATAAAGGAAACAGGAGCATTGCCTATTAAACTATAACACCTTAGATGAAAAGATAATTTAGTTCCTAGTCCCTTACTATTGCTCTATCCAGAAAATTTTACTGCAGGTACTACATTGCATAAATAAGCTGACCTGTCAGGTTTTTGGCAATTTATGGGGCTGGTCAGCCTGTACATTCGTGCAGTTTTTTGTTGCAATGAGATGTAATGGCTTTTCAGCGCACCATAAGCACAGTTGTGACCACAGGCTCACTAGTGTCATTTTGTGTGCAGTAATGAAGCCTGACGAGTGGTCTCCTGCTTGCAGATAGCCGGCTGTTGTCCTAAAAATGCAAACCATTGCCTCAGGCCATGGAATCAGGAACAGGCAAAGGACAGTGGCACAGGCACGGCTCCCCACTGCTCACCCTCCCTTTAGCACACTGTACTTGGATGCAGTAGAATAGTCTTTACCCTTGTACATAAGGACACAATGAGAGAAAGCGATAAAAGCAATTGTATGAAGGCCATGCTGGAAATCGGGTTTTGTGAAGTTGAGCTGAGGTTCAGGGGAAAAAAAATCCATTGGTAATACATTTTCCCCCATGCAGAATGGGTCCTTTGAACAAAAATACTGATTTTCATCACTGTTTCCCCTTCATTTTTTTAAAATCTGTATAAATATTTGTGCAGATATGTGCACGCATGCTTATTTATATTTATTTATATTTTGAGAATATGTACTTACACCCACACTAGCACACACGTAAACATGTATACATATACACAGAGAGACACAGCTAGCAGGCACAGCAAATCACAGGAACAAACCTCACTGCTTTTTTTTCGCAGCTCATCAATATTCCACAGCCCAGGAAGGCCAGGCGTGCAGGGGGGTTCACACTTCCCACGGCACAGCCGGCCCCATCACAGATCCCCCTCCTTGCTTCATCACCCGAGGGTCGCCACGAGAACCACTCAGAGCTGGGGAGAGCAGTGCTGGGAGATGGCTTGTTTTCTGGAGGAAAATGAAAAATAAGGCTATCCTGAGTCAAATAGCAGTTAGGCCTCATCCTGGAATTGGGTGATTTGTGGTTTAATTAAGCCTCTTTCCATACACCAGCCATCATGGAGCAGCCTGGGTGCTCACGACAGGGGACCATCTAAATTCTGAAACCTGGAGGGTGGTTTGTTCTTCAGGAGAGCAGGAGCTGCTTTTGTGGTTTCCACATGCACACCCAGTGTTTTGTAAACAACTAGAGGCAAAGGAGATGGGAGCAGAAGTTACAAATCTGTTTCGGTTATAACCTCATTGCCATATCCCTTCTCACTGTTTCATAGCTCTCTGGGAGTCATCCTTCCCTGCAAAACTTGTCACGTGGTAGGAGGTGTCTCTGTAAAATGCCATGTTAGAGGAGAACATGGAGCCCAGGGCTCTCACCCTTGTCTTGGCTAAGACCTTTCCAACCTTTATCTTCAAAATATTTGTCCCCTCAGCTCACAGAGTGCAAAAAGCTGCAGTTTACATGGTTTTTATGTGCAGGGGTGGGGCTGGGTGGTGCATGAGGCTGAGAAGCAGGGAGGGAAGATAGGGGATTGCTTGCAGGTTCAGTTCATGAGCTGCATTTTTGTCTCAAAAGTGAGACCCTGGCCCTCAAATATAAAACTTAGAGTGCTTCTTTTCACATTTCTTCACTTCTGAAACAAGAGGAAGTATTTGGTGAAGTATTAGGTCTACTGAAAACTAGCAGTTCATCACACTACATGTCACAAAAATGTCAAAAGCAAAAGCAGCAGTTTCCATTGTCACAGTCAGCAATGTGGCTTATAAGGACCACATGACATTTGTCTTTATTTCTTAAATGCGTAGCTTGATATCGATATTTTTGAAATGTTAAATATAAATCAGAAAACATACAGAATGTACAACGTTGCCTTGGGGACCTTAGCTTCCATTTTTTTTTTTTCCTTTCTGAAATTTTATGATCGAAACTCTGCAAAGTTAAGGTAGCATTAACTCAGTCTTTGGGTATAAATAATACAAAATGCTTGAACTTCTGGGACAGCAGCTATTTCTATGGATACAGTATGTTGAACAGACATGGAACAAAGAAAACCAAAACAGTTGGTTCTCTGCTGTCAAGGAAACAAGCTGCTCTTTCTGCTTAAATATCTCTTACCAGAACTAGGAGGGAAAAATCCTCCAAAACCCAAGTTTGTACTTAAAAAGAAGGAATCTGACTTTCAGGTCCTGGAATAAATGTATTTGCGGTTGTTTCAGTAAGGGATGTTGTTATGTTTGCTGTAGTTAAATCAATATATCTCCCTGAAAGCCCCTAAGGTTAAGGTTACTCTAAAAGGTAAATACTAAATGATTTTTTGAGAACAGTAGGAGTCCAGAAGGAAAATGTGAAAACATTCTGCAGTTTTTTGGGCTTTGTACTACATGCAGATCACTTACTTAGATTAAATTCTATTATTTACACTCGTGTAATTCAAACTCCTTTTTTTAATTTTTTTTTTTGCTTCTTCTCAATTATTAGGAGTTCTGTGGTTTAAAATAATGAAAAATAAACCTGAAATTCATTCACAACCCAAAAATTTTAATAGGCTTATTTCTTTCAGAAGTGTTTAATGGTGGATAGAATTACTTCATCTGATAAACAGGCTAAATGAAGATGCACATACATGTTCTACATGGTACTTCCAAAGTACAAATGGCACGGGAGAATGCAGATACTTGGAAACATGGCTAAGGTTACATGAAAGAAAGTGACTACAGGAAAAAAATTACTCCAAGCATTTTTAATATCTTGGAGTTACCTCCTGGTGAGCGACATTCTGGTTCTGGTTGGAATAAGCTTCATCTAGAGCTCCTGCACTTTAGTGAAGGACATTGCAAAATACTCCGAGAAGCACAACACCAGAAAATAGGTCTCTTCTAAGACAGAAAAAGATTTTCTGTCTTAGAAAAATCTAGGAAAAACATTGTGATCTGACACATACCAGTGAAGCTCACAGCCTTTCTGGACAAAGTAGACCCAAAATGCCCAGCCAGCTTTGAAACACATTTACAGACATAAATCTTTGTCTATTCACTGCACCATTTCTAATTTGAACCAGGAAGCAGAAATGAAGTTGAAGACAAATGATGTATTTAGCTAAAGTTGTCTTTATTTATGGGCTATGTAGGCTTTCTCTGGCAGGTTTTGAAATGCCACAGGTGGGCTTAGACATACAATGTCTGAATATGAGTGTCCTCCCAGCAATAGGTTCTCTCATGCACATCCTTAGCTCCCAGCAATGGGAAAGGTACATGGATTCAGACTTTACCCTTCTGTGAACAGCAATGTTCTTGAGGGTTGGGAACTGCAAAGGAACCTGAGTGTGTAAAACTATCCTGTGTCTGGAAATAGCATTTGCCTTGGTAGTTAGAACTTGGCCCGTTGCATACAAAAGCTTGATTTTGAAGAAAATTGTCGTTAAAATCCCTGCTCCTTATGAAAATTGTCCAGAGGTAACCCTTTTCCCTAGCTGTTCTTGCTTTCCATATTAGCTTTGTTGGTCTTGTAGGCTAGAAATAGTTTTCAGACTAGTTTATTTAGAGAAGAGGTTGTGAAACATTTTAAAAACACAGCCCTTAAGAAACTGATTGATTCAAAAGGCATACTCTGAAATGTCATTGAAGATGCTACACACAGCCCCACTAAAGTAGGAATTGCTACTGAAGACCTAATACTCACCCATAATTAACTTTGCAGTGCCTTCTTTTAATAAAATTCTTAAAAACCTTTGTATCTTCTTATCTTTGAATTTCCTGGGTTTTCTTACTTTGTTTAGACACTATTGTAGCAGAAAAGAGGAGTGGGTTTGGGGGGAGGGAAAGGTTTGTACACTTCTGAATATTTGAGCTGTGTTTAATCATTCTCATGTGTGAAATCCTTTATTAAAAAAAAAAATCAGTTTATCTGATACTTACTGCACTTTAGTACAGCACAGCTTGGTAGCACTAGGTACGTCTTGTTGAAAGTATGTCCATAAATATGTCCCTTGCAGCACAGAACAGCTTGTTAACTTGGCAATCCTCAGCAATTTGCTTTGAAAAGTTTGCCTCAGTTTTGATAGTCCAAATGTAGGGCAAAAACTCAAAGCAACTTTTTTAGCTAATTTTACCAATTGACACTTTCCTCCTAGTTTTAACTGCCTGTTTACTAGAACAAGAACTACAACACTTCTTCTTCCATATTCAATTAGCCTTTTTTTTCAATGTTCTATTTATTTTTAATAGACTGGGACTATTGATTTTCTGTTTCTCTAATGTACAATGTAAAAAAAAATAGTCCATTATCTCAAAGAAATATTATCCTATAAACTTAACTTGTACGTAAACCCGGTGCCAGTATTATATAGGGAATTTTATTCTTATGACGTTGCAATGCTTTCCATCTAAAGAGAATTGTAAAAGTGGACAAATGCTGCACATCCCTATGTCATAGAAAGAATAAATGGGGCACAGAGAGGACAAGTAAATTGTCCAAGGCTAGAAAGAATTAGCAGCATTTAGAAAAAAATTCATATTTTTTCATGCCTGGTGCTGTCAAAAATTTCTACACTTTTTTTTGGGTGGGGGAGGGGGAGTATTGTTTTTTGGTTTGAGGTTGGTTTTGGGGTTTTTTAGTTAGGGGATTGGTTTGGGATTTTTTTTGTTGTTATTTTATTAACACTTTCAGCTAGCATTTTTGGATATCCTTTTCAATGGAAGAATGGAAGTAAGATGCCTACATTATTCCTATACAAAATATATTAGGTTTGCTTATTGGAGAAACCCTGAAGTGAAAACTCTTGAGTGTATGTTCTGTTATTAACCACATGAGGACTGTGATTGGAGATACTTCAAAGTGGGTTACGATGGTTAACTAAGTGAAAGATAATATCCCTTTGCCATTACTGCCTAGTAGGTCTCATTACTCCTCTGGGCACACTCCTTAGAATAAACTAAAAGGATCCACTGAGAACCATTTTGCTTTGGGTTTTTTATTTTCTAATGATTGCCAAAAGCCATTTGCTAGAATAGTACAGAATGTTTACAGATGCCTTAGGAAGAAGACAGCAGAATGTGGAACTAATTGTGTTTATTCAAGATAATTATGAAACACAAATGACCATTACTTACAACAAATCCCTTGACAGCTAGAGTGTGACTCATGGGGCCAGGATCAAACTCAGTAAAGAAAGGCCTTAATGTAAAGTTATACTGTCCATATGGACACCACGTATCAGCAGTGGCTACTGGAGTTATTGCTGGCCTGCAGTGCTCTTGTATCCAACTAGGGTTCCAACAGAACAGCCACAGCTGCTAGGAAAGAGGAAAGGCACATGGAGATGGTGACTACTTCAGAAGGAAATCCTGCTGGGGTCAGAAATTCTGAGAAAAGCAACCACTCCTCTCTGGCAATTTAAGCAGAACTTTATAGGAAAATGAACCATCTTTGCTGCACCAGTGATGGGCATTTAATCTCATCAGAGAATGAGATGCACAAAGCAAATCTAAGGACATGGCTATGAATTCCACCATAAGGAACATGCTATACACAATGCATCTGTGTTCATCCCAAAACAGTTTGTCAAGCCATCCCTACACATCCATGCAAGACTGGTATGCACATCTCATTCTTGAGTAAGAAGACAAGAGGAATCCAGAGCAGTACAGTGTTGGAATTGCATAAAGGTAGATGAAGAAAAATGCAATGAAAAAATTCATAGTGAAAAAAATAAAGGAAATTGTTAGATTAAGAGGACTAGGTAATCTGATTTCATATGGGGGTTTTTGTTTCTTTGGTTTTGATTTTGGTTTTGGTTTTTTAATGGGGCACCAAATTGTGCTTTTTTAATTGATCTAGGGGGTTTGCTCTAACAATATCCAAATCAGTCAATACTGTGATTACAGTTTCATTTGATTCATTCTTCTGTTGCCATGGTTGAATTGGTTTTGCTTTGGACAAAAATCAAGTAGTTATTTAGACTACCAAACATTTATTAACATGTGGTTCTCATACAGAGAGGTCATTGATATCCTTAACAGTGTGAAAACACAATGCAGGCTGTACTGCTCTTGTTGATTTCATTTTCTGGTGACATACATAAAATCCAAAGCTTAGTAATGCCCAAAAGAAAAAACAGCAAGTTCTTTATTGACTTTGGATCTTGCTTGCCCATATGGATGAGGGCACACCTTGGTGAAATCCTGGACCTTAAATCACTGTGAGTTTTGGTTCAATGGTCACTTAACATACCATGCATGTAGCTTATGTTCAATGTTATAAATCAGCATTCAGTGTCGGTTTCAAAATTCCATGAACAAGGAGGAGTGTTAGAACTCATACACTGACACAGAATTGTTGATGAGGGTTGAAACCCATCAGCGAATACATTGTGACTGAAAAATGCCAGCAGCTCAATGGGACTAGAAACGGCCTCAGCAAACAAGTTGGATCTTAGCAGTCTGGGTCCCTGTTAACTAAGCTCCAGTGTTTCAGTCTTGGTGACTTTTTTCATGGGAAAGAAAATCTCTACTTAGCTCCGTGTTAATATGGCCAGAAGAAATTGGACTGAGATCTCAAATTAATTGTCAAAAATTTTACAGATGGTTTATCATACCTCCTGTGGTTTTTCAGTTTCAGAAAACTTTTACTGTAACATTTCTGCTGTGATTTTTATTTTTCATATAATGGGTAATTTAGCTATAAGAAGGGAAAATTATTTTAAAAGGACTGATAACCCTCAAAATGAAATTAAAGATATAACTGTGTCATGCAGAACGCTTCAGCAGGGTTTGAAAAATTTTCCATGCGTTTCCATTCAGCAACTTTAAACTGTGTTTTATTTAGACTCAGACCTACTTTCTCTCATTGACTTCAGTACAGTCAGGTCAGACTGGGGGGGTCAGTCCCTCACAGTGACAGGACTTTTCTCCATCTGTTACAAGGACCAGCCTGTGCTGAGTTCACCAGTTTCCCAAACCACATTCTTAGCCAGAAGGAAGCCTTACCTTTGCACGATGGGGACACTGATTTCTTCTACCTCTGCTGTTAATGGTACATTCTGAAGGGATATGCAAGAGAAAGAAAGGGTGAAGGAGAATGCAAATAGCATCCTAGTGGGAGCATTTTCTACCAGTAAGAGCTCCTTGAATCTCTTGTCCAGTGCATGTGGGCAAGCAAAAGAAGGAGAATTAATCTTATGGGAGCTGCAAAATAATAACAGCAACAGAAATTAATAATCAACTTTTTTTTTTTTCAAATAGGCTCTTCAAAGTCTCTCCCAAGCAATACATGGGACTTCTTAGCAAAGAAAAAGCACAGCCTGGTGATCTTGACCTCCAATCCCACATTTGAGTGCACTGGTTTCTCAGAGGTGGCTGCAAATGGCTTCCAGTGATGCCAGTCAGCTGGGCAGAACTGGAGAGAAAAGGACTTCTGCTTGCCTTCCCTTCCTTGCAGTTGTGCTCCATAAGGGTTAAGGAACTACCCACCAGCTCCCAGCCCCTGTGATCACCCTGCTCTCCTCTCAGCCACCAGCTGATCCTCCAACAAGCTGCCAAGGTGAGAGTTCCCTGGCAGAGGTGGGTGAGGTTAAAGATAATAGGAATTCAAACATCCACAGGGAGTTCAGCTCATGTACAAAGTCATAATTACATAAGCCATTATCATGGTACGGGTGAAAAGAAATTGCTGCGTGCAGGGCTAGAAAACATTTGCAAAGACACGCTTAAGAATCAAGGATGGAAAATATCAGACTTTCTCCAGTGGATGCACCATGGCTTTAGCTAGGCTATAAAATGAGGATTGTTTCATAATTCAAGTAGAAACCTGTTAAATGGATAACCTTGTTGCAACAAATTTTAATTTTTTAAGCAGGTCTGTTCTTTCAACAGGTATTGATTCAAGCAGCCTCTGCTATTTTTATCAAATGAATTTTAGAGGCACAGGAAATGCCACTGAGAATTTAAACCCCCAGTAAGCTACACAGAGGCAGTGTTTGTAATACACTGCTTGCTGCTTTCATAAGCTGGACAAACCTCATACATTATGGGCCAAATTATGCCCTTGGATGAGTATGCCTGATTCCCACTGCTGTCAATGTGTCTGTCATAGAAATCTGTGGGAGACCAGCTTGTGCATCCAAAGAGGAATCTGGCCTAAAACCTATTTTGCTCATATTCCTTGTTCCTTAGATATTTCTTGTGTCTGCTTGACTTACTCTCTTTTTAATTGAGGTTAAATGACCGTATTTAAAAATAATCTTACAAAAAGAAAGAAAAAAAAATGATAAAAAGATCTCTAGTTCTAAAGTGTTTTGATTTATGTGTGACTATAATTAATGGATGTTCTTTACCCAAGGTTTCCTTGAAAATCACTGTATAAATGGGTTTACAGAAATCTAGTGTTTCTGCAGCCTTTTGAGCTTTTGACAGGCCTGGCTGATCTCCCCTAAGAGCAAGCAAACATGGTCATTTCCCCACAAGTTTTATTCTGCCAATCCTCAGCTGCCCATCAGTTGCTGCCCTCCTGAAAGAATGTCTGAAAAGAGACATTTGGTAAACATTCTGCTGCCTCTGTGACTCAGGAGCATGCCCCCTCTTCACTCAGGTAAAGGAGTCTGGGAGTAAAGAGAAGTCATTTGCAAATGCCCCCATGAAAATAAAATTGAACATATCTTGCACATTCCTGATGGGTACTATTGGGGGGAATGTGGACCTGAGGCTGCAGGGGTGACAAAAGGAAGCATAGCACAAGGGGACAGCTTGTCTGGGAAGTAGTCCCTCTGGCCCCTCTGGTTGTCTCCCAGTGCCCTGGTCACCTCTCTGAGCTGGATACCAGCTTCAAGATTTACTCCTCTCTGCATGGCTGCTTTGAATTCATTTTACTCGTAGGCAGCTAGTTGAAGTGGGAAATTTATACATGCATTCAGCATTGTCATAGTCATATCTTGCCTGAGGGCATATTGATCCTTGTTACCATATTGACTTGATGCCTCTACATCTGCCAGCAATAGGTCTACACATTTTTTTTACATGAAGATTGCACATTTTCCTTCCCTTGCCCCAAATCTCCTTCCACACAGTCTCCTTTTATTAAGGTAAAACAGTTGTGGGTTTCTATTTTTTCAGTGCAGCTTTTAAAATGTGTCTGTGTTTGCTCAGGTAAAGGTTTAGCAATTGATGTTTAGCCAGCAGCTAAACCCTGTGCAGCCACTCACTCACTCCCCCCACAGTGAGATGCGGGAGAGAATCAGAAGCCTTAAAGTGAGAAAACTTGTGGGTTGAGATAAACACAGTTTAATAGGTAAAGCAGGAGCTGCATGCATACAGGCAAAGCAAAACAAGGAATCCATTCACCACTTCCCGTGGGCAGGCAGGTGTTCAACCATTCCCGGGAAAACAGGGCTTCATCACACATAATGGTGGCTTGGGAAGACAAACACTATCAGTCCGAATGTCCCCAGTTTCCTTTTTTCCTCCCCCATGACAACATGCTGAGTGTGACACCATATGTTATGGAATATCCCTGTGGTCAGCTGGGGACAGCTGTCCTGGCTGTGTCCCTTCCCAACTCCTTGTGCACCCCCATCCCCCTCGCTGGTGGGTGGGGTGAGAAGCTGAAAAGGCGTTGACCCTGTGTAAGCACTGATCAATAATAACAGAAACATCCCTGAATTATCAGCACTGTTTCAGCACAAATGAAAATGTAGCCCCATACCAGCTACTATGAAGAAAATTAACTCTATGCTGCCCAAAACTAGCACAGCAGTGATGACTTTAATGAAAGGAGGGATAAAGCAAATAGCTGGAAATTAATTGGCAACAGAATTTCCTTTACAAATTATAAATACACAGAAACCATTCTGTGTACTTTCTTTCCAGAGTGAAAGAAACAAAGCAAAGGGGAAATTACCTGTTCATTTATAATTAACTAAAGACTGGGGGAGCAGTAGCAAGATGGTCCTTACAACTGGTATGCTTGGAGCAGCAGATTTGCCACCACAAGCAATTTCTTCTTTTCACTCATGTTCTCCATACAGTTTCAACTATAAAGGTCACTAACTAAAAGCAGCTGTTAAAGCGGGTCCAAAGTAGTTTTTGCTTAACTTTTAGCATTTACTTAACTGATTACTAGTTACAAATCTGACACACAGCAGACATAACAGTGCTCTCAAGGAGATTAAAGGATTAGTCACTCACTAGCTTAATCAGATTAATAGAGATTTTGAACACAATATATAATTCTATCCACAGAGGGGATACATGATAGCCACATGCTAGCCTAATTTGGGAAGGGATACTAAGGGTGGACAGACCCAGACAAAAGAGTGTAGAAAAAATTGCTAGTTATCACAGGGATTTTTCTACGTACTGCACTTGTAATACCACATAGAGACCTTATATTTTCCAGTGGAATTACGAATTCACAAAATACAGCATTATTATCAGCTGGTAGCCTAGGCAATACTGCAAGAAGAATAACATAATGTAAGCTTGAGATATTGGTATAGAGTAAAAATATGCATGTGTTTCTAGTTATGTAATTTTATATTTGAAACCTTGTTTTTAACTTGTGGGGAGTTGTTTTTTTTTTTTTTTTCTTCCTTTTTCTGACTTTCGATGCCACAGCATCCAGGATCTGAAATACAAAGTGTGGGAAACAACTCTGTAAAATATTAAAAGCTTCATGGCAAAATTGGAAGTTTGATACAGTAAATTAATCAAAAGTAGGAAGAAAAAAAGGATTTGCTGTCATCTGTAAGAGCTGCCAAAGCTAGTATTTAAACATGGTTTTACCTGTGGAGAAAGCTACTATTTTTTAAGAAAACCTGCATTTCTCTTCCACATTCTTTGAAGAAAGGGAAAAGTAGGGTGGAATCTCTCTATATTGAAACTGAGGTTTTCCTGTAGTAGAACTTGCTTGACAACTGTAGTATTCCTATGAACAATTTATGGACAGAAATCATGGGAAGCATTTATATGATCCCTGTTTTTACGCATAAAGAGAAAAAGCAAAGAATAATCAGTGTAAGTGACGCTATCTTCATCTATCACCCTCTACTTTTTAAGCCATTATTTTTCATTTTCCTGATTTTTTTCCCCATTTCTGGGATAGTGACCTTAACAAGTTCCTGAAGCATTTCGGAAGGTGTCAGTCTCGTGTCTGAATCTTATTTCCCTGACATCCAGTCTTCAGAAAAGAAGCACTTTTAAGAAAGAAACAAACAAATTAATCTCCATGTGCTTCAGGAAAGACACTGTAGCTGGAAGCAGGCCAGGTTTTCACTCTGAAGGATGCTCTGTGCTTGGCAAAGCCCAGAAATGCGCGTCTGTAATGGTTCTTCTGCTAAGATTTTGAAATTTAATAATTACAGTTCTTTAAAGGAGGGACTGCAGCTTAGTGGGAGCATAGCAGCTAGCAAGGGAAAAAAAAAAAACCAACCACGTTAGCGGCAATTAAGTGTTTGCTATGCAGGAGCTGCAGAGACAAAACGGAGCTCTCCGAGAGAAGCGCTCGGGCTGCGCAATCTGGCAGCCCCGCAGCCGAGGTCAGGCGTGCGGCACTCGCAGCAAACGAGTCGAGGTGAGCGTCTGTGCGGCGTGCCGGCTGCTCCCCTCTCCCTCGGCAAGGAGGGACCGGCTGGAGGACAGCTCTTTGCCGAGAGAACACGACAAATCTGTTTACAGCGGTCCACTGATAGGCTCGGCGCTTGCCATCACCTCTCCGGTGGCTGCGCTGCTCCCTCGCCCAACGGGCCCCAGCCCCGGCACAGCTCCCTCCCTGCAGCCGGCTCCTCTTTCCCCCGCTCTGACAGCCGGATTTCAGCCACGCAACCCGTGGCAACCAGAATCCCATCACTGCTCTCCGACAGGAGAAACACAGACACAAACACAAAGCTGCCTTTGGAAAAGCAGCAATCGCCTGCTCAGGCTTCGCTTTAAAGAGAGAACGCGCTGAATTAAAAATGTGCCAAGAACAACCAGGATGGCATTGCTTTATTTTCACAGAGAAGTCTCTCCTAATTGCACATTAACTGTCTTTTCGCGAACAAACTTGTTTCCACCTAACGCTGACAGTCGCAGGAGCCCGAGCGTGTGTGTGTGCCGGGGGAAGGGGGGGCCGAGCTGCTTTGTGGCACTGTCTGTACGTCTCGTGCCTGCGCTGATGGAATTATTGTTTATTTTTTTAATTTTCAGAGGTAGGCTGATGACAGCTGAAGAAGACTGTATTTGCTGAAGAGCAGCATGATGGTAGAGAGGAGCGGAGCTCCTGAGGGAGATCTAATGGTGCCTCTCCTTCCTGCACAGAGATAAAGACTTATAATAAGCGTGTATGTTCACCATCTGGCTCTGTGCATGTGGTCCTTATGGAGGCGAAAGCAGCACAATCTGTAAATGATCAGGAGCCATCGCACTCTCTCCAGAGAATCCACGATGCAATCAAGGTGACAGATGGCATGGCCGCTGCTGTGGCCTCATGGAGAAGATCAAAATCACCTTCAATAAACTCTGACTGAAATGGGCATGAGCACCTCAAAAAAGTCAGTTTGTCAGTCAAACTGCGACAGCAAGCTGCATTGGGGAAACATAGCAGCCAGCTCTCTGTTTTCAATCGTTTCCGTCTGACTGAGCCTGAACTATGATCTTTCTCAAATTGTCCTTTCTGTTTAGCTGAAGCAGGCCAGCAAATTGCCAGATTCATAGCTTTATTGAAGGAAATTGAAAACATGATGTCCTCAATTCAAGGGACAAACAGCTGGCAGGTGCTTGGACACCCAAGCACATAAAATGGACCCCTAGTCTTTTGGACAAGTTTGTCCAACTTTTGTCAGAGTAAATATAGATATATAATAAAATAGATACAATAAAATCCCAATTTAGGCAGGGTTTATCAGGCATTAGCTGACAGCAATTATATGGCTGCAAATGGACCTTGTGTTATGTATTAAATGCTGGGTTTTCCCATTTATGCTAAAAATTCCACATCTACTGCTAATTACAGTGATTCTTGTTTCCCTGTTTTTGGATGAATATCTCAGTATAACATTTTTGCCATGACTGCTTATCAAGTACAGGCATTCGGGGGCCAATCCTGCAAGGTTCCCAACATGCCTGACAAGGTGGCACAGTACCCCACAGGATCAGCTTGCCCAAGTCAAGCTCTTCACAACACTCTGACCCTCCCTGGCCACCACCCATACCACTAGCAGCCCCAAATGCCCTATTTCCACCCTTGTGCAGGCAGGACTGTACCCATCAAGTGTTTTTGTCATTTGTCTTACTGCGTGAGTAGCCAAGGGTCTTAGGTGAACTTTCCTGGAACTGGTGGTGAAGAAACATATCCGTTCCTTTATTTTTTCCTAATTCTTTCTACTTTTTATACTTATTTTTTGTGGTGTCCTTGGCTTGATCAACTCCCCTTTTTTTAAGGGAAGGTGAAATAATGTGCTTGCTTCTGTTTTCAAGCTTGCACATGGGGGCTTCCAGGCTGAAGCAAGAAGGACATGCTGAGAGGAGACAGAGGACGGGCAGCCTTCCTCCTGCCCGCGGGATCCTGCCCCAAGATCTTCCTGGCCTGCTTTGGTACAAGAAGTGGATCGACGTCTGCGTCCCCGCTCCGTGCGGCAGATGGTCACTGTCTTTCTCGGTTTGCTTGCTTGCATGTTTGCTTTCCTACCACCACATTTTGAAATGTCCCTATCGCCCTTAGCCTTTCCAGCTACTCGTTTTTATCTTCATTACTAGCGAAACATTCTAGGGAGTCTTTTGGCCTGGTTCAAAGCCTTTCAACAGCAGTGAGTCTTTTCAACAACTTCACCGTGTTTGAGTAAGTCCTTGGCACACATTTCTCTGTAAAACAGAGTGTTGTCAAAGGCAATTTTTGAAAAATCTTGATTTTTTGATTCAGCATGGAGCATGGGTCATGTTTTGAACTCCAGGTTTCTGTTCCATCTGACTAATTTTGCACATATAGCTGACCATCCTGTCTTGCACATTTTATGCTTGCAAAACAAATAAATAGGTTCCCTTTGTACCTCTGTTCCTCTCTACCAAAATGACTTTGCATGCACGGGAGAAGAGCTATGCTCCCTCTCAGCAGTACAGAGGTGCCAAGAGACTGTGACAGAAATGGCCCAGTGTAAGGCTATTGTTTTGACCAGGCAAAATGGTATTTTGCTGCTCCAGCACTCTGGAAGTTGCTTAAAGAGGTAGTGGCAAAACTTTGATCTGACCAAGAGATGCTGCTAGGAGAATGAGGAGGAAGTTTTAGAGATAAACTCCTAAGGGTTTCTGCTCTCTCTGTTGAGAAGTTTGATTTGGGATTACAAGGTGTTGCTCTGCTTTTCCCTGCTAGGTGGTAACAGGGAGAACAGCAGAACAGGTATATTAACAACCTCTCCCAGAACTGGAGAACTGCACAGACATTTCCTATGGTACAGTTCCCAAAACAGAGCAATATAACAGAGTAAAATAATAAATATAATATTATAAGCCTGAGGTTCTTGTGTAGACCTTGCCAAAATATCTGAATACCTGACATTTTATGGCAACCAACCACAGACATTTAGGAATTTGGACACTAAGATGTTGGAACTCAAGTATTATGAAAAATTAATGCACTTGCCCCAAGAAAAATCTAATTGGGACCTCTCTAAATTGTGGCTAAACCCTGGTAGCTTTCTGTCTTGGGCTACCTCCTCTGTTTTATTTTCTGTTTGTTTCTCATTCTGTTTACAGAGACTAGCAGGGATATCTGCTTTGCTCCTGTGGTAGAGAGGGCAAAGACCAGATCAGGTGGTTTAGTCAGCAAGCCCCAGCCCACAGCTACACTGTGGAGAACCCTTGTTACAAAGTTTGTTTTCCCCTACCATGATCTCCAGCGGGTCTCTACAAGGACTCTCATCTCCTGCTGGAGAAGAGGCTTGAATTGCTCCCTCCGTGGGAAGATGAATGTGAAATCACCTTCAGAGACTGGTTTGAGTATAACAAATGGTTTTATTTCTTTTTTAGTGGGTGAGAATGCACGACACATAATGCACGGTACGTTTCAATACACATGTGCATTAGATCAATGGGAAAAAAAAAGCCTGGCCCAATTGAAATTTGCCACTGCATGGCTGAGAAATTTGGAGGTCTTTCCCCAACAGAGGGAAGTTTCACTTAATGCATAGAAATTTGATGTCATATATTATGAGGAGGAAAAAATGATAGGTTTCTAGATAATTGAATGAAGTGAAGGGAAATTTAGGGCCAGAAACGCTTTTGTCCTTGAATGTTCTTTCATTGTATTCCAAATAGGGACTCTGTGTCATGGACCTGTGAATACAAAGACTGCTTTTAAATCTCTGCTTCTTGCATGACTGACACTTAGAATTCAGTACCATCTTTCAAGGCATCCTTTGTGCACATTTATTTCAAAATAATGTATTGGACCTGTAAAACCTTATTAGAATATTTTTGCTACAATTACACTTCCATATTCTGTGAGTAACATTTAAGTTGATTGTTCCTTGTTTTAACGTGACCTTATACCACAACAGTATAAATACAGTGAAAGTCACTGTCTGAAATGAAACAGTTTTTATACTGGGTATTTTGTTACATATTGATGGAGGGGATAGTTGATTGTAAAAGGAAAGTGTTTTGTTTTCTGGAAGTAAAATACAGAATTTGGAGCCTAGCAACGCTGCCTGGGGAACATTTAATAATATTGCCATGCCTGCCACATACCAGGGAAATGAACCTCCCAATGATGCTCAGAAACCTGGGATCACTCCTTACCCTCCTTTTGTTTGCTGTCTTTATCTCTTTGACCCTCATTCTAGTTAGAAAACCGTATTGCTTCAATCTTTTTTACAAATCATTTAAAATGGAATGAAATCAGGAGAAGGGGAATATCAGCATAGAACAACCCACTCTCAGGAGTGGAGTCTCTTCCATTGCCAGTTCAGGGCAATTTCCATTCAATTTCCCTGGACAGCTTTATGGGGAAATAGGATGTTCTACTTCCATAGTTATCATTGCAGCAAAGGCAATGAAACACCCCCTTAAGAGGAGGTCAATAGAGTCCAGCATCAAGAGCAGGAGGCTTCAATGGAGAATAGAGGATGAGAAAATTGAAATAAAGGATTGATTTTGAACAACAATGCCTGTGCTTCATAGATATAACTGTCTTTCGTCTAATGAAGGTGCCTCATAGAAGGGAAAAATTAAGTCATAAACACAGCAGATATCTTGTGCGTGTGAAATAACACAAATTTCTTGCATTCCTCTGAACAGCTATGGCCAGGAAAGGGGAATGTTTATAATAATGTTCTACTGTCAATTTTTCTTTTAAAATTTATGGGATGTTTTACATAGTCTGGGTGGTGGATACACGGGGATCAGCAGTTTGAACCGAAATACAGATGAAATCGAACTAGTATGGAGTGTCCATTTGGAAGTGTTTGGGTATGTTTATTAAGAATGCAAAAGTTGATATGGGCAAAAAGGGGACGCTTTCCAAGCAATTTTTTCTTTTAGGCGTGTGGACACAGAATTAACATCACAAAAAGCAGACAGATACATTTGTGGATGGTAGTAAATAGCTGCAAAAACCATACTCCTATTTAAAAAGGTCCATTTACACAGTGGTCTCTGATTTCTAATTGTTATTTAAGCAGAAAATGCTGCACTTTCTCCTGTGATGGGAGGAAATTAGTGAACTGGAATGGTCTAGCTAAAATCAGAAAGCAGGAGCTGAAAATATTCAGAATGATTGCAGTATATTTTATGTTATGAATGTACCACAGAGCCCTCAGTACTTGCATTACTATTTTAACAGCAGCTGCTATGTCTGGGTTCTATGTAGGGTCTGCTTCTACATACCTGCAGCTCCACCAGAGCCACAGAATGGAAGCCTGACAAGAGGACATGCATTGCTTTGTATGATAAAAGGTACTTTCTTTGTCTGGCAAACCACTCCTTTTGTATGCACATCAACCAGATGGCCATTTCAGTTTGTCTCCGGCTGTGAATCAGACAATATGGCAGAATTAAGGGAAAAGCAAAACCTTCCCCTCTGCTCCTCCTCTCTGTATATAAAATTAGAAATCAACAACCTTCAGGGAGATTTTATTTTAATACTTCAGTCCTTCAGTAATTTAATGACTTTTGACTTTCTGAGTCACCATGCATCACCCTCATTAAGGTGTGACCAGATAAATGCCTAAGGACCATGAGAAAAGGAGAAGGGTTCAAAAATTAAGTAACAAAAGAGGTGTGCAAAGCAGTGGTTATTAAAAAAAGAAAAAAAAAGTGTATTAATAATTTTGGTGATTTAATATTAACTACATTTTGCATGGTGAGATTTTTGATGGTGTTTCATGGACAGTGACTGCAGTTATCTTCTGTGTCATACCAAGAAGTCTGGGGTCTTGTTGCAGGATTAAACACTGGAAGTTTTTTGCTGGTGTTCTATCCTGAACTGGAGATCCTTCTACAAATTTTGGGCAGCCACATCGTTACCTTGCAGAACCTGCAGAGACTTTGGAAAAGCAATTTGCTTCAGGATCAGGAGGTGTAAGGCAGCTCTCACACTACTAACACTGCCCACACAGGTGGGGAATGTTACATGCTCTTGAGATATAAATGCAGTGGTTTCAGCTGAAGGGGAAGAAACAATGTGAGGAAAGAGGGCCAACAGAAATATCAGTAAAACTAATTCTCAAAAAAAAGACTGAAATCTGCAACAGGAGCCCTAAAACCTTTGTTGTTGGACTTCCAACAGGAAGGCCTTCCAAAAAGGCCTTACGAGGTTTACAGAGACCTGCTGTACACAACTTGTAGCTATTAACTTCATTTAAAGCCACCTGACATTTCATTTTACTTATTTGCACAAATGTGTAGGATCAAATCTGACAATAACCAGAAACAGTCCAAAAGCCATCATGTCAGAAAAAAGCATTCTAGTCCCTGGTAGGAGACGGCAGCTCTATATTAAATCCTATAATTTAACTGGGCTTAATTTTGCAATTTTCTAGAAATGTTCAAGAATATACATGCTGATTTTGCCACATCTCTCAACACAAAATTATCTTCAAGTACCAGTAACTTTGGTTGCAATAGTGTGATACCCATGTGCAATTGTGAAAAGATACATTCCTCATTGAAGCTTCTACCCATATTTTAGCCACTGCTAAAATCATATCCATGGGTTGAGCCCTCAGTTTGCCTGCTATTTGTACCTACTAGTAACCAAGAAATACAAAGGCATTGCACTAATGTGCAATAACATAACATTCTCTTGGGTCATAGCAGATCTCCAAGGATGACCATGAAATCTTATATAAAATTAGATCCCATGAAATAAAGAAATGGGACACCCTCAGGATTCTCTCTATAGTTGGCAAGAATTCCTATTGACTTCTATTAAAACAATTTCAAATCCTGTTCTAAACCTTTAGGTAGCAAACACTGAAACCACACTCAAGTGACATTTAACTGCAAGGGCAGTGGAGAAGAACACTCTTCTGTGCATCCTTCTTGGCCAGTTTGAATTTATGTCAACAGTGACAAAAAGTGTATTTCATTGTTTCTTTCATGTTATTTATACCTGGTTTAAGTTAAACTTTTACAAAGAACATACAGTATTCCATTTCCATGTACAAATTTTGCAAGGAATCATGAGAGGAAAACAGTAGTAAAAAACATTTGGGACCATAAAATAGCGTACCACTCTACATAGGAATAAGGGAATATATTATAAACAACTCAATTTCAAGAGAATTTGAGATGTTTTACACCTTCAATCATTTATCCTAAAGCTCTGGAAATCAGATTTCCCTTGGGTGGCTGCTGTTGTAGTGAAGGTAAACATAACAACAGACAAAAAAATTGAGACATTCTGGAGTTTTGAAATTATTCTATAAATTCTTATGCATTAACTTTTGTTAAGGAAATGTTGCGAGAGCTAGCAGACATTGCAAATATTTAGTGAGAAATAGTTTTACCCTCAGAAGTTCAAGCGTCAACTTGCTATGCAAAGGATAGGTAAGACTGAACAAAAAATCGGTAACTGTGCTTTAAGATGAATGAAGCTTTGGTTTCGTCCAGAGTTATATGAAAAAACTGCTGAAACTGGGTCTGAACTCTGCACACTGAGATGTGTACTACCAAAAAAATTTCAAACATATCTGTTTTTGAAATCTCATGAGTTATAAAATTGTGACTAAAATATTCTGCATTTTATGCTAATGATAATTATGATAATTAATGATAATATTAATGATAATAATGATAATTAAATAAAATTACTGGGGAAAAAGGTTGCATGAGAGTTAGTTAAGTACTTTTAATATTTATTTTATAGTTGAGGAAAGACAAAAAGTAGAAGAAGAGATCATTCAAGTACTTATGATTTTTCTCTCTTTTCTCTTCAGGACTTGTATTCTGAAATTGAAGCACTTATACTAAAGGAGTTTTCAACAGAACTTGATACCCATTTCCATTTTTATGTTAGATATCTTTCACTTTTCAAGCTTTATCTCTTCTTTACTGTGCCTAGGTCAAGTAGGACTTTCATCATAGTCCAGCTGCTGTGAGGTCCTTTAAAAATTTATTAAATTAAAATGTCTCAGTGCAAACCTAAAATCTATGGGGAATTCTGTTGAGAAGTCTGTACTTCAGTGTCCCTGTCTGTAGAAATGAAAAAGTAATGTGTAACTTCTTTACAAATATTTTGAGGTGTGAAATCTTTGAACATACTATAAAATAACTAGGTTTAGTTAACAGTTAGTAGTGAATTGTTGGTAGCAGTTATCTTAGAGTAAGACAGAAGATAGTATATGATGTACAATATGGAATAAACACCCCAAGACAAGTTCCTTTCTTATCCATGACATTTTTACTTAAATGTAGATGGGGAAAAAAAAAAAAAGGAAAAGAATAGTATTCTGAAAATCTTCTGACCAGATTGCTTTTTCTGTGAGGAGTGGTAGAATTAAAATGCTATCTGGTTGTTGGTACTGTGTTTTACTGGGAGAAACAAAACATTTGCCAGCACAATATCTTCATTTTGATAGTCCTGCCATATAAATTTGATGCCCTAAGTCTCAAATGCAAACATAACAATCTACATATCCATCTTAATTATACAATAAAAAGGAAGAAAAGTGTTTGTTTGCTTGATAATTATAAAAAAAACAAACTTAATGGGCATTTTTAGTAAGGGAGCTGTAAATCCCAGGACAGTTCTGTTATCACATCATCTGTAATCTTACCCTGAAGTCACTTCAAACTTATGGGAGAAAATCCCAAAAGTCAACAAAAAAAGTATTTTTTTTCTTTGAACTGTCATGTAATTTTTACAATAAATAAAATCTATATCCCTATATAAACAGATTGCTCAAAATTAATGTCTTCCTACCTTTATCCAGTTATCTTCTCATGGCTTTAAATAATCAGAAGTCATAACTTATGGTGTATGAAGACTTGAGTGTTTTATATGCTATTTTCACTCCTGAGCATGGGTTCCAAAGATGTGTGCNTACATATATGTGTGTGTGTGTGTGAGCCTCTGGAGACAAAGCCACCTCTTGTGCAGCTCTTAAATACATGGATAACCTACACCACATGATTAATTCTGTTGAGTGGGATACCTCATGCATTTAAAGTTTCATCCATGCTAAAGTGATTTGGTGGATCAGGGCCAAAGCAAGCAGCGTCTATAGCAATGTGGGACTAATGATGCTCTTATTGTAGGAATCATTATCCCTGGTTTTGCATGAATTTTAACAATGCAAAGAGTTTGTGATTCCTGGGAATTCTTTAAGGTTAATTTTAATTTGTTTGATTTCATTCCATTGTGCATGGCCCATTTTTATGCCTGTGTTTCCAAGGAAACAGTTGTAAAATGGAATTTGATATGATGTGTTATCAGGTTCCTTGTCAGCAAGTTCTAAGTGATAGTTATGAACTTGACAAATTAAGTAAAAAAAAAATTAAGATTCGAGTATTAAGATAGAGCTACATGTACAGTGTTGGTTGTCATCTGAATTATGTTCTAATGCTTTAATTTGTTTGGGTACAGAAATTGTTCTGATCACTGCAAGGAGGTCATAATATTGACGGCATATACACAATATACAATGTCTACAATGCTGAAATCAATGTTTGAGACTGCTGCTGTCTTGAATCCATTAATATAATCTCAAAACTAATATAATCTCAAGTACTTTGAGTTAAATCTGACTGACTCCAGGACTTTAAGAAGTCCTTTATCTACACTGACATCTAAAAAAAAGGAAAGAGAAATCCAGTCGGGGCTCATGCCTTATGTACCAAAATCAAAGCAGGGGCTGTATATACAATAAGTCTAAGTGGATGCTGTACTTTGGATGGTATTTACAATCTGTTAATTGCTGTGCAAGCACAAACACAAATGTTTATTCAAAAACATTTGTGCAAATGTATGTGTTTTATGGAGCAACAAACAAACCGGAGTTCTGCTCCTCAGCTTCTTTGTTATGCTTACTGCAATGACAGGGGTGCCTTGAGTAAAAGCACTTGATAAAAAAAGCTTTCTAAAAAAACATATAGATCCAAGTTTGTGATATTTTTCACAGTTATTGACCTCAGGAAAAAGATGAACAAGAAACTCCAAATTCATACTAAGGACTCTGTTTTTTGATTACACTTGAAAGTCAAAATATTTCAGGAATACTTCGTCAGTCTATTGAGAATAGCTTATTTATAAAGCAATCTCTATGGGCCAGTTACCTTGGCTGAGAAACTAGGCAAGACCCTGGCAAAAAAGAAAGCCCTTTGCAAGTGATATTAAACCCATGGGTTTTAGGAAAGGAAAATAGGGATTTGTCACTGGAGCATATTCTAGCCGTACTCCTTTTCTAAATAGGAAAGTTATTTGGCTTAGTTTTAATTAAATCAGTATTTGTCTTTCAGATACTTAATAGAAGTCATGTGAGGACTTGCAGAACTCTAAAATTGCATTTTTATTGTCTTTTCTCTGAGCATCCATGTGAGGCATGTGAGGAGTGGACACACTGGTGTGTGTATTTGACCTCTGCCATGGCCTGTCTTGAGGTCAGAGACTCCCTGTTGGCGAGATGTGGGACCACACCAAATCCCAACTGTGCTCTCACTGGCAGCTGCACTCATTCTCCCATGAAATTTAGGGTGCTGGAGACAGCAATATGAGCATTTCTCCAGCATCAGGATGTAGAAAGGACATTCATTTGAACCTACAAGATCAGAAGCATTCCGGGTTCCCTACATTTAGAGGTCAAATGAAAAACCAGAACAGGTTTGGGGAAGGGGATGGGGAGCAGTACCTTAATTAAAGACTTAGGAAAAGGATCATGCAGGAAACTTTAGGCCAAGCAAGGACACAAACTTGGTTTTCCTCAGAGGTAGGCTACTGTATGAGCTGACCTTTCTCTCTTGACTTACAAGTGATGTGTAAATGGAAGTAAAACCAAAAAAAATCTAAATGTTTATTTTTGAAATGCACACATCTTCACAGCAACGAGAATTCTCTGTTATTTCTTGTTCTTGGTTTTATAAATTTAGGGGGTAATAGAACCAAATCCTACCTTTTTTATACATGAGAAAGTTATTGCCTGCTCCTGATTCAGTATTCTTATCTCAAACTTTTATAAAGTGTGAGACTAAGGAGGTAAAATTTAATACCAGAAAAGAAAAAAATTACTTTTCTGTAGACTCATCTGAAGTGTTTGAAGTTGCCAGAAATGTGATATTTCAAATGTTCTTGAAGAGAGAGATTTCTGACCAGAGGTGAGTGAGGTGCCAGAGGTGAGTTAACTTCAAACTTGGAGAAATGACCACTCCTTGCACAGCTGCATGTGTGGGTGCACATGCATGCATACACACATGCACTCACACATGCACTCACACACGCACATATTGTGCATTTTTTCTCTTTCATGTTTTAAGCCTAAGACCAGTTTATGTTCTCGCATTAAAAATTTGAAGTAAGTTTATTTAAAATCACAGTGTCTGGATTTGGTGAGGCAAGGGTGAAGTGTACGCTCTCAGTCATAGAAGAAAGCCTTTTCATTAAAAATTACTGTAGTTATATTTGTCTCAGCCTTTTCCCTTTAGTAACAGTTTAAAAGAAAGAAAAGGAAAACAATTCCTCTTGAAGACAATTGAACCTGACACAAAAGATTGTAAAAACTTGAAAGATGGTCTGATGTGGAAATACATAT
This sequence comes from Leptocoma aspasia, assembly GCA_013399835.1. Classification (NCBI taxonomy): domain Eukaryota; kingdom Metazoa; phylum Chordata; class Aves; order Passeriformes; family Nectariniidae; genus Leptocoma; species Leptocoma aspasia. Next base: position 1,608,099 of record VXAX01005860.1, on the reverse strand, counting down.
TTCAACAATTTGTAAATTGTGCATTATATAGTCAAGGAATAATTGTGGTCTATTTACCAAATATGAATATAGACAATTGTTAATGTACTATCATGTCAGTCCACGTGACAGAGGCATTATATTGTTGATACAAAAATGCACATTGAAGAATTAGGTAGATGGGGAGAAATACTGTTTCTTTCTATTAATGCTGCTGTTCAAGCATTAATAAGAGCTGTTTTAATGTTGTTAGAGAATGGAAGAAGTCATGTTCTGAGACAACTAAAACTTCTCAGATTCCTCTCCCTAGATGTATATTATAAGAGTGCAAAATTCATCCACATATGATGTGTTGTTATCTTGTCTGTCTCTTTTTCTAATTCTGTCTTTTGATGTCATTTAAAAATGGCTAGGGGAGTGTTTTGAAGGCTTGCAAAAAAAAAAAAAACCCACCAAAAAAACCCCCAACAAACCTGCTCTCATTTCCAAGACAAGTCTTGCTATGAAGTCTCAGGAATCAGCTTGGGTGAGTTATCGCAAATCCTTTAAGAAAATGAGAAGGCATGAGCTACAATAGCTCTATTTAAAACAGAAAATCTACTCTGTGTGTGTGTATGTGTGTGTGTGTGTGTGTGTGTATGTGTGTGTGTGCAGGCAAACATGGCATTCAGGAGAGTGAAATGAAATGAGCCAGAAACTTCTCACATTTTCCTGGCATCTGTGGCGTGTCGCCATATGAGAACCATATGACTGCTGGCAGATTGGCATGTCAGCTCAAGCATGTACAACTTGACCTCACGGAGCTCTGTGTTTATCAGTTTATAACAGGAATATTGATACAATTTTAGCTGCAGTCTTTCTGTGCAAGGACACTTCATCCTTTCACAGTCCTAATTCTCCTTTGCTAAAATGACAGCACCTTGTTTTTGAAGTTGCTTTTCCACTTGGGGAAAAAAAAATCGAAGGCGGCAGAAGACAGCAGAAAGCTGTTCTGTGTGCCAGAATGATGTTTCATTCATTGTTTTGTTAACTGTGAAGTCCTTAGTGGAGTTTGTCACGGGATTGCCTGGCTGACTCGTGCTGTCTTTGAGGGTGAAAAGCACAGCAGTATTAAAAACAGAGGTGGAGGCAAAAATCTGGAATGTTGTTAAAGCTGCAAGTTATTGCTGAAGTATATCTGCACAGAGCAGTCCCAGTGTTTATTCACTCAGAAGAAGGATTAAAGGATAGTACATAAAAATGTGTATGAGCAGTTTTTCACCTCAAGTTTGTTTTCCTGATCTCCAAATAAGTGGTATGTAAGAATATATGTAGTTATTGCATTACATATATATGCAATTAAATATTACAATTGTGAACATGATATAAAATCTGAGACAAACAGCTCTCCATCCAGAATGAGAAACTGGATATACGTGTAATCATAAATCTGAGTTTGCTGCAAAAATGCAGATGTCATACAAATTTATCTGGTTGTTTATGGCAGGTGAGAGTTGGTAACAGTGAAATGATGTAGGTACAGTCAAACCATGACCTGGATTGGAGACAGAAATAAGAACTACAGAGAATACTCTTGACCATATGATTTCATTTAAACTGCATTAGTCACCACCATTTCCTTCCAGAATAAGAGTATATCTTACATCCTCAAGGACTTAAACACACACTTGCACTATGACTTGTTCCACTTAACAGTGTGGAAAGATGATGTACTGAACATGCATCGCTTCACACTAGCGCCTGCAACTGCACTCACGCCGTCCTTCAGAAATAACGTTACTCCTATCTGCTCAAGCTTCCTTGAAGGTTAAGCTTTAAACTGCTGTGATTTTCTAATTTTCTCTATACTGGCAACTTAATTAGAATCTCATCAGAGAAGATTCTAGGACTGACATTAAAACTTCCTCATCCACTGTCTTGATGAGAAACATTATAGAAACAAGTACTGTAATACTAGATTTTTGTAAGGACTAGCATGAAGGCTAGGTGGAAAAGCACTGAAGAACACCATTAGATAATAAATTAGATAACATCCTGAAGACAAAAAAGAAAATGTAGAGTAATTTTGCTCCTTCAATTAAAAAAATCCAAACTAGGAACAGAGAGAAAGTGAGACCTAAAATTTCACTTTCCCCAGAGACTGACTACAGGACTATATGGCAGACAAAACAACATCCTGCCATGTGCAACTATATGTCCCTGTAAGACTCTGTATAACTCAAATACAGAATCTGTGGTTATCAAAATTGCCACTTAAAATGTCCTTGAGAAAATTTATCAGAAAATCTAAAATATTTTGATGTATTTTTCAGAGTTGCATTCAGCAGTCTTTTCATGCTGATGGGTTGGAAGAAAGACTAAAATAGAAATAAAAAAGGGAGGGAAAATGGCTCTGTTCTGCTGAAAATGGAGAGCTATTTATTTCTAGTTTGTTTTGGCAGGTGATGTTTGGCCAGCTAATCTAATATTGTGGTAAGGCCAAACGTTTTTGAGTTTACCCATCTGTAACCTCCACACAAGCTACAAAATTTTAAAAATTCAAAGTTTCAGAATCTTTTATGCATGATGAACTCTGATTTAGTTTTCATTATCATCTGTAGTCTGAATCTCTGTTGATAGCTTGAGAAAACTTGCCATATCAAATTACCACAAAAAGATGTCCAGCCTATGGAAATGAACAATGAGCAGCATCTACATCTTACATTGGTTGGGACATACTCTGTCAAAAGCAACACCATAGATCAATGATGACATCTAAAAAGGCAAAGTGCATACTCAGAAAAGACTATTGAAAATAAAATACGATCACAAATTCTCATGGATGTGCCAGTTCATGCATTTATACACACATTTTCACTGTTGCTCACTTATTCTCAGACTTGAACACATTGATGTTCATGGATGGGGTAGACTCTCAACAATATATATATATGGGTTTGGGATAATTTTCCTCTATTAGGACAAAAAAAAAAAAGATTTGTAGTTTCAGCCAGACTTACCATGTTTATTTTATGTATAATTTATCATTTTGAATGGTAGCAAAAGTACTTGAAGACATAAAAAGAATCAGAAGTGTGTTTGTCATTAATGATGGTGATATGAATGTTCAAAGAAAGGTAAATTCACTTCTGAGCATTGAGCTCATCTTAAGCCATGGACAACAGCAATTAAATTGTCCTCATCTGGAGAGAATAACATAAATCTACACAAAACAATTTAATAGATCTTACAGTCATTATGGTATAAACTTGAATAAATGGTAGATTTATACATGAACAAGCAAAGCCTCTCATCATAGTACTTAGTTTAAGTGGACCAGTCAAGCTGTTTGTGCCTTTTTGTTTCTTTTCAAAGAATTGTAGTGGGGGGTGCCTAAGCATATGATTCAGAAAGGAGGGAAAATCATTTACTGCAGCATGTGGACAGGTTTGAGTGAGAGCAGATTTCCATGCAGGAATGAAATATGAGCCAGGGAAAACACCCCTTTTTGAACACACACACAAGGCCTGATTGCACAGCCCACAGCTGGAGTTAATCCAGATTCCTGTTTAATTAAATAGTAGCAGGCATTCTGCTGCCTTACATCAAAATGCAAAAGGATGGAGGTGAAATGCAAAATGTGACACCCACCTCTCTCTCCTCATTGCTCCTGAGAAAATATAAGATTTATTTTAACAATCTTCATGAAAATCTATTCACTGTGCAGGACAAATTTTAAACGCACAGGGTGAATTCTAGCTGCATAGGGAAATGTGATAAAGTGATGGTTTGGTACTAACATATTAAATTTTGTTGTTGAATAAACTCTCTATGAAATAACCTGTGCTGTGATTTGTTGTGAGACCATCCTATTCTGGGCCTGCATTATCAACTTGTTTCTGAAAGAGAATAATCCAAACTTTTTTTTTTTCCCTTTCATAGCAATAAGAATAAAACCTTCAGCTGAAGGGTGTCTATATGAGAAATGGTCCCATTATATACTGTGCCATTTTAAAGCTGGGCACTTAGTATAGTATCTTTTAGCATCTATATAGCTATATTCAATTTTTTTCACAGAGAGTTGAAATTTCGTCAGTCTTTGGGGAGCAGGAATTCATCTGTAGTGCAGATCAAGTGAGATGCAACAGGCACCATCCAAGGTTAAAGGGTGTGATAGAAGTAAACAGGTGACAACTTTCTTACAAACTTAAAATAATATATATGTTCTACTTCTCCCTAACCAGATTTTCTTTATTATTCTGTTAATCTATGACACAAGTACACTGATTTTATTACATGACAGAGGCTGTCTGATTCAAAAAACACAGATACATTTATATTTGCTGTCATTGAAGAATACATTTTTTTCCAGTGTCTCATCTCATGTAGGAAAATAAAAATATACATATTATGGGGTTCTGCATTTTTATAGCACCTTATGGTAAACATGGATAGCATCCTCGCTGAAATAACAATGGCAACAACCACTAGCCTCTTGGTTTTCTCCTGTCAAGGAATGTAAGTATTGAGTTGGCTTTGTTATTTGGCTGAAATCAACACTAGAGAAAACTGTTGACCATGGACAGAAAAGAGGTTCTGGCTCATTGAAGAGAAAGATGACTATTGGGGTAGTAAGCAAAAAATGGAGGTTAGAGAAGCAACATTTTCCCCACAAATGTGATTGGCCCAGTCTTTAAAAAAAAATTATTTCTATACTTTTCTTTAAAAGCGTAAAATGGGAGCAATAAATTAACCTGAATTGCAGATAGTTTAACAGTTATCAAAGTTTAATGTTGTCTTTATGCAACTCCTTATTAACTAATGTAACGCCTTTCATAGATATTGCTAAGCCAAAATTCAGCAGGATTAAGCAAATGTATAAAACTGTGCCTATTGAGAGCATTCAGTCACATTACATTAGAATAAATTATTTTCTAACAGTATGAGCACTACAATCTTAAAGAAGGAAATACCCTGACTGCCTGCTCATTTTGGCTAGCACATTATTTCCAGTGCAGGAGATGGCTTAATATGCATTTTTAAACCTTGCTGTGACATGTAAGAGGCCAACTAGATGGGCAATTGTTCGATGTGGCACGGTTATTCTTATATTCCTTATGATGGTTCTTAACTTTGTGTCTGCTTTTACATTATCCTTCTCATAATTTAGGAACATTCTTGAGCACATAAAAATACATTATTTATTTCATACACCTTAGTTGCCCCTATCCCATTGCCCTCTGTGCCTTCTGTCACAGTCTGAACACACCTCCTCTCCCTGGAGTCCCTTTGTGTGTTTCTCCTTAACTCTTGACACCTTTCAACTCTGTGAAACAACATTTAAAGATCAGCCTAAAGGATAAATTACTAATTCACTTCCATCTTTCTCTGCACCTTGATTCCATAGGCTTGCCACCGTAGCAGAGTTGGCAGGGATGGAAAGAATGACAATAAATGCATTTGAGGTCTCCTGACATCTAGAGAACAGAGCAACAATTCAGAGGAAGAAGATGGCTGCTCTAAATTCTGCTTAACACATCTGCAAAATCTTTCCAAGGTAGGTACCTGTCTGTTTTCAAATCCAGCCTCAATTTGCCTCTTTTTCTTCTCTGTTTTTTGACCCCAGGGTTATATCTCTCTTCACACACCTGCAAGAGAGTCCTCAGAAGTGATGCTTTGCTTCAGGTTTCCTCTCCCAGGCAGCCCTTGGGGGCCAGGGTGCAGCTGGCCTCAGCTTGCACGACCCCACTGCTCCTGGCTCCCATTCTCCCCTCCCTGATGTTCCTGGCGATGGAGCTGTGTTGGAAACAAGCTTCTGGGCAGTGTGTGCTGGGATACAAACCACAGGTAAATCATGTGCTCTATAAAATGAAGCATTTCGATCCAAGAGTAGAGGGACATCATCTCCATTTCCTTGCCAGCCACATCACAGCCTGTGCAATACATTTACTTTATGACATTTAAAAAGGGCAAGGATCTGCCATCACAGCTGCTTCATCTATATGCATTTTGTGTGTGTTCCATACATGCATAGCATGTCTGCAGGACTCCCAAGAAACCCTACAGGGCTGCCATGCTGGGATCATCTCCCCTGTGAGATGGTGGGGTTTTTCTGGCATGCAGATGCAGATCACATCCCTCCTGCAGGAGGCCAGACTGGTAGGGATGCTGTCCTATAGCTCAGTCCTAAATCCTGGTGCTACTGGGAGCACCCTGTCTAGTTTGTGTTTTCTCATTGCATCATAATTATTTTATATTTAGGTTTCATCCTCTCTCTGTCTGCTTTTTTTTTTTTCCCTTGCTTCTTCAGACTATAATTGACCATCTTTACCTCTCTCCATGTATTACTCCTACTTGTTTCTTTTTCCTGCAATGGTCTTATTTTTCCAGATCTTTATAGCCACATTTCTGCCCAAAACAGAGAACCTAATTTTTTAAGGGAAGCAAGCTCTAACTTGAAACTTGAAAGTTTTTGTTTTTTTGAAAATGGAATTTCCACTTCTCATGGCAATTTCCCTCCTTCCCTCAAATCCAGTATTAAAAATTGTTGGAAACATTAGCCAGACAGGATTAAAAAGAAATATTTTAATGAAATGTCATTTGGGTTTTGAATGACAGAGCAAGGCTGTGTGTATGATATGCTATAAAAAGCCTCAAACACCAGTATATTATGCAAAAAAAGAAACAGCTATTCTATCTGAAGGTGCCATTTATCAGCATCTGAGAATGTTATTTAAGTGAATAGTTTAACAAACATGAACTAAAGTGTAATGTTTATCAGCTGTCCTGTTTAACTCTAAATAACATAGAAGAAGATGGCTCTAAAAAATGAAATGGACATCAATCAATATACATTGCCAGTTTACAGGATAGGTTATATATAGCCCTGTGGAAACAATGCATGTGAGATGTACTGCTGGGGGTCACTTTACCAGGCAAAGGAGAGAGGCTGAATCATACACCTTGGGCAGGCACAGACAAGCACTCTGTGATTTTAATAATGCTCTCATTGCAGAAAGTTTCACCAGTTATGGCCGTGATACTTAATTGCCCTCATTTATCTCCCTAATAAGTGATGTCATTGAGTTAAAGCTGTTGAACATATACAACTGGCAAGTCAGTATGTAAACCTGCTATCCACACCTTCTGATGCGAGTGGGAGGATAAATGGGAGTAAAAAATGCAGCAAGGCCTCAAAACTATACGTAGTGAAATTTAGACCAGCAAAACAGATATTTTATTGTCTTATTTCTCTACTTGTCTGAGACTGTCCACATTTATTGAGAACTTAAAAGCTTAAAATACATACATAGAAACCCCAAATTTTCTGAGTATAGAAGCAAACCCATTTGTACTGGCAGCTTGAGAGTTTTAGGGGTGACAGCTCTCCTTTGGTCCCGCTGCACCTTCATGTAGGTAGAAATAGCTGCAAGTCTGCATAGTGGGTCTTGTGCATTCTGTGTATAGGAAAAAAAGTGCTTTCAGCTCCGTATTGTCATTCCTAGCAAGGCTTTCATTTTGAATTATGTAGATGAATGAAAGCAATAAAAAGAAAAAAAGCAAACAAAAAGCTCCCCAAATGGCTTTACTCAAGCTGAGTGAACAAATAGAGAAAAAACCCAAAAACATTCTTAGCAGTGAGTCTGCGTTATCTCCATAGGGTACAAATCACTGCCATTTCCAAGTCTTTATCTCCCTTGCAGAGGTTACCACCTGCTGCATTTCCAGGAGGTCTGGATGGTGTTGCTGTGGCCTGGCCAGGGGCTGTCAGCACGGCTGTGCTTAGACAGGATGATCTGTGAGCATGCAGGAAATGTGTCCAAGGTGGCTGGAGCTTTGTTTGTTTACTTGCTTGCTCTCCTATATTTCTAGGTGAGGAAACTTTCTCTAAAAGGAATCTGTTCGGACAGAACTCAGCTTTTGGGGCCAGTCTGGGGTTTCTTCTCATCTCAGATCTGCCCCTTAATGAAGGAAAATGTGAGAAGGCTGTTAATATCTTTCTTAGAAATCCTCTTTTCCCAGTCTCAGGAATTAAATGGCTGGAGTTTGACAATTAAGAAAAGTTGCCTAGTCTCTGTTAACCTCTGTGTCTACAAGGGCAGAGAGCAGCAGGACTTTACAAGTCTGAGCAGGCTAAATGTGGTCATGCAAGATGATGAGAGTCTTGGGGCGTCCTGTGCTGATTCATGCAGGAAATTAGGTGATTATTGGAAATAATTTCCTGGGAATTGCTAGGAAAGCATAAAGGGAGTGAGGGAGGCTGAGCATGAGTAGAGAAAAGCCAAGGGGCTTCTGCAGGGCCAGAATTAGGTAAGAGCCTACATGAGAAAATGAGAGGTAGAGCAGGGGAGGACCAATGACCTGCAGCAAAGCCAGTCTCCTCAGGCTGCTCCTTTCTCAGAACAGTTTGTTTCTCTTTCTATTATTCCATCCTTTTCCAAACTGGGGGAAATGATTTTTAAAAATGATTCCTGTTTATGGCATGGCTTTAGATTTTTTTTTAAGGTCTTGCACCTCTATCTGGAGCACTTAAACTGCCTGTGGGCAGATAGCTTGCCACCGCAGCGCCGAGAGACTTCCTCAGCAGAGTTCACAACTGCGGCTAACAGTTTGGGTGGTTCTACTAAAAATACATTACACCTGGAGATACTTGATGACTCTTTTCCCAGAGCTGATGAAAATTACTGTTACTTTTTTGAAGGGAATTTTCAGGAAGTGTTAAACGTATCTATAATAAGAGGAGTTGGCTTTAAACGTAATATTCACCACAGCTTTGAACTGTTGGTAAATCCAGTTTGCTTCCCACAATATCCCCACATTTCTTTATGGAAATAACTTCACACTGTTGGAATCTGTGAGAAGGAAGGTGATATGGGTCATGAAATTATACCAGATTTTAATTTCTACTGTATGAAATTCATAGCGTGCAGGATCTCAAACAGCAGCTACCAAGTTAGATTGTATTCTTAATATAGACTCTCAAACCCTTTTATGATTAAATGTTGACTTTTCCTACATGAAAGCACAAAAGGTTGATGCTGTGTGGGAAGTTCAAGGTACACAGATTACAGGGTGTAAAAATAAGGATAAAAAGGATTTTTTTTTTTTTTACATTTTAGAATCCTTTTAAAATGTTGGAAAAATATTCCAGGCCATTTTAAAACCAGGGTTTTGAAATGTTGTTAGCATGATGAACTATTACAAAAATTATGGGATAAAACCTTTGTTTTCACTGGTGCTATAGAAAATTTTAAACCAAGAACTAATTATTACAAACACATAAACTCAAATTTGTGTTTAAAAATGATGAAGAAAAATACTTCAGTTTGCTCCAGTATGCGTTTAAAGCATTTTAATATTCTTAAATGAACAATGTGGTAAAAATAATGCAACTTTACAAAATGTTTGAATTTTACTGACACAAACTTGTAAGAATTTCACACAGTTGTCTGTGGTAGGGACAGGCACTTGATCTGTGGAGCACTAGGGATTTACCAGGACCAGAAGACTGCAGTAAAAGTAGGAAATAGAGACAGGAAAGAAAAAAAAAACCCTCTACTCCACAAGTCAGAAAGTAGAAAATGGAAGTGGCATGAAGATAGGCTTGCAGCATTGACCACCTCCCTAGGAAGCCTATTCCAATGTCTGACCACCCTCTCAGTAAAGAAATGCTCCCAGTGTCCAGTCTGACCCTCCTCATGTGCAGCTTTGAACCATTCCCATGTGTTTTCTCACTGGGTACACAAAAGGGATCCACACCCCACTCTTCACTTCCCCTCCTCAGGAAGCTGTAGAGAGCCACCCCTCAGCCTCCTTTTGTCCTCCAAAGCAGACAAGCCCAAAGTCTCAGCTGCTCCTCACAGCCTTTGAACCCTCACACCAGATTGGTTGACCTCCTCTGGACTCATTCAAGGACCTTCACATCCTTCTTAAATTATGGGGCCCAGAATTCCCAAGATTATTCAAGGTTTCTCATGTCTGTGCCTTTTGGGATTTTTCCTACTCAGTGTGTAGATAATAGAAAGTAATAAAGGAGCAAATTTTTAATAAGCTGTGAACTAAGTATAGTCTTACAACAAAAAATATCAAGGTATGTTTTAAACTAAAGGATGTTTTAGAAAGCAAAAGGGTTTATTTGCCAAGTTTCAGTGAAGTTGTCCTTGATAAGAAGCTCCTAAGAAAATATCACATGGCAATATTAGCATAACCAAGGAGGGTATTATTTGAATCAAAATATAGATATATACCAAACTAAATGATTCAAAGAAAGCTGCTTTGGGTGGTATCAGGGTAATGATGTTGTAAAACATTATTCCTGACTGGTAACCTTATCTTTCACACCCTTTGCAAGATATCTAAGATGCCATATTAAGAGCGTTTTAAAAATAAATAATTTCTTCTACTTTCTGAAGTGAAGGGCTTTTCATCAGATCATGAATTCAGTATAAAAAAATTTAAAAAACTTTGCAATTTTTCTGCAAAATTAAACACTGCTATCTGAACCATTGAGAGAAATATATTTACATATTTCAGGCTAAAGATCTTTTGTAAATGTTTAGTTACCACATTCAAACCTTTCAACACTTCCCCCGAAATCACATTATTCTTACGAAGATACAACAAGAAGTCAAAGAATAAAATGTAAAAAGCTCCACTTGAGTAATATGAAGGTTGTGAAAAGAGCTGACAGCATCCAGGAAGCTCAAAGTTACAGCTGACAGCCTGTCCTTAACTCATGCTGTGTGAAAAAAGCAAATGGCACTAATGCATACTAGCTGAGCCCAAAGTTTGAACCCCTCAGCCCATCCCTCCTTCTCTATTTGAGTTATGGAGCTGTTGCTTTGAGGTCTGATTTTCAAGCTTGGCTTCAGTGTTGCTGTTAGAAGGCGTGTGTGGCACTTACACACAGCATAAATCTTTGCTCAAAAGCTCTGCTTTGTCGAGGCACCGGCCGGTGACACAGCCAGGACCCAAGGGGTAAGTTACAAACATCCATGTGTTTCTGCAGGCTTTGAAGGCTTCACCAAAGGCACAACAGCTTGCTGTACACCTCTTCAAAAACATTTGTTTGACACATGTTCTACCTTTTACCCTTGTCATGGTTTATTGGCCTTGTATGCATTTCTAACTAGTAGGGTAAATAAGGGTAAATTTAACAAGTGCACCATGTATGTTTACAACCTCTATGGAAAGCAGAGATGATCCATCTGTGAAATCTGTTTCTTTCTAGGAGCTGGTTGACACCTGGAACAGAGAACTCTTCCTACAGTGGCTCCATTCCCAAAGTCAGCTCTGGTGACTCCGGTTTGGGGGAAATAACTGCATTTCAACATGCTATGTAGCCAGCACAAAGGAAGCAGGACTGACTTCCATGCATGACTTAGGAATTTTAAGTGTAGAAACAGGTTTCTTGAAAACTGAGTAAAGCAGTTTTTGCTAGTCCACAGCCTAAGAAATCTCTCTTGCCCTTCCTAATATACCACCAAGAACACTTTCAGCTAAAAAGAAACACTTTCTCAAATTGTTTAAGTCCTGCTATACCTTTTAAAAATAGAGCTTAAGTCTAGACAAGGTGGACAAAAGTCTGTGTCTATCTTCTAGAATTTCTTTTTTCCAAGCCAGTGATCAAAAATTCAGTACCAGTAATCCATAAATCTGAAGGATTCCACATACTTCAGTATAAGTAAGGTGTCTGCAGGATTCTGATTACTTTCTCTGAATGCTCCTTTTCTTCAGTGCTGCTCCCAAGTTACTGTGCACTGGTGTTGCAGTGCACTTGTTTTGCAGATTAATCTGAGCAGGTTCCATAAGAGTGAGTTTTGACTGTGTTCACTGGTTCTTGTGGGATAACACTTCAGTGACCCCTATTTGTGAAACCTTCCTGCCCATTCCTGACAAAGTCTCCTTAATAAACCTGAGCTCAAACCACTAGTGGAAGGTGCTGGTATAATAATAATAATATTAATATTAATAATAATAACAATAATAATAATAATTTTTTTAAAAACAACCAACCAGCCCCCAGACTAGAGAAGGTACTTAAAAAAATTAGAACATCTGAGATAAAAAGGTGTAGCGNAGAGTAACAAGGCACCCATGCAAGGAAAAAAAAAAAAAAAAAGCTGAATGAACATTTTAATTAACTCATGTGCAATTTTAATTAAAAACATAATGTGTCAGGAAAATGAATAATGCCTTGGGGCAATAAAATAGCTAGATTTTCTGTTCAGTCTTCTGCTTCATATCTTTTATGGAAGAAGGATATTATTGTTAAAATAAAAAAACACTCCTTCCAGCCTCCTGCCCCCTTCTCCACACATCTAACAAGAACACTTAATGTAACAAAATCCAAAGGTGTGAACAAAAGGAACAGGATTAAATCAGAGCATGGTATTAGATATGCTGTGCTACCATCATGTTGGTTGTGTCACTCTTTTGGCTTTTAACAGAAAAACTCTGACCTTCAATTTCAAAGTTGGTGTTTTGGTCTTAATAAAATATGCTCAGATAATGCGAATGCCCATATTTTTTTTGTGTGTGAAAAATTGAAATATTTGAATATTATCAGGCTTTGATGACAAAGTGGTAGTCTCCATCCTTTACAGATGAAGCCATTTTAAGCCATTTGGATTCTATAACCTGAGATACCAATAATCACATGACTTTTTAAATGTGAAAAAATAAGGCTTTCAAATACTAGAAAGGAAAAGAAATAAAATAAAGCACAGGGGGAAAAAAGTTGAGGAAAGTTAACTTTCCCCAAATGGAAAATGTATAATGTCCAAATCCATTTATTTCTTTTCTTTGCCCAGATACCACTCACTGAAAGAGATTTGAAATTTTAGCAGCTATAGCATAGCCTGGGGCAAAGGCAGGGTCACAAGCACCATCATGTAACACATTTTAAAGGCTGTCAGAGAGGTTTCTTCAGTCTCTGTGTCCTCAGCAGTCCCAGAGTCACTGGTTTGCTGCAGGGACTTGGTACCTGGTCATACCTTTTCTGTGGCTCACATCATTTTGACCGTAAATCACATCTAAACTGTGAGAAGGCTGTTTGCCTTAATGTGCTCTGAAAGCACATGAAGCTTTGTGTGCAAAGAGTCCTGGGCCACATCCAGTCTGCAGCACGTTTTGCACAACTCTGGTCTCATAGACTTCCATGGGAAGTCCAGACACACAGAATCTCCTCTTATCCACCCCTGTTCTGTGTGCATTCAAGACCCTCACAGGAAAGAGTTTTCTTCTAATATCTAATATAAACCTACTATCTGCCACTTTAAAGTCCTTTCCTCTTGTCCTATCACTACATGCTCTTGTAAAATGTCCCTCTCCAGTTGTCTCATAGCCCCTTTAGGTACTGGAAGGTACTAGAAACTCTCCCCAGAGCCTCTTCCCCAGCCTGAACAGCCCCAACTCTGCCAGCCTGTCCTCATAAGAGAGGTGTTCCATCCCTCTGATCATCTTCATGGCCCTTCTCTGAACTTGCTCCAACTGGTCCACATCCTTCTTATGCTGGTTGCCCCAGAGCTGGACAGAGTACTCCAAGTGGGATCTTGCAAAAGCAGAATAGAATAGGTTGATCATCTCCCTCTGTCACTGAAGGTATAAGGGACAGAGAAGAAAGTGACAATAGACTCCATGATTCAGAAGGCATAAAAAGCAATTATTAATAGAAATTCACAGTTCTTATAGAGATCATTGTGAACCTAAGAACTGATTNTGTGAACCTAAGACCTGATTGGTCTTTAGGAAACTTCTCTCACACTATTGGTCAATCAGGGAACAACACCTACTAGTAAATATCTTTCACAAACACCAGGTACAGAGATTGAGATAATAATTGTTTTGATTCTTTGTCTGAGCTTTCCTAGGATGAGCCTGTGAGAAATTATCTTTCTCTCTTTGACTGAGACTGTGCAAATACCACATCCCTCGATGTGCAGGTCATGTGTAGGTGTTTTTAAGGTGTGCTTTAATTCTTATTTTCCTGCTTTGATTTTGATTCATAATGAATTCCAATAATTTCCTCAAGTCAAGTCTGTTTTGCCCATGACAGTAAACAGCGAGTGATCCCTCCCTGCCTCCTCAGCTCATGGGCCCTTTCTTATATTTTCTCTCACCCCTCCAGCTGAGGAGGGGAGCGATAGAGCACCTTTGGTGGGTACCTGGCATCCAGCCAGAGTTAAACCACCAGATCATGCTTCTTTTGGTGCAGCCCAGGCATGTTCAAAGACAAACAGATGCAGTTTCTTTCCTCCCCAGGGCAGAGGGTGGTGGGAGGCTCACCTGAGCCTGGTGCCCACCCAGCAGAAGCACCTCTGCCTCTGGGGCTGCAGTGGTGTCAGCTGCACCCTCAAGCATCAGCACATCACAGCTCACAGGCCAAACTTGAGAGGTAAGCCAAGCTTTAGTTTTCAGTCATCCAGAAAATAGTGGAAGGCTTGCTGCAGAAGCATGCAGGAATAAGGAATTTGACAAACAGGAGGTAAAAATCAGCCTCCAAACAGGAGCCTCTGCCTCTGAGGTCACTGCATTTAGAGTGTGTATTTGCATAAATCACTGGAATTCCTGAGTGCAATGTTGTAATGTTTTCACGAGCCTGAGGGAAATATCTAAACTTATTTCAACTGTACAGAGGATTCCTTTTCAATAATGTTTTTTAAAATGCTTCCTCAGACCTGTTACTTGTCTTTTCCCCTTTTTGCTTCCCACCGAATTTTAGGCTTTAGCTAATAAATAAACAAACAGCATAATTCTAGGTTGCATGCACTACTGCTGAACAAATGCATTTTAACAATATGCCTGCCATTTATGCTTGCTTCTCATAAACAAGCCTGCTTTTGTCATGGCAGGAGTGCCCACCATAAGAGTTAATTTATGCAAATTCTGGATGATATTCAAGTTTAATTCTCTTCTTTCCCTTTCTTTCTCCCCCAGTCATTCACTTGATTCTAAGACTGTCATTCACTGAAGGAATAATAAAACAGCATTTGATTTAGGAGAGCAATCACAGTTCATGTTTCAAATCCTGAATATTCACAATAAGCTGAGACAAATTATTACAGAATTATTCATTAAATTGCTTTGAATAACAAATAAATGTTGTGGAATTACAGTCTGAATGCAGACTTTCACCAAAAAGCAAATACAGTAAAATGATTTAAATAAGTTCTTCATTGCTAACTAGGGTTTAGATTGCTATACTCTTGGATCTTATAAGCAGCAAGTTCCTTTGTAATTTATCCCATTGGTTTCAAGGGGATGTTCAGTACTGGTTCAATCTGCAATATAAAATTTTTGCCATGAAAATGCCCAACAATAGAAAAGAAAAATATTTTGACAGCTTGATGCAGTACCTTTGTTACTTGGCTACAGGCTAGAAGGATCTGAAAAGTATGTGAAAAGACGTCCTCTCATGAGCCATAAAGCAATTTTTTTCCTTGTATCTTGAGCTTGTTTATAGACTCAAATGCTAAGGTGCTGGACTTTGACCACTTAATATTGAATTCTTCTGGGCACTTGGCCAGTCTTAGAGGACTGTGAAAACCATGTTCCTAGGTGAGCTGGGATGCCTGGTGTGTGTATATAAGAGACATACTACCTCTGATAACAGCAGCTACAGGGATTTGTACAGCCTGAACTAAGCAGGCAGGGACTGAGCAGAGGCTCCAGAAGGCCAATTCCAGATATTGGCTGACAGTTATTTTCTCTAAATTCCTACTTAAATCACTCTGGTTTAAAACTATTTAAACCATTTATTTGTATTTTGCTTAGTAGGGATTTGTTTGCATCAAAACTGGAGCCAAAATTCAGTTGGTCACATTTGTTTTGGTAGAAGTCCACATGGGGACACTGCTGCAATAAATCTGCCTGAGGCAGATCAGGATTGAAGTGTTATGAAAGTACAGCTAGATGCAAAATCAGAGTTTTTCACCCACCTCATAAAAAGGTAAAGGTATTTACAATTAGTCTGCAGCACAATGAAACACAGTGGTCTTGCAGGTTCCAGCAACAAGCTCTGTCCATCCCTTTTAAATTTCCCTGTATGGCAAATACACATTGTCAAGAAAAAAAAATAAAAAAGCAACAAAACTTTTCAAAAATTCAGAGGAATTACGTTGGCATGGATCATTAATGTTCTCTGTTGCAGATGCAAAGA
This sequence comes from Leptocoma aspasia, assembly GCA_013399835.1. Lineage (NCBI taxonomy): Eukaryota > Metazoa > Chordata > Aves > Passeriformes > Nectariniidae > Leptocoma > Leptocoma aspasia. The sequence goes on along the minus strand of VXAX01005860.1, from coordinate 1,591,982 downwards.
TAATTAATGTAATCTAGCACATCTTGAGGTAAAGTAATGTGCATACAGATATAAACAACAATTCCAATCTTTTAAAGGGTGCAAAGCTGGTGCTTATTAAAACAGTTCATAATCATTCCTATTTCAAGTTCTGCATGAGAATGTGCTGTAATGAGGAATTTAAAATTTTCTAATTAGACGTGATTTTATAAAACACACAGATAATTAAAATGGTGAGGGTTACACAGAGAAGGATGAGAAAACACTGTAAAACAGACAGAAAAGAAGAAAAAGGGTGTAAATAAGGAAGAAACCCACAAAACATCACTGTATCAAATTTATCCTGCAAAATTTGTTGTGTACTGGAGTTTTAGGTTTCACAGTGCAAAAAGCTACTATCAAACATTTTTTATAAGGCTATGCTAGCATAGGTAGATTCATACTGACAATTTTATTTGATTAAAGGATGCTTACTAAGCCTTGGAGTTTATTTTCGGAAGTTTTAGCACTTCAGAACAGGAAATTGAGGTCTATAGACCTTGCTGATAAAACTGATCAAAACACATAGATAATAGTTCTTAGCTGTAGAGCCATTGCAGAGCTATTTACCCTGATTTGTATTCAGTGGGAGATTGGAACAAATAAAAAATGTTTTCTATATAATTTAAAGAAGGAGGGTGATGTTGTTCTGCTAAAAGACAGGAAGGGGTAAGAAGTTGACTCTATACTGAGCAATTCTTTCTCTTCCACTACCCAGTGTGGGTGCCAGGAGGGATGATGAAGGCTTGTTTATTCCCCAGCAATGCACAGAAACCACTCTACAGAACAGTCTGTTTGAGGATGAAGGTGACAGAGGATGACTAACCCTTGCTAGCAGTTTACATTTGCACCCCAAGAGAAGAGTGGTCCTATTTCCTTCTTTTTAAGGCATTTAGGAAGATGAGTTCATTTTGCCTTTGTAGAGTTAACAGAGACATTTTTAAAGGCTTGGGAATGAAGCTTTAGCTGGGACACTAATTTTGTTTTGTGTTGTCACTCAACCAGCTGATTTTCCACAACGGTTTAAGCAATTTCCAGATTGTAACAGGGGATGCCACACACTAGATAGATACTGAGCAAGTGCCTCTCCAAAGAGTCACTGCAGTTCCAAATGCTCCATACCAGTGGGGGAAATTCAAGGAAGTACATATGTTGCTTCTAGCTTCCACAATATTTTGGGTGTGACTGACTAGACTCATATGTTCCCATATTTCAACAGCAGATAAGTATTGGACTCAGAAACAATTCCACCCTATCAATATGAAAGTGATGTGTGAAGCCAAGAATGTTATTACTTAAGATCTTGCCAACTACCCTTGATCAATAGATGAAGGTCAACTCACTCAAACACATAAAACTATTTCTGATCAACCAGTTCTAGCTACATAGCTGGGAAATGGTTTATTATTTAGGAGATAATCTGCATTTATAAAAGTGCAATGTACCTTTTACTGATAAATAAATATCCATCAGTGTTGCAAGTGATAATGTTTATTTTGTGAAGATTTATCATCTTGACTAAATCTATGACTGATAGCAAACAGAAAGCATTTAAAACTCATCCCAAAGTCACCTTGCTGAGTAAAGAGATCTTAGTATGATGTTCTGATGCTCTTGTTCAGCAAAACACCCTGATATGTTGCAACAGATAAAATCTACCTTTCTTCTTCCTCTTGCAAATGAAGATAAAAAAGCTTGCTTTGAAAGAAGTCTGAAATTTGGCTAACAAAGACAATAATAGCTAAACTAGGACCTCTTGAAAGAAACTAAAATGATATGGAGGAAAAGATTCTTTCCTTTTTCATACCATAGCAGATAAAAAGTAGAGACATTTGACACTACAATAATTTTACTTTTGACAAGGATGTAGAATTTCATGAATCTAAGTCACCTGCAAGCCAGTACTGACTTGCCACTGTCTTTTTCTCTCTTCTTTCTTCATCTATACACCAAAAGGATGTCTCTGTTTTCTGGCACTTTTATCTTAAGCTTCAACAAGAATACAGTTCCTGTCAGGATCTGGTAGTGATGCTGGTTAAAGTGTAAGCAGTGGCAAAGACCACAGGTTTCTATGTGTGCAGTTCAAAGGATTGATATACATGTTCAAAGGATTATCTCACTTTCAGCAGTCAGATCTTTTAGATTGTGTTAGTTGTGTGTGCGACCACGCCAAACTCCAGCGCAGGGTGCAGAAGTACCATCAGTTTCTGCTCCACCATGATCATGTCAGGGATGCTTTCTCCTGTCATCTGTCTTCCTCAGAGAAGGAAAGTAAAGTTTCAAAGAAAAAAATGGCTTGTCAACTCTGCTTCTCTACTTGGCTCTGCAAATGCTGCAGCAGAGAAGATGGGTGTGTTCACACCATGGTCCCTTTAGAGCTGGTTTTGTGTCTCCACACTTCATTTGAGGTCAATCACAGGTGAATGCTGGTGAACAGTGAGGCTTGCTCACTCCTCAGGGTTAGAGGTAGGATTAGTTTGAACCAAAGTGGCTCCATACAGACAACAAAGAATGACTTTTAGCAAATAATCAATCCTGATTTTTGCTGACAGTTTGGTAATGGGGGAGCTTTTGCTTTGAAGGCACAGAGCTGGAAATAGCATTATGCACATTTATGATATGTGGTTTTGATCAAAATTCAGATAAGAAAATTGTTCTTTTACGTAACCTTCATGAGCTTCAGGTTTGTCAAAATTGTGAGAATTTATGGACATTTAAATTTTCTGAGGCACTGAGGCAAGGTGATACTTGCCTTGGCTCAGCAGGCTTTAATATGAAGTAACTTGAGGTGTAGAGGAGTGGTCCAAGAATGCCATAGTTCATTCTGTCATATCATGTGGATTCTCATGTTTGATTTGTTTATTTAAAGAGTCTTTCTGCCTAAAGGGGCAGAACAGACACGTGTATCCTGTATCTACTTCCTCTTCTTGTTGCTGAGCTGTATCTATAATGGCCTTTTAGCAATCCAGGCCAGGTTTCAGTGGCTTGCTATTTCAACATGCCTTGGTCTAAAAGCAAGTGCCAGAGAGCACCCTGAGAGCCACAGTTATATCCTCTCCAACTTTCAAAACAAACATTAGAAGCTTTAATTCCTGGAACTCAGAGATGCCTCACTTGAACAGTGCCATCCAGCTTGACTTCTATGTACAGATGTGTAGGGCTGACAGTGACAAAATCCTCCCTTTATCAAGAGATGCAAAATATTTCTATATACAATTGATATTAGAAGCTGCTCAGGGATTTTTGACTGATGGACCAAGGAAAGAAACTACCTAAGATAGAAAATGGAAGATAGAAAAGGCAATCACAGATGTGTGATAAACAGCAGGTCTCATAATTTTATGGTTTATTATATTAAGCAGTGTGTGTTTATGTGGTAGGAAGAGCACAAAAATATCATCCCTCCATAAAGCATTGTTCTGCAATACTTTACTTGAGAATTTCATCAGGGCCAGTGAGACCTAAATAAACCCCAAGATGCAACCAGCTCATTTGTCTCTTGCACTTTAATGTTGCAGTAGCATGTGCTTTTGATGGTTTTATTTTATTAAACAAAAGGTGAGTGAATTCTTGTTTCTTCTCATCCAAATGCCAAAGATTCATGAATCAAGCTTTGCTCAAGGTGAACAATAATTTCAAAGTTGTTTTTTTTTTCCTTAGTGAACATCTGATCTGTTCCTGTCAAAATGCATTCTTAAGATGTCTCTTCCTGCTTTTTCCCAGTAGATAGTTTAATTTGGAATAAGCTTTGAAAGGTTTTCACACTATAGATGGGCTATTGGGAGCTTTAGAAGGTAAGACCTGATTATTGAATATCCTTGGAGAATGTGTCAGCTCTACATGGAGAAGACAAAGGAAAAAAATAGCAAATATCCTCTCATGGAAATAACTCATAAGTAGAGACACTGGCAAGGATTATCTAAGAAAGAAAAAAGTTGAGTCTTGGACATCAAAAGTCATAATTTCCCACAGTAAGCAAAAAAGGACTCTGTTTTATAGCAGAACAGAGAAGCTGGCTTTCACCACTGCTGTAGTCCCCAGCTGCAGAGGTGTGAAATGTTTACTCAGAAAGTGCAATTTTTCACAAACGACAGTGTAAAAACATTCATACCTATGGGAAAATCCCATTTCCATACGTGTGTGAATGTATTCTAAACATCATGAATTCTATCCACTGTGTTGGTTGCAAGAAGAAATATTTCCTGCACTGACCTCTTTCCCCATGTCTCACTGGGGACTTTGTCCCCGTGGGTGAATTCTGATGTGGCTCCCTGTTGCTTCTGGTCCCATCAGGAGCTCCTGATCTTGTGTACCATCCCACCACAGTGTGGCCCTTCTCCTTCCCAGTTCCATCTACCCTGGGGCCATGATGAGTTTCTCCATCTCTAATTCAAAAAGTTCAAAGTACAGGCAAAAAGATTTTAAAAGGCAAAAACTGGTTCAAGTTTCAGTAAAACCTGTGTCCTACTCATCTGTTTGCTTGAGACCTTTGGAGAGCAATGACAACCCAACTGGCCTTGGATTATTCCTTCAGAGCCACATTTCACCTGATAATTGAGTTAAACAACTAGTTATTCCTATAGCCAGAACACACGAACGGGATGATAAGGGAAGACTGATTTATGATCACTTGGTATCTGAAAGGTGTAGCGCTCTATTTAACAAATAGTATTCCTCTAGATTAGAAAACATCATAAACACATTGGAAAGTCTTCAGCCCGGACCCATCCACCACATGTATTTTTTTAACATTTTAATTTAGCTATCTGTTTTGGATTACATAAATTTAAAAAAAATGAATTCAGTATTTTCTTTCTAAAATAAATCAATTCTGCTACATTGGAATTACCGATTAGATTGAGCATTAGGGAATGTATAAAACTGCATCTTTAACAGACACGACAACATTTCTCAATGAGAATCAAGCAGTTTGCAGTGACCTTCATGTTGATCAGTGGGGGGTCAGTACTGGCATTAAATCATTTTGATTCACAGATGAGATCAACATATTCATATTTGTTTGCCAAATGTGTATTTTAATTTAAGCTTCCTCTGATTGATGCATGTAATTTATGCTGCTTAGAACTAAGGCATCATATTTTTCTTTTTTCCTAACTAACCGGGGGAGACTTTCTTGGAAACAGATAAAGGAAAGAGTCCAGTAATTTGTAGCAATGTGACTACAGCCACACATGTTCTAGAATTAATGTTCTTCATTAGGGTGAGGAGTATCAGCTGTATATATACATCAGGATTTTAATTAACTTGGTCCCCACAACAGGACACATGATTCAAACTGTTTTTCCTTTATTTCATATTAGATTAAAAAAAAACCCAAACCAACATGATGTAAAGTTAAAACAGAAAAACAAAAAAAACCCCAACCCCATGCACACGCAACAATAAGAAAAAAAATCTAAGAGTTTTAGTCAAGGTCAAGAATATTTGTATAAATCAGAGTTAATCCTCAGGAGTAACCTGGCACTGACAGCCCACAGAGCAGTGCTCTGACAGAGATTACCAGTTCTACCTACCCTGTGTAGCCCAGTCTCACACAAGGGTAGTGACTCATTCATGGGATTGTTTAAATCTTTTTAATGTATTTTTGGGATGGACACAATTTCATTTACAAGTGACTTGTAATAGACTGCAATTGCCCTGTACTCTGACAGATGGGTTGCCTTTTAAGTGAGCCCTGAACACATTGTCCAGGGGGAAATGCATCTTACACTGTAAGTGACTGGTTCACATTTCCCCTGACCTCTGTGTAACCGGACTGAAGGCTGAAGTTGCAGCTGTGTTGGACAGGGACACCTTTCACTAACCAGATTCCTCAAGGCCCCATCCAACCAGGCCTTGAACACTTCCAGGGATGAGGCATCCACAACTTCTCTGGGCAATCTGCTTCAGAGCCTCACCACTCTCACAGTAAAGAATTTCTTCCCAATATTTAATCTAAACCTATGCTTGTTCAGTTTAAAGCCGTTATCCTTTGTTTAGTTCTAGGCACGTTTGCACAGGTGTGTATTCAAAAGAGAGAAACAGATAAACTCACATACAGTCCCATACAGACCTCCCCAGAGTGCATATATTGCTGGTTAGAGGAGGCAAAGTCAGGGAGAAGCTCCTTGCCCACTGAATGCAAGGATTTGCTTTTGAGGATCCCTAGTCTCAGATCAGCTCCATAGAAGGCTTCCTTCTCTGCAAAGATGATTGTTATCCTTTCAATAGACATTGCGATTGTGCTAGAAGATTCTTGTGCCAGCCATTAACATTGAATCAGCTTAATTTACGCAATTTGTGTAATATTGTTGGTTGGGAGCCAAGGCGAGGTAAGCTGAGCTGTTGCACCTTTTATGATTTGTAAAAAAGCCCATGTTTGAACACAAAAGTCAGCACTGGTGTGGCTGTGATCCTCACCTCTAACGAGGATTGTATCCCAACAGTGAGACACAGTTTATTTAATTAAAGAAATTCGAATGACATGGACAAAGTGTTCATGCAGCTAAATCTTTTGGAGTTAACTTTGGTATAATTTTTGCCTTCTGACACAAATTCAAACTGGAGTCTGACTTTAGATTACATACCTCCTACCCCATCTATTTTAGATATCCAAGACGTAGTCTGAGCGACTAATATCCTAAATTCTTTATTCAATCACCGGAAGAGCTATATTGCTGAAAAGAGGCAGACCTAATGCTGAAATTAGGACAGATTCCCATAGGTCTGAACCAGTGGAAAATAGATACATGGCAGAGAAATGTGAAGGATCCTAATATTCTGACAAAATATCCTAGGGAGCTTGGCAGAGAGTCTTAAAGAGTATAATCCTGGTAAAATTCTTTGTTTGCTATTTTCCAGTAAGTCTTTTTTATTTGTGTCTCGTATCTTAAATTGTCCTGTTAACCAGAGTAATAGAAAAGATGATTTTTATCAGTCTGGAGACTCTGGAGCCAGCTAATACTTTAAATCTTTGCATTTCTGATAAGATAAAACACATATTTAAAGGACAACAAATTACACACAATTATATTTCACTATGTTGCAGTGATTTGGAATATAATTTCAGATTATTAACTTTTTTCTAATAATCAAGCATTTTGCTATTATAGCTCATATTTTCAGTTGATAATAAAAGAAAAACTATTTATTTTGGCTTTAACACAAATATGTTTGAAGCTTCTCTGAGAACACAACACTCTCCATTTTATTCTAGAGGAGTAATGTTATTGTTTTGGTCGTAAGAAGAAATCAAACTGGGTGGTTATGTCTTTTATATAATAAATCAAGATGCTACAGCAAACCTACAGTACATCTAGAAATGTATGCCTGGAAGCAGATCTGGCAGTCAAAATCCAGGTTGCACAGCCCCTTTGTTTATGAAAATCACAGGTCATCAAAAACCTGCCTATTAGCAAAGCCATTTATCAGCTGATTATTTCCATACCATTATTTCTTGCACCATTCTATCCACCAATAATTTGGAGATATTGACAAATATTTCTTAAAATAAAAGCTCACGCTGTTTCTGCAGGTTGATTGGATGAGCTCTCTCTAGTACTGAAAGCTGACTACTTTCCAACAACTTGATTTCACAAATGGAGAAACAGCATCTGTTTTCCTGCAGCTCCACATATGGCTCTCACTGTTGCTGCGTGGAGCTGAAGCAGGTAGTCCCCACGAGCACAGCCCTCCGGAGCCCTGCAGCCCCCCGGGACCGGCCACCACCGCTCGGCTGCCGGGGACACTGGATCCCCAGGCACCTGGAGCCCTGTACTTCATCAGCATATGCAAAACATCCCTCCCCACGTCAACCTGTGGGGGGAAATACTCAAACATGTATTTAGGACTCCTGTGCGGATCTGTTTGGTGTGGTGATTTCAGCGTATTTACTCCAAGGCATGATTGCTCAAGGACTTGAGAAAATGTCTGGCTGTCATCAATGGAGCATGAGGGGACCTGAAATAATTTGCAGACAGAGGGGTGTGTGCATGTGGAGAAAGGAAACAGAACAGCTATGCTAGAATTAAGATAAAATGCATGTACTTTTCCTGCATAGCTCATGAGTATTTTTGGCTTTGTAATATATCCAGCAGATCTTGATGGCCCATTCAGGAGTTTGAACCTGAAGACAAATAAAAATATCAAGGCCTTTTTTGCTTGCCCTTTTTTTTTTTTTTTTTTTTTTTTGTGCCTTTTCATAGGCTTTTTGTGCTTGTGAAGGTCAAGGGACTGGCAGCATCAGAAATTGAATTTCTGAATACATCCACAGTCCAGGTATATTTCAGACAGATGCTCTCATTCTCAGACTGCCCTGCCAATGACCTTAACCCTGATTTGGAAGGACAACTCAATCTACTATAAAGAAGAGAGGTGATTTAGTCTCCAGCCATGCTGACAGAGTCTTGGACCTCTCAACNACAACTCAATCTACTATAAAGAAGAGAGGTGATTTAGTCTCCAGCCATGCTGACAGAGTCTTGGACCTCTCTGAACACAGTTTGTCATTTGTGCTGAAACATCAAATCATTTGGTAATGCGAACTATCTCCCACCAGCGATTAAACTGAGACTAATTACTACTCTTTCCCTCTAAAATCTGGCTCTGAATAATCCCCGTGATAAAATTTTTCTCTCTGTATTTTCCATCTCCATAACAAAATGTAATGCATAACTGGCTATTTAACCATCTATCTATGCTATTGTTTCCAACTATTCAAGGCCAGACAGAAGAAAAGACAAGACAATTTCTGTGGCCAATGCTGGAGACTGCATTATACCAGATTAGATCTTAACAAAAATCTGATTTGTTCAAAACTGTCATTCCTTTCTTCAAAGCATTTATCCACATCTCCAAACCCACCAACTGATCCCCAAAATCTGAAAAGCAATTGGAGTCAAATCTAACATCATTAAATAATTGTAAACCCTATGGTGAGGTGCCATCTCAGCTCATGGCATAAGAAAATCATGGTCCAGGAGAAATGCTGACACATGGCAGCAAGCAGAGCATCTTTAAAAGAAAATAGCACAAGCTTGGAAGCCAGATGCAGTCCAGCTTTGGGGCAGGAGGAAGTAAATAAAGCCCATGGTTATAGCCTCCATAGGAAAAGGACTGCCAGCAGCACTTCAGGAATGATCTCAGGGCCAGCAGGTGGGGCTGGAGAAGGTGAAGGAAGTCAATAAGAGATGAAGAAAGAGTGAACATGAAGAGAAAGTGGAAAGGAAAGGGAAGACAGAAGAAATAAAGGAAACCAGAAGAATTAAAGCTGTGAGAGGATGGATACGGGAAAAGATAATATCAAATGCGCTACTTGGAAAATCAGACAACTCCTCTGATCTCTTACATCAGCTGAAGGAAAAAAAAGCTCAACATGATTTTGTTTGATGCAGGGAAAAGGAACAGCCCCTTACTGAAATTTGTGACAGGCTACAGCATTATTCCACTCTCCTGTGTCAGGAAAGAGCTGCTAGTGTTTAACCAGTCAGGGTAGACATTAGACTGTGAGGGACAGGGAGAAAGAGAAATGCCAGCTAGACTGCTGTTTTGCAGGATGGTAAAACTTAATTTTCAGTAAGGTGGGGAGCTAAGAGAAAGTAGATCTTACCATGGTTCCATGGCAAAAAGACAGCTGTATTGATTTGCTTGAACTTTTTGTGGCTTTAATCTTGCCCTAAATGAAATGTGTGTTGTGAAGCAAATGCTCTCTGCATTCTCTGCAGAACTGGGGCAGGTGAAGAGTCCAGTGTTCCCTTAACTCAGAGGGAAAGACAAGTTCAGGTTTTAGGGGGTCACACTCTGTCGTATTTAGGAGGTGGCAGAGTTTTACTATCAGTATGTAGATATCTGTGTACCTCATTTGGAAAAATACCAGGACCTACACTGAAGCTGGAAGGCCAGGAGGGAAGCAGAGTCCTGGCGTGTTCTGTGCCTGCCACAGACAGGCAATGTGACAAGCAAGCCATGGGTGTCTGCTTTCCATGGCTGCTGAATATCTTCTAATGAACTGAAATACTGACACATGGAAAATTGTTGGAGCCATTTAATAGTCACCTTCAGCACTTGGAGAGTCAATGCACTGTACAGCAAGTACAGAAATCCAGAGCTTTCCAGAAAATTTGCACAATAGCACAAATGATCATTGTACTGCTGCCCTCTAAGTGCCAAAGTTTCTGTTTATTTAAAAACCTCCATTGTGAACATATTATTAAAGATATTTTTTTTTGCTTTTTGGTAAAGGTGGCAAAGGAAGACCATTATTTCTGTCAGGCTAGTTTATTCTCTTTGAAGAGAAAATATCCAGGTCCAGTCAAATATAACAACAGCTTCTAGGAAAAACACTGACATACAACCCGTGTGAAAACAGGCACTGCGACAATTTAAAAAATCTGATTCATCTTTCAACACTGAGGTCTGTGTTTTTAGGTTGATTCAGGCTTAAATGTAGCACTCCAGTTAGTGAAATGCTGTGGATGTGTTTGAAAAGAGCAAAATTTCTCCCTTAGAGAGCTGTAAATTTTCAGAGTGTTTGCAGTTTGTTCTTTGCAGATGGATGAAAAAAGGAGGGAATCCACCTCAGAAATTATTAGAATACTGTCATAGTATCATTCATCTTGGCAAAAGTTGACTGAGCAGATGATGAAGATCCACTTAACTTGGACTCAATCAAAGGTTTTGCTATTTTCATTTCACAGGCCAGATGTAGCTCATCACCAGTTGGAGCTGATTTCAGAAGAGGTGTTAGAGTTTGCTGGTCCAAGAGACGATCTGATCCAGGCATCAAAGGGAGACACGAGAGGAGCGTGTGCTCTCCCCGCTGCCTGCAATTGTCGGCGGTGCCGCCTGCTCGCTCCTGACAGCCCCACGCCACCATCCCAGGGCAAGGGCTCCTGCACATCCCTCCCCAGCCTTCCCTCCCTGCTGGCAGACAGCTAAAGAGCGCCGAGTTGGTGCCTGCACAAAAGTGAGAAGGAATTGCTAATAGACACGGTCCTGTGCGCTGGGAAAATCCGGAGGCAGCTTCCCGCTGTGTGCTCGCTTGACTCACCCACACCCATGCACTGAGCGAGGAGGTACCGATCTCCTCTCACTTCTCCTTTGTGGCTTTTCAACTTTTTCACTCTTCTGTGGGGAGCACATTCTACCTTATCTGTGCAGCATCTGTTGCCTGGTCTTTCTGACCCGTGCCAGAAGCTTTGATAGTCAAAAATGACTGAAATGCGTCATTGTGATGCCCACAGCATTCAAGAGGCAAAAGGTTGATCAATACCCCAGCAGGATACAAAAAGCGTGTGTCTTACCTTTTCTTACGTCCTAAAAGAAAGAGTGTGCCTGAAACATTATTTATGCCTACTCTCTCCTATTTCTATCACTGATTCTAATCAGAGTTCAGTACATTTCTTAAAAAAAAAGCCCTTGCAAGCAGTGATAAATAGATAATGTCAATTACTGTGTTATTCATGCAGTAGAGCTTTTTTTTTATTTTAGATTGTGATTCAGCTTCATACAGAGGCTCCTCCTGAGACACTGTGAACTTCAGAACCTAACTAGAATTTCTCTGAGGTTTACATTTTTCCTGATGCTTCACACAGGGTGACTTTTATCTCTTTCATATATTTTCTGTGAATGGGTCATGGGAGTCTGAGACCTGTTTATAAAACATTTATAAGATGTTTATAAAAAACACTAGCAACTTAAAGCTTTCTGTCTGATAATGTTTCTACTATTTTCAGTCTCTGACTGGATCTTAAAAAGGCTCTAACCAGCAAAGTAGAAAAACTTCATTAGGATGTTGCAATCACAGTTGAAACAGTTGTTTGGGTTTTCCAGCATATTTCCAGCACAGATTTATGTTGGAGTCAAAAGCTATAGTCCAGTTGTAGACTTCACAAAGTCAAAACTTTGCCTGGTTATAAAAACAGACTTTATAATGTTTTTTTACAATGTTCTGTTCCAATAAAGACTATTCAAATCCACCTACTCCACATGCGGGAATGGATGAACCAATTGAAATTCCCATTGTAACAATATATTATAGAATATTAGAATACAAGATATATGTATCAATGTTAGAAAAGATAGGCTGTCAGTTTTGTGCTTCTCCTTTCACATTTCTTCATTTTCTTCCTTATCATAATGCCAATGACAGCAATCAAAAAAATTTCAAAAAACCAAACCAAACCAAACCAAAACAAAACAAAAAAAAAAACAACCCAAGCCACCATTGCCCCAGCAATCACCATTTGGAACATTTTCATAAATGTTCTTTTCAAGACATGCCCTACTTAATGAAATAGATGCCTGAAATCATGCATACTTCAATGTATTTCCTTTTCACATTCCTTCTGGACGTGTATTTATATGCCAACTTGTCTTCATAAATTTCAGACTGGCCTTATAATAGCACAAATTAATGGTGCCACTAGAAAAGAACTCAGCTGCTTTCAAAGGAGCAATAATCATGTCAGAGGTGCAGTTGGCATGAAGATGATTGAGTTGCACCTCTTCTCTGAGATATTTTCAGGGATGAATCATCCCTTACATAACATATAGCAATGGACAAATTTTCCATGTTACTCTGATACCTCATGCCATCACATTTAATTGTGTAACAGTCAGTCACTACTGCATAAATTTGCCTCCTCAATGATTTGTTGTAAGACCATGGCAGACGTGTTTTCAGTAAGATGATTTGAGATTTCAGGAGACACATGTCTGACACTGCACTGGATTGCAGGAACTGCAGGACAGTGATACACCTTTCTGGAGACAAACTCTCCTGACTTTTTGATATGAGCTAATTGGAACTCCTCTCTTGAACATTAACTCCTCCATTGTGAACAATTAAACGGGAAAATTAAAGACAATAAAAAGTCACTTTACTCTAAATAAAAGGTCCTTATTACACACTTTGCCTAACAGACTTTTTCATATCCTCGTATATCAAAATTTTGCTTTACTGCTTGCGACATTTTCTAGGCTATGCCTTGCAGCTTTCTTTAAGGGAAGTTTAGATTAATTAATTGCAAGCTAAATACACTTACAAAAAGCCGAATGCTCTTTCTGTACCACAGTGGAGCTACAGCATTCTGATGTGATACAGACTATTATCAGACTTAAAAGTTAAGTCTGCTAAAGCATCCTTTGGCTTACTGAATATTTTAATAAGCCAGAGTTCATTTTACACAATGAATATTTTTACTGAACTTTTTCCTTGTGGACTCTGGTAAAGAATGAAAATACTCAGAAGACATTTAAATCAATAATTTTGTATTAATTAGCTATTATTCAGGTGTAGTTCCATACCTGGAAAGACCACAAATACTGGCCTTCTTCAGAGAAATGTTTTTAATAGGAAACTGTACATCTGGCACAGTGCATCAGGCTGCTGTTTCACACAGTGCTTCATAGAGTATGGAATACCTATCAAACACCCTCTCTTCAGGGCTGACAACGTCTCACATCAGCTTAGCCTGTGACCCCCCAGTATGCCAGGGGGTTGCAAAGTGTGTTTATACCTACATTGACTCTTACCTTACTGAGGCCAGTTCATTCTGTTTAAGTTTGGATGTGTTATTGAAGTGACTAAGTTAGCAACCTAGGTGCCCTACAGCTTAGGTTGATTGAGTTTTGTGCTGGTGCATTCAGATTTACGCCCTTGAACTATGTCTCTCTTCCACTGAGCCTAGCTTACCTCAGTGAGGTGCCAAAAGCTACATGGGATAAATTAAATTAAAATTTGGTGACATTCTGAAAAAAAATTTAAGAGCCGGTAACTATTAAAGGAGAATGCCTGTTAACAATTGAAATACCAGATCAAATCTCCTCTGATGAGGAGGACAATTGATTGGACTTTTACTAACACTGATATTTCAAAATCCTCAACAGATACCAAGTTCTTTTCACCAGAGGTATGGGGATGCACAGATGCATTATCTAACATATTCCACCCCATGGACACCTCTGTGAGAGATCACAGATATTATCTAGTCCTGGTAGACATTTACTCTGGGATAATGATGTTAACATAAGCCCTCACTGAATGAGTTCTGCACAGAGTTCAAGAGAGGGCTTATCTAACCCTCAGCAATGTTGAAGGGAAAATCTACAATACATTTACACAAGATCTTAGCAACCTAAGTTGTTTAATGTACATGGGACCATATGTCAAATATTTTGTATATCTCTCTGGATAAGCAGAGAGCATCAAAGGTGAATGCTGGTTATAGAAGACATCTGACAGTAATTCATGTTACATAAAATAAAATGCAAGTAAGTAAACAGCTTCTTCACTTTTAAGTTGTTTCCAAAGTAATAGGCAATTGCCTCAGCTGGTCATATTCCTTTGGTAGTTTGCCCACAAAAAACATTTGAGAACAATTACTGTAGATGGTTGGACAATATTTTTCTAAAACCTATTACATGAAGAAAAAATCACACTTCTAACAAATGACCAAAAGACTTTACACTCTCTGTTTAAATAAATTGGTATTCATTTCCATGCTTTTCCTTCTTTCTGAGTGTCCTTCTAGAGCAATCTGGTCCCAGCTGACAGAAAGATCATGTATTTCCATACTTCTGTGAATAAAACTAAAATATTTTTTAAAGCAATAAATTAGAGCAGGATTCTGTATTTTCACTGTAACACTTTTGCCTCTGTGAGATAGTGAAACTCGGTAACTTTCTATTTTTATGTCTTAGTGGATGTTACTGCATGCAGAAAACCTCCTTACTTCTAAATATTATGGATTTGCTGGCTTTTACTGCATTTCTTGACAATTCAATCAATCTTTCACCCAGTTTTCTTTTTAGAAAAATAAAAGAAAAGACAATATGATCTAAGGCCTGTATTCACACACAATTTTCTTTGGGGTAAGGATGAGGAAAGACACAGAGCCTGAGTGACAGCTACATTATCAGACGTGTGAAATGGCCTCCTCTTGCTAGACTCTCTCAACCCAGCTGTTAACCTCCCATTGCACAGAGATTCAAACTGGTATGTAAACAAAGCATGGGTTATTTGTTTCATGTATCCTCTCTTACTGGACAATCTATTTCTTTGCTTTGGAATTTACTTTTGATCTTTATAGTCTGCCAGTTTAACCAATATATTGAAAGAAGTTTGTAACAGCCTCTTTGCACAGAAATCCAAATTTTCATGTGCTTTATTTCCTTTGTTTACAAATATTCTCATACTAAGTCCAAATACACAGCAATGTGCCAGATGCTAAGAACAAAATGAACTCTGTCCTGGACAAAACTAGAACATTCTATAAAAAGAACAAAACTTAATGCTCTTTGGCAATCCAGCCTCTTCACATGGCCTGCAAGACACCGAGTATTTCTATCCCCAGTTTGTAGAAGCCTGCACAAACTGGTAAGCTGGCATTCAGGATCTGATACAAAGGGCCCAGTGTTTACAATATTAATCAGGTTTTGAACATTCCAAGCTTATTTTAGGGCCTTAAACTAGAATGTATTTTTGGCAACCTATCAGCTACACTTATTTAAGAAAAAGCATATATAAAATTGTTATTCAAAAATTGGAAAGAATTGCTTCTTTTTCTCTTTCCAAAGAAAATTTGCATTGACTCTATAATGTGAGCCTTATTCAAATGAGCTGGTTTTATTTCCATGGAGAAGTAAAAGTTTCTATGAATATTTCTCACAAAGTAGGTATTTTCCCCACTGTGGTGGATTGACCTTGGTTGGAGATCAGGTGCCCACCAAGCTGCTCTATCATTCTGCTCCCTGGCTGGATGAAGGTGGGGAGAAAATAAGATGGAAAGTTTGTGGGTCAAGATAAGGACAGGGAGATTGCTCAGCAATTACCATCACGGGCAAAACAGACTTGACTTGGGGAAAATTAATTTAATTTATTACCAGTCAAGTCAGAATTGGGTAATGAGAAATAGAAACTAAATCTTGAAACTCCTTCCCTCCATCCCTCCCTTCTTACCAGGCTTAACTTCACTCCTGATTTCTCTACCTCCTCCCCCTCAGCGACACAGGGGGATGGGGAAAGGCAGCTGCAGTTAGTTTATCACACACTGTCTCTGCTCCTTCCTCCTCACCCTCTGCTCCTTCTCCAGTGTGGCATCACTCCCATGGGAGACAGTCCTCCCTGAACTTCTTCAACATCAGTCCTTCCCACAGGCTCTTCACAAACTTCTCCAGTGTGGGTCCTCATGGGGTCACAAGTCCTGCCAGCAAACCTGCTCCAGCATGGGCTCCTCTCTCCACAGAGCCACACCCTGCTCCAGTGTGGGCTTCCCATGGGGTCAGAGCCAACTCTGGGTACATCTACTTGCTCCATTGTGGGGTCCTCTGTGAGTGCAGGTGGATCTCTGCTCCCCCATGGACCTCCATGTGTTGTGTGGGCACACCCTGCCTCACCATGGGTTGCCCCATGGGCTGCAGGGGAATCAGCTCCAGCACCTGGAACACCTCCTGCCTCTCCTTCCTCACTAAACCTGGGGATCTGCAGAGATGTTACGCTCACATAATCTTACTCCTTACTCTCCAGCTGCTCCTGCTCCACGGTTTTCTTTTTCCCTTTGTTAAACAAGTTATCCCAGAGGTGCTACCGCTGTCGCTGATTGGCCCAGCCTTGGCCAGATGCAGGTCCATCTTGGAGACATCTGGTATTGGCTTCACTGGGCATGAGGGAAGCTTCTAGCAGCTTCTCACAGAAGCCACCCCAGTAGCTCCCCCCCCGCTACCAAAACTTTGTCATGCAAACCCAATACATCCCCAAAATTTCAAAATAAAACTGCTGTTATACAAGGCTTACAGGAGTCAAAAAGCACTCAGTTGTTTGGGTTTTTGTTTTCAGCTGAAGGCTAGAACTCAGATAGTATGGCATCGAGCTTTTTGAATTAGGTATTTGTTAGAGATGTGGCTCTAACAGCTGGGTGGTTAGCTGCTTTTAATCATATTATTCTCACAACTTGTGTCAGCATTGCCTAGAGCCACAGAAAGCTGCTCAGTATCGTAGAGTTTCTAGTAAACAAAAATCAGTGTAAAATGTGAACAAAGCTACACCAATGCAGATTTAGGCAAAAGGAAACAGGCAAGGGTAAACCCCTACTTACCCTCTACCCCCTGGTCTGCAAATTAGAGAGGGAAATGGATGCAACATTGCAATGGGCACCACTGATGGACAGAAGTGGATGTGATTTACAGAAGCAAAGGTAAATGGAGGTGGGGGAAATGTGGTAGCAGGGAAGATGAGGAAGCCAGATCCCAGCTGCTGTGTAACCATGGGCAACTACATGGACTCACAGGGAATTTCAAAGGTGCCAGCACAACAGTCTTTGGGGTCTGCCAAAGAGCCAGATGCTGGTGCAGAGTGAATATTTTAGACTGTTTGCCATACTGTTTTCAGAATTCTACCTGATCGTCTTCCCATCTCCTTTGGAAAACCCAGTGATATGTTAATTATCAACTTCATAAAAGAAAAAATATCCACAGTATGCTTAATGAGTTTACAGAAGTTTTGCTTAAATGCAAGACAAAAAAAAAAAAAAAAAGACACGGTTAGAGTGTGTTAAAATTCATGGGCAAAGTATAATATTCATGGCCTCTTTGATTAAAAATGAAATTCCTTCTTTTTGTAACACCCAGGGATTTTCATTAAAGCAAAATGAAGATCTTAACTGCAGCTACTAAAAGCAGCAGCTGGCGCTGAAACTGGTAGAGCTATATGGCCTGTGACGTGTTCTTTCCCTACTTCTCACTTCTAGTGAGGCAACACATATCTTCCCCATCTTCCTTTCTTCTGAAAACCCTCTGACTACTGGAGAAATATGAGAGTCCTGTAATAATTCGTGGTTAAGTTGTTCTGATGAGAAGGGTGAACTGAAGGTATAGATCTGCAATTGGTAGATGCCTGTCTGTTGATTAGATATAACTGTGTTTTTATTTCCATCTCCCCTCCAGAGGATATAAAAGCAGTCACCTGTCAACCCAATCCAGCAATGAAATTCAGCAGCCTATTGTCCCAATCACTGCCTTCAATCACTCTAAACGGTCTCCAGAGACAATCATTATTATAGGACATGTTCCTAAGAGTAGATAAATGGAGCTCAACCTGCCAGCCTGCATAGGGAAAGATGGACAGTCTTGGCCAAAAATATGAAAGGGCCTGGAGCTTTATTGACATTTACATCAAAAATAGTTAGCAATGAAAGCAGCTGTTGTGGAGAGCTTTCACCACAACGTGTTTGGAATATGCTGTGAATTGAAATACAGACCTCCTGACAAGCAATTTACCTTCTGTCATTCTCCATGTGCTTGCAGCATTACTGGGTACTTGCTGTGATAGCCCACTTAAAGCTGCACATGTGTACAGTTTGGATGAAAGATTAACTGCAATTTGAGGCAGGAAGTAACGAATTGTGGAGTGTCATTCATAATGGCCGACATTGTCATCTGCAGGGTGACACCACAGCAAGAAGGTGCCTCTGTTGTGATGAGCTTATAGATTCAGATGTCATTCATCCTAATGAAGATCTGCCTACAGTTCTAATAAGCAGAGTGTGAGACAGCTCAGGATTATAAGCATTAATCTGCCTTGTTTGTTGACATTAACATGATGACTAAAATGCCATTATGCAAGAAATTCTTTCAAAAGCTATTAAAAAGGGGCAATCTTAAAAGGAGTATTACAGCCCAGAACAAAATATGTGCTAGGAGTTAATTTGCATGTTTACTCTTTTTATTTTCTATGCTGTATTGATTTTTTTTTTCTCCTCTAAATAACTCAGGCTGCACAAAAATTTTTGGTATTTCGTGAGCATAGTACCACTTATTGTAGCTGAAATACAACCCACATGCTGGTTTCCCCTAATGCAAAACGTAAATCCATTAACCCCTGGTGCTGATGGCAGATTATGTTAAATACAAATAACTGCGCAATAAATATTTAGCTAGTATCTCGTGAAAATAACAAACCCAAATCATGCCAAGCACACTTAAAAGGAAGACTTATGATAATATTTAATTTAAATAATTGACCTAATATATAAGTAGATTGGATTTTCTTTTCAGGCACAGAAATAAGCCATTTAAAACTGATGTGGTGCTCTTGACTATGGGGGTCAATGGAGAACTGCCAAGGCTGATTTTTCCAAAGACATCAAAACTCTTACAAGTCATTATCAACTGGAATTGAAATAAATCTGTGTGTAAATCTCTGTTTAAAGAAGGCTAGAAGAAGGATATTAAGGATTTTGATCTTTATCCCTGCAGAAGTGGATGATATACATAAAAATGGATGTATGCCTGTCTTCTCAACTAAGCTTAAATGAAAACTGTATTCACTAGCAAAATCCAGACAGCAATCTAATATATGCAGATATGGCATATTTTCTTTCTAGCTGCACCTAAGAGACCGAGGGGACAGGTTTTAAAGGACAAAGATGCAGGTGGGGGACTCCTTTGCACTTACAGATGCTTCAGCATTTTTTTCTTTACACCTAGTTCTTAAAATCAACTTGAAAATCCTTAATTTTTAATTTATGTAAGACACATTTCAACAGTACATATATATTTTTGCTGTCTGGATGTGGGACAAATTATACTCAGCAGTAGGAGATTTGGATTGGGGATGGGTTATTAAAAGATCTTCTAAAAAGGTTAATCAAAATCTAGTGGCAGCTGTTACCTTTGTAATGTGTCAGTGGAAGATAAGGTGAAAGATTTATCTTGACTTATGTTTGCCCATATATCAATGGATACAGGTGAAGCAATTTAAAAACCAGGAGGATCTGGGAGACATGCTGAGGGCCAAGGAAACTATGGACTGCATCGTCTCAGTCTTTTGTATCTTTGTGAAATGGACAACACTAAATAGTCATATCCACCAGAGTTCAAAAAGAGAAGGGTGGAAAGTAAGTCCACCCTTACTGTGGGACCACAGTGGGACCACTGGAGGCTGCTTTGAAAGAGAGATGGAGTGTGGGAGCCCTATTGCAGTTCTGTGAGTTAGTGACTGAAAACTGCATGCAACAGCATGGAGTTTCATTTTCTCTCTGCACAAGGGTTCCTTTTGCTAATGAGTCAGGACAGGCTTAGAAAGGTCCTTTTGTTACACTGATCTAAGCACATCTAAACTGGAAACTACAGTTACCTAAGGGTGCATTTATTCCATAGGAGATCCAGCTTCCTTCGGTAGGTAAAAGAAGTTTCTGTTTAAGGTGAAGGATAAACTGCCCATTTGTGGTGTATATTTTTTTGGCCAGCAGGTGAAGTCTAGTATGGCATCTAAAAATGACAGAGGACTTCAGGTAGGGAAGACATGGCTCCAAATGCAGTAAGTGGGATGAGTCAGAAGTCTGGGAGAGGGGCTTAAAAGAGACACAGCTCAAAGCAAGCAGCTGAGAGAAGTCATGGTGCAACATTTTAAGCCCAGACAGCTAAGGGATTATTTCCACAGATGGAAATAATCCTAAACATCAGGTTACAGAGGTCTCTAATGAAAGCAGGGATCTGGTCTCCTTTCAAACAGTGAAACTGAGCACAGGTTTATTAAATGACAGGATCTGGAGAAGGTGGCCCTTCCCTTCTCCCCTATTTCTGGGGCAGAGTAGAAGCTGGCTAGTGCGAGGCTCAGGTCCATCACATTTCCTTTTGATAAATCCCCCACTTCCCCCTCTTGGTTCGTCAGGAATTTTGGTGTGGACTTCAGTCTCACTGTGCATGCTTGGGCTTTTTCTTAGCAGGTGAGAACACTATTTCAACCCCCTTTGAGGAGTTTGTGCTGAATGGGCTGAGCTGCCAGGCACAAAGCTCCCTTGTGCCAGGGACTAGCTGGAGGGCAATGGGGAGAGCCTAGGGGGGAGACAGGGTCTGGCTCCTTTCTGCCCCTCATAGAGGGTATGAGTCCCATCCCATAGATGGACTACTGAGGAGTCTGAAACACTCTGAAGAGTCTGAAACACAGGGCTGCACTCACACAGAGGCATCCAGTGCTGCTCCTTGTCTTCTCCATACCTACGCAGTGTGACTCCCCTGGCAGCACTGCCAGGCAATCCCCACGGGCTGTTTCAGCAGGGTGGGACTTCTGGTTCAGCCAGCATAACTCCCTGACATATTTCTGACTAGAGATATGCTCAGTCCCGAGGGGAACGTACCTCGGAGAGCAGCTGCTCGCTGCTCATCCTACCCCCTGCACCAGCTGCACATCTCCAGAGCACCAGATGCACACAGGAGCTCTCATGGTGTCTATGCAGTGATCTGAACATTTTCAGTACTGAACAATTTTCCTGTTCTATTTGAACAGGACTACTATTCATTTCTTAAGCCTGTGTCAGGCTGATGAGGACAGCACACAACTACAATTTCAAGTCTCCCTGAGAGAATCTCCCTCTTGCAAATTACTGCTCCTTCATGGTGGTTACTTGGCTGTTCAGTATCTCAGATGTAAGTGTGAAATTCCAGTTGGAAGGGCACTCCTGGACCTTTTGAAAGCTATCTCACAGAATTTTTAGGGTTGGAAGGGACCTCTGGAGATCATCTCATCCAAGCCCCCTACCAAGACATGGTCACCCAGAGCAGGTGACACAGGAATGCCTCCAAGTGGGATTTGAATGTCTCCAGAGAGATTCGACCACATCTCCACAACCTCCCTGGGCAGCCTGTTCCAGTGCTCTGCCACCCTCAGTGTAAAGAAGTTCTTCCTATTGAAATGGATCTTCTCATGATTTAGTTTATTGTCTTTGCTCCTCGTCCTGTCAGTGGGCACCACTGAAGAGAGTCTGGTACCATCCTCTTCACAACCACCTTTGAAATATTTATTGGCAGTGATGAGATCCTCTCTCAGTCTTCTTCTCTCTAGACTTAACAGGCCTTTCATCCAGCAGAGTCACAGGATCTCAATTCAGTGTGAATAGTATCTATAGATTCAAAAGATACAGATATTTTCAGAACCACATGTTGGAACTTTTATTTTTAGCTTATCACATATTTGTAATCAAAAAGGCTTTTGAAATACATACGTGCTTCACATTTGTTTATTTGTTTCCAAGGAACAAAAAGAAACATTCCAGTATTCCCAAAACAGCTGAGATTTGGGATTAAATGTTTCTCTTCTGGGAAGAAGTGAGTGACATATTTTTATTTACTGGTAGAATCTAGCTGTCCAGAAATGTCCACAAGTTTTAGATTTAGAAGAACTGAGTCTGCAAGAACAGTATTCTGACTACACTTTTAATTCTGGACTCTGAGAGCAAAAACACAGCTGATTTATTAGACACTTCTAGAAATGTGTGTTAATTATTGGCAGCTAACTACAGATTTTGGCAGCATGAATTTCCCACAGATCAGACTGACTGAGGAGGTGTGAACAGGTTAATAATATCCAAATTATTGATTACTTTCCATATTTAAAATAAGATAGTGAAACATTTCTATAAGGTAAAGAAAAATGATAGCTGAAATTGTGAGAAGAATTTGAAGGAGAGAAAAAAAACCCAAACAAACTGAGAAGGATGTTTTTTAAAATAAAAGTATATTAAATACCAAAGTGTATGTTTTTGAATAGACCCATGGTATTTTTAACTGAGAGTTTAATCTGTTTTGAATTAATTCACTGAATATAAACATTGCCTTTTCTAAGCAAATCCTGATGCATTTTTCAAAGAGCTTGGCAAAATTTTGATCAGATCACTTGTGTCTTTAATTAGGCCTTGTGCTGGGAAGAAGCTGACTGTGACTTTAGGGGTCAAGATGGATCATCTTATTTTTAAGAAAGAATAATAGTGGATCATTGAACTGCTGGGTAAGTGTTCAGAAGGCAGGAGTATTTGACTGCCTATGAAGTTTCTATTTGGATCTAGGAGTATATCAGAAAAATTCCATAAACGTAGATGGAAAATCATTAAAATTTGTTGTAAGGTTAAGGGAGGGGTGTTTGACAGATGACCTCCAGGAGTTCCTTCCAATCTCAAACATTCTGTGGGTCTGTGAGTCTTTGAAGCAACCAAGAAAATTCTCCTGGTGAGCAGACTGATCTGAAAGAAATTCTGCAAGGGCTTTCAGGCTCTACTTTAATTTTTTCACATCAGATAAAAGCACTGGCCTCAATAATGGCAGGGAAGAAAACCAGAACTAGAGGCTTGAAAATTGTTTATTTTCCCACAAGTATTAGGAGGACCAGCCAAATAAATGCACCGGAGAATTATTTTTTTTCTCTTTTAGAGTACATTAACTTTCAGCCAGAGCTATGCTGGATTATTTCTAGCTCAGAAGCTGGACCTACTTTTGCCTCCTCTAACACTGTCATTAAACAGTAACACTATCTGGCAGCAACAAACAGCACGCAATAAGTCTAAGATTATCCAACAGCACACACAGCTGAGAACATTCAAAACCAGCTGGCAAATGTTTGGAGTTACTCCAGATTCTCATAGTTGTCTTCCTTAATGCAGGCAAAGGTAACAAGTGTTTGAGAGTGGCCAAAGATCTCTGGTTTGCTCCCATGCTGTGCTTTAGCCATCAACTCAGAATATTCTGTGGTTCTGTGAAACTGATTATTGGGTTAGCTTTGCTTACAAGGACACACAGCAATTTTCTTACCTTAAACCCCCTGAATTCTGTTGAATTTCAGCCAATGGGAGAAGAAAGTTTAAAAAAACCAACATCGATGAGCAGTGTGTGACAGAAAGGAAATGTTCTTCCTACTTATCTTACCAAAACCTTGCAAACTGGTTGTATGTGACTTTTCTTCATTCTGCTCAAAGGACCACGCAAAACCAGCCCTCCAAACCTGAAGTCTTGGCTTATTGCCGTGAGAAAAATCCAGACTCAGAAAAACAAGTGCTTAAGCAAAGGAATTGTCACTTTCATACAGCTCTTGCAGGAGAAGGGAAGACTTCAGACAGGCAATGCCTGACACTAAAACTTGTTTCTCTGCCTCGTGGTAAATCTGTGCTTGATACACAAATATGGATGTCCCCATGCTTCCCTCTCACTTGAGACTGCTCATTGCTTGGAGCTGCAGTTCAAATCAGCAAATGGAAGAAAGGTTGGACTGCCCCAAACACACCAAGGATGGGCAGTCCCTGCTCTGTAGTACACCTGGCAGCAGCTGGCTGCTCCACATGACACTGGTAAAACAAAAATTGTGAATGTTGTATTATTATGTATTTCTACTATTTCTAGTCGTCTTCAAAGTGGAGGCATATTTTTGAGATCAAGCACAGCTGCTTCTCCCCCGTATCCCCAGCCTTACTAAGTTCCTCCCACAGACTTGGGAGAAGCAGGAATCACATACCCAGTGAAATATTGAGGTTATCAGGTATTGTGAGCTTCTGCCCTTTGGCCAGTATATTTTCCCTGTGAGTAGGTAGATGTGAACATAATTTTCTGGCTAAGTCCAGCAGTGAAATGTTAGAAGGTGTAGGTGAAGTCCTGCAGCTCTTGGTCTCAGAGCTCTAAAGAGCAGAGTTAAAATGTTCCCTGGTGAGGGAGGTCTTGCTGCTCTGAAATGAGGTGTCCTGTTCAGTCTGGCTGCAGCGCCTTTGTGGACACTATCTGTGTCCTTTTCTGAGGACAATTTGGGCAGAAGCTGCTGATTTCTGTGGGGGTAACACCCCACCAGGAGTCATGGGGCAAAAAAAGGGAGCGCTTCTTCTTTCGGTATGCGCCTTCTCTGGACTCTAAGTGTGATCAAGAGCCTTAGCATCTCCACTGGCAAGGGCTCTGAGAGGAGCTGTGTGTTGCAAGACAGAGAAAAAATAAGCTATTGCTTAATATTCATAGTATGGCAGGACCCAGGAGCCTAAGTCAGCCTCAGGGCTCCCTTGTGCTAACCTTCATTCAAACGATCTTTCTCCTTTATCCTATTTACCTGTTAAAAGGTCTCCTCTCCTGTTTTTAGCTTTTTACAACTTTGTTTGATTTTTTTCCCCCCTTTCTTTCTCAGGGGCTTGTCACCTCTTTCTTTGTCTTGTTTCTGAAAATCAGTAGAGAAAACAGAAAAAGTATTTAATGTAATGTGTTTCCTGGATTTTATGTGGTGACTAAGTTACAAACACCTCCTGCCAGGGAAAATTTCCTTTGAGATCTTCCTTTTTTTTGTAATAGGAATGGTTTGAATGAGCAGTGGTTTTTGTTTCTTTTTAAAGGCATTTTCTGAATAAACAATTTTAGTTGGAAATTTTTGCTTGACTCCCTTATGACATTGAGAATATTGGTTGCAAAACCTACCCTCTGAACTAATGAATAACTTATTACTCTGTTTTGCAAACTTATCTTCATTCTCATTTTGTAACTTGGCTATCTCCATGGACAGGTGAGGGCTGCTTCATTGCAGGTATAAATTGCCCCAAGTCTGAGTAAGGAACTGGAGGAGACAAAACTGCAAGGTGAGAGGGCTAGTTATAAATTTGGCTGAGACATCCAAGGAAACATCATTTCCAGGCTTTCATTCCAAGGTACAAATGTGCAGACTGAGAAAAACCTGAGTGCAGTGAAACCAGCCAGTTCCACTGTGCTCCAATTTGATTATTGCTATAGATTGTCGAGCCTTTAGGAAGAAAACTGTAAGTGAAGCAGTGTTGAAGGAGCAGCTGACAGTCTGTACTGCCCATTCCCCAGTCACAGCCAAGGAGCTGCAGATCCTTGTTTGCAAGCAGTGAGACAGAGACGACACTGCAGTGCCTCATTCCATACCTGGCCTCCTCCTGCTCTGGGGTCAGAGTTTGCTGCTGTTTTATGAGTTGAGCAAACAGATTGAGCAGCAGCTCTGAATGGCAGGGAGCCACCAGGGACCCACTCTCTCCAAGAACTGACCCAGTGAGTGCTGGAGGGCTGGGAAAACCCTTGAGATGAATCCACCAAAGATTGACTTCCCAGCTGCATCATTCTCCTCCCCCTCAATCTCATCCTGTCCCACTACCTGTGCCCCCTTGGATCCAGACCCCTGGTGTTTTAGACCAGGCTGGGTCTGTCCTGTATCATGAGGCAGAGCCTGGATCCAGGCATGGATGACTAATGACAGCAAAGGGGGTGGAGCAGGATCTGGGTTTCAAAATTAAGCTCTGAGATAAGGGAAGTTCTGGTCATTTGAGCAAACAAACCTTGGATGAGTAAGGAAAATTCTGGGGAGACCAAACGAATGAATAAATAAACAGATAAAGAGCCTGTGTGAAGTTTAAATAGAGTCAGCTGCTGTATAAAAACAGGAAGCCTTTAAACTATGAGAAGAAATAGGCATTTGTTTTCCGTATGCAGAAAAAAAGAGCCGTGACACTTTATTTCCATTCCTGGTGCACATGGGTGTAGGAGCAGGTTTTTGCTCTAACGAGACCAGGGTTAAATATGTAGCCTGAGCAAGTCCCTGTGGATGAAGGTTAGAGCTCTGTGTGTGTTAAGATGAAGGCTGAATCAAGCCTCAGCACTACTGAGATCATTCCACTTCCTCTCCTTGCCACTTCCTTATTATTTTTTTTTCTTAATTAACTTTTCTGAAATATTTTTAAATATGAACTGAAATATTTTTAAACAGCAGGACTGGCTATAAATAGCTCTGAGTGATCAGTTTGAAGGAGTATGGAAAAAGAGAGGTATCTACAGTTACCTGCTTTTGCATTTCACTGGTCTGTTTCAAGTTCAATGTTTCCCAGTTTCTCATTCACATAATAGAAGGCAGTCCTCACATAAAGATATTTTAAATATCTTCTTGATATAGGCTTGATATAGACATATAGATATGCCATTTCTGATATGAAATTACATATTTTTCTGTTTGCTTATTTATTCACAAGAAGAGCAAATAAGACTTAAATTGTAAAGTGTACTACATTAAGAAAGTACATTAAGAGAATCTCTTTAACAATATTTGCAAGTGTTTCCTAGTGAAGAAAAGTTTATGAAATGTGTTTAAATATTTATGGAATGTTAAAAATGAGGCATTAATTGGCAAACAACTTAATTAAAATGCTTTCTCGAGTAATTAGGAGCAAATACCTTACTCTCTATTTTGCATACCATTTGTCTTATTCTCTGTTTGATAAAGCCTGCCTGTCAGTCAAACTTTGCTGCAGGTAATTTTTTAGCTCTGTGGGGAAAATCTTCAAAAATTACATCTGAATTTAAAATATTTTTATTATCATTTTTGTCTAACAAATTCTCCTTTTTACTTCATCTCCTATATGTCCCAGTAAAGCATCATCCTGGGAATTTAGGGCCTGAAGATGAAATTCTGCATCAAGGCATTACTGAGTTTCCAAAAACGCTCTCCTGAGAACAAACTGAATCAATCTAGAATCAACAAACAGTGCAGTTAATTAATGAGTACACCATAAGGGAGCTTTTTTAAACAATGTTGACTGCTGCTGCCTCAGGACCAATAGCACCAGAAGTTATTGCTGGTTTCAAAGAAGTGATTCTTAGGGCTCCCCCAAGGCACCTTTTGCTTACATTAGCTATTTACTACAACTTTTCCTCTTATTTGCACCCTAGGGAAAGTATACTTATTTGCTAAATTACTTTTTAAGTGATGCTTCTTCATGCCAGTAGCCTGAGGTATATGAGGGAAGTTGCTACAGCATAAATAATAGCAGAAACTGAGCTGCTTTAAAGCAAAGTGCAAAGAAAACCTTTGAGCTGGACACCGTCCAAGCAGTGCTTCCAAGCCAAGCTGAATCTGGAGGGAGGGGGAGAGCCCCAGGGGCCAGCTGCACACCCAGCCAGCTGTGTGTCACCAGGGGTCACAAACTCACAGAAGTCCCCACAGGGAGCAGCCCTGCAGAACACTCTGGGGAATCAGGATGGAATAAAGGAGAAACTCCCCCAGATTTCCAGACACTACAAACCAGAGAAGCTGAATCAGTCCTAGGAGAGTGATGCAAATTTGCATCAGGCGAAATTGTGGCTAGCAGATTGTCTCCAACAATAGCCAAAATGAACGGAACAGTCCAACTACAGCCTTCCATATAAAAAAATCCAAACTACAAAATATTAAAAGTGGGAATGCATTTTTTTGAGGTCATACTGCTGCATTATGGTGAAGCAATGACAACTTTTCTTGTGCAACTTTTGGAATTTCCCTTTCAGGCCACTCTGTAGGAGGAGAAAAAAAATATCTAAAGTAGGAGGCTGTGTTTACCAAACACCCTTCAGAACATAAGCTGGGTAGATCATCATGTTCTTGCAAAATTATGTTTTCTTATCACAGCTATGTGATAAGAGTTTAAAATTGTTATTAAGTAGGGTCAAACTATCACTGGCCTGGGATAAAGTTGTATTTATGTGCAGCCAATTTCAGATGTTGGATGAATTGCTGAAACTCCTTTTTAAATATGCTGGCTAGCAATTATCCTTACCCCAGCCATGGCTGGAGCTCTTAGAAATGTAACAGCATCTGTCATTCACACAATTTAAAGTGTCCCAATGAAATCATTGTGTAGAAATATTAATCTAAATTTGAATGGAAGCATTATATATTAATAAGTCCAAGAGACTGTACAAGCATTGGTTATAGCAATAATGAGTTGGTATTACTGATGGGATCTTGCTGGAAGGTATTTCCAGCCTTTTCATGCTTTTAGTAACATTTACTGACAAATTACCACTACCATAAATATTTCAGTGGCGATTCACTGATGTAATGTAATCTCTAAAAGTTAGGAATGATTGAAATTCAGGTTTGTTTCTGCAATAGAATTTTGGCCAGACTTTTGCAGGACCAAGAAAAGTGTGATGATGAGCAGGATGGGGTGAAGTTGGAGGGACCTTTGTGTTTCTGGAGGGCTTGCTTTGTGAAGGGTTCAGGCAGATTGGAAAAGAAAGGATCCTGCAAAATACAGCTTTTGTTCCCAGAGAAGAAACAGTGAAATCTGTGCCAGGAGGGCAAGTGCAATCTAAACCCAGGAAGTTAAACTCAGTCATTTAATTCTCTTATGTTTATGTCTGGTTTTATTAATTTCCTGTAAATTTGAAGGGACTTTTCAGCACAGGCACCACGACAGGGTTTGACCCGAGCAACAACCATCTGCTGGAAGGGAAAGACCTCTTGCCACAGAGGCTCAAGCACATGGCACATGAGCCTTGTGCAGCTGGCAGCTGAGCATGGGGATGCTGTTTCTTTGGAGCTCCTCCTGGCATTGCCACTATTTATTTATTGTTTGGGTTCCACTTTCCCCAAGTGAGCATTGATTGCTTAAGTAGGAAAGAAAAATGGATTGAAATGGATAGTGAGGTGGGAAGCTGAAGTACTTCTATTAAAAACAATCAGGTAAACCACATCAGACTTGTACTGTAACTAGTGAAGGTTCTGATTTCAGCAGGCTCTCAGAGAACCTTTATGAAGCAACTTGTACATGCTGTTTTATATTTCTCAGTAATAAATATTGCTCTTCGCCCCAAAACTCAAATATAAATGTTTATTACACATAAAGGACATGACTTTATATTAGGAGTGTTCATACCAAGCCTTTTCATAAACAACATTTTTTGTACCAAATAGAAACAAAAGCAATTCACATTTGGCATTGATGCATTGAATACTACCTCAGTTAAAAAAAAGAAAAAAACAAACAAAACCAAATAAAAACAAACAAACAAAAAAGCCCACTGGTCATCTCTGTACCTGTTTCTTGATATTTAGTTAAAATTCATCTTATAGATATGTATCAGATAGCAAAAATTGGAGATGTCTGCAAAAGCTACAGGGTTCCTGGTTATCTTATGTAATATTGTAGTAATATGAGCCACTAAAATCCTGGGACTGCATTTTTTCTTTTCCTTGCAAAAATGTTTGTTAGTATCAGCTTTTTTTTTGTGTGTCCTTGTGTCTTTTTTGTTTGTGTCCTGAGTATCAGGTAAAGTACAGTACTGCCTGACTATTGTGATGACCAATACCCAGGACTGAGCTAACAAATGATGATTCTTATTTCTACAGATTAAGTATTGTAACAACAACAACAAAAATGTCTGTTCATCTCATGGATATAATTTCACAGAAGTAAGTCTAGGAAGTGGAACTCTGACAATATGAATCAAGATGGTGTGGTGAAGAAAATGTTTTATAATGATCTGTACATACACTATAAATTTAGTTTTTTCTATGGAGCAGCCAACCACCAGTGCAAGGCACTGGGCTTCATCCTTCAGAGTGGATGGGAAGGAGGCAACTATATTCAGTTCAATTATCAAATTACTCAAAACTCCTAGTATGTGAAGAAGACTATTAGCAACATTCTTTCTGGCATCACCTGCTCTCCTGTCTAGTCTATTTATAACAGCATTCCCACCCCAGTATCTCCAGCCTTCTGTAGTGAATATGATATACTCCTGTTCCCAAATCCTTGCCTCTTCTCCTACTGGAGGTGGGAGCCTGTCACCTCCTTTATAATGACTACAATAAATTGACTTTTGTCGTGGGTGAGAGTGGGAGCTTCAGATAAAGTTTGTTAGAGAAGCCCAGCCATTGAGCAATGAGGTGCAGAGTGGACCCCCTTGCTTTCTAAATTTCTTCTCAGAGAGGAGTCTGGGGGCAGCTGGATCTAATCTTAGCCCCAGACTTTGCCAATGGTTTAAGCAACCAGGTTCTACAGGATTACAGATGGCAAACCATATATATTTACATAAAATGAATTGTTTATTATGGCACATGATTAGACCAAACATCTTAATCAGGATTGTTTCCTGCACAGTATAAAACCTGAAACTACTAATAGTGTATAGTATAGGATAGCATATTGCACTGTATCACAGCAATTATATTAAAGCTAACAAAAAGAAACAAATTTTGAGTGGAGATTGATGTAACTCATCATGCCAATGCTGGTGGGCAGATCTCTTTTTCTTAACCTCGAGGAGTATACCTGTGGGGTATCCCCTATCCAAGGAAGGAATCTCCACACACTCCAAGGGGAAATAGGACATTGCCTGAGTTGCTTGACCACATTCCAGGGCAGAGCATCCTGCTACTTGGTTCCCAGTGCTACAAGCTGTGTTTCTGTGCTTCTGTCTGGCTGTGTTATTTGGCTTATGGTAATTGTAAAGCCTTGGAAAAGTATTTACTTACTGTGCATCTTGGCCAGCTGATTCAAATTGCTTTGTAGTGGATTCAGTTCTCAAAATTACACCTCAATTTGCAGGGTTATTTTCCTCCCTGATGATCTTACTGACAAACTGTCTAACAACTACCAGTAGATCTTGCTTGCACCATCCACTCCAGAAATGTCTGTTCTTCTCTGTCCCCGCTAACTCTGTCTGGCATGCAAGATCCATCTAAGGGATTTTGAAAGGTTTAGAATTAGACACTGTTATTAACCTGCATACCTACAGGGAGTTTCTGGACATACTCCAGTATAAATATTTGGTAGGGCCAAATGCTAGCTCTCTCTGGATAGCTCTACCTCTAAAACATTTCGAAAAGTATGAAGCTCTGCATACCTTTATGATGAAGATCTCAGCCAGAAAAGAGAAAAACCTATACTTCTGAATCTGCAGGCCAGGGACCCAAAAGTTAGGTATGATGCTGGATCCAGTTCCAGATTCTATACAGATTGACAGTGATTCACAACTTTTGGAGTGCCTGAGGATTTGAGTCTTGACTGAATGCAAACTTTGGGTACTCCAGAAGTGCTGATGTAGTATAAACTGATTTAACCAGTTCAAAATCTCCAAAAATTTGTTGAAGAGTTGTCTTTGTACAGCAGGTTCTATAACAGATCAAGCACTGTCTATGCATGCAGCTTGCTAAACCAGGCATCCTCTAGCCTCCACCAGCTGCCACAGACCTGCATAATAATATGGACAAATTGAAAAGTCACAATCTGTATTGTGACTTATTTGACAGGTGATTGTGAATTCATACTTCTCCCGGCTCAATGATTCTATCATGAAGATGGCTGCTGTGAAGGAACGTGCAGTCTCTGGCCTGTTCATGGTGAAGTCTAGAAAAAATTTTTTCACATTTTCTGATCTCAGTTTGTCTGAATTAGTGGAAGATGATGTCTACTTTAAGCTATTAGGTGAACTATTGTATTTTAATTACCAAATGAGTATTGACACACAGCTCATCTCTAACTATGAAATTCCTGAAAAAATCTAAGCTACCAAGCATCAAGACATTTCTGGAACGTGTATCATCATTTCCTGTAGTGTGGAAGGGAAATTACAATGCTGGATCTGTAGGGGATATTGTGCCAACAGAGTGTAGGAATGCTAATTTCCACGTATTCCTCTGCTATATTCAAAGAGTTTGGGTAATTCAAAGAGTTTTAGCTCTTGCTGTGTAAGCACTTCTTTTTTTTTTTTTTTCCCCTTGTACAACACCAGAATGCTTAAGCACTGTAGCTGCAAGAGTTTGAAATGCTGTTTGCAAGTCAAACTGCTTCAAAGTAGCCCTGAGGGGAAGGAAAACAAATATTCCCTTAACCTTCATTCTAATTATATCAGTCATTAA
This sequence comes from Leptocoma aspasia, assembly GCA_013399835.1. NCBI lineage: Eukaryota > Metazoa > Chordata > Aves > Passeriformes > Nectariniidae > Leptocoma > Leptocoma aspasia. The sequence goes on along the minus strand of VXAX01005860.1, from coordinate 1,559,545 downwards.
AATACAGGGAACAAAGAACAGCGTTTATTAAAATTCCCTTCTGTTGATAGCTCCTCTTTATAGTGTGGTTCATACCAGCAGATGTTTAGAGGAAGCACCTTTGTGGAAGAGAGGAGTAGTATTGCTTATGAATTGCGATCACTTAACCAAATATTTTTAAATATTCTGATACTCCCTATGATCTTTTAAAGTATATGCTGAGGAGTTATTTTAAGAATGCATTTTCATTACAGTTATCTCTGTGGTTGTCCAGCTTTGCACAGTCCATTAAATGTAAAATGCTGATGAAATAACAGTGTTTGATACTTGTTGATTAAGATCCAGAACTGGCATTGTATGCTCTGCTGATAAGCAGAAAGAATAGAGATGGCTGTTTTCAACTGAAGACATAATTTCCCTTTGCTATGAGAACACTTGATTCTGTAATCATAAATTAATTAGGTTAATTCTGAGATTATTAATACAACTGGCATCTACTTCAAACAACAAAGCCATCTGCTTTTATAGGGGCTTTGGAGAGGTACAGACTTCTGCTCTACATAATTTACTTTCTTCATAGGACTTTTCTTCTTCCCTGTGGTGCAAGTTTCAGAGTGGGCTTCAGAGCACGTGTCCCTGTCCTTAGTTTGTGACCCAGGTGACTATTCCACTGTGTTCAAAATACTCATACTCTGCCTTGGAAAGATTGGTCTCAGGTTGTCTGGTGATCAATAGAAATAAACAGAAGAACAGGAATACTCTCTTTTTAGCCAAAATTTGAACCTGAGTGGATATTTTTCTGCAATTTAAGTGGCTTTTCATGATGATGACTAGAACAGGATGATGATGATGTCACATTTTTATTACAGAAATTTGATGTGGAACTATTTATTGGATTCAGCTTTCTCTTTTTAATTACTAAATGATAATAGCTTTGTTATAATTAAGAAGTTTCAAAAATCTTTAAACTTCAGCATGTATTTTAGGGGTAATTTCTGTTTTCTTTCATTCTTGCATTTGTAATTGACAGAAATGAAAACTCACTGTCATAAAGCTTTAAAAACTGCTGAAATATTTTTATGCAGTATGTTTTTCTGCAAAAAATGGAAGTTTAGTATGGTGTATGCTACTAGTCTGATATAAAGAGTAACAGTCCATTTTTCTTTCTTGATGTTCATGCCACAAGGCCTCCAACTCATTTAGAGGATGATTCTGGTACAAGCAAAATGAAGTAGTCAGAGCAATCAGCATGAGACTAAGGGGCTCCAGCTCTCAGAGAGGTGCTGCATTGCACATCTCTGCTGCACACCACTTGTCTACCTTTATAGGGAAATACATGTTGCTTTTGACGGACATGAAGATGATAGCATATGCTATTGATGCAATCCTCCTAAGTTAGGGAATTCTAACACGTAAACCAGGTTACTGTGCCTTGTATGAAATTCAGGTCACACCTGACACAAGAAAGACAAAGGAGATGACTTCTGGGAAGCTTCATGTCCCAGCAGTAAAAGAGAGAGCAAGAACAAGCTCCTTAAGTTGAGTTACCAAAGCTCCATGGCATGCAAGTGTCAGCTGGTATCCTGAACTCTGTCATGTTTCGTGGCTGTGAGGATGAAGACCATTTGGAGTTAAAAGAGCACAACAAGAGCAGCAAGCACAGGGCTGATGGTGTGCAAACAAACTGTTCAGGGAGCAGGGGGGAAGCAATGGGGGCCAAACACCTTAGCCTCACTTCAAGCATGTGGAATGCTCCAGCAGCAGAAGGCAGCTGTAACCAGTGTGGATCCTGAGGCAGCTCAGAGCTACTGCAGTGACATGTAGATCCTTTATCACTGGGGTATAGGCTGTGACTGCCAGAGTATTTCTGTTACGATTGAAAAATCTTTTTTATTCAACAAAAAGTTTAAATTATTTCCTCAGTTGTGCTTATGCTACAGGTAAGGATTGATCTGCTGAGCTACCTGCTACAGAGGTATATTGAGAGAAAAATGACCAGAAACTAGTTTAAGTAGCTAACTCTACAGAGCTCTTCAGTAAATTTAAGTTACCTAATTTAAAAGGATAGTGTTGACTGCTTCCTCTTTTTTTTTCTTCATCTGTACCTGTTTTCCTTTGGTAAAAGGGAGACAATAACTGATTCTATATCTCTATTTTAAAAATGAAACTAGCAAATCAGGTAATACTAGTTGTGTACACCCAGAGGACTCGCTTCCAAAGACTCCTTCATTGCCTTGCAAGAGAGAATTCTCAATCCTTCATGAGTAATGCCACCAGGCAAACCTGCTGATTTGCAGCATTTCTGCTGGACTTTGTGTCTTTTGCCTCTACAATCCATCCCTTGCTTTTTTATAAGGAAAAAGTAAAAGGAAAAGCAGAGGAAAGAATTTTATTCTGGCAGATTTCTATTTTTCTGAGCTGCACATACATGGAACCACACAAGTACCTTCCCACCAAAATCCATATATAGTGCTCCTAGTTTTCAAAAGTCAAAGTCTGAGTGAGTAGAAAAAGGGAAAAGCCCTACAGAAGCATCCAAAACTAAGGAAAAAGTGTCATGAAGACAAAACGCCTGAGTTTATCAACATGCAGGACTTGCCTTCAAGCAAAGGTTTCCACAACTTGTTGAATCACAAGTAAAGAATATTTGTTTTTAAAAAGATAAGTCTTAGATTATCCAAGCACTGACACAGACAGCAATACACTCAGTTCTAGATGGAGCAGAATAAACATATTTACTCTGCACATTGCAATACAGGTTTACAGAGTGACTTGACCTTCCCAGTTGAGGGGGCTAATTCCTTAAAGGTAAATTTCCACAGATACTTCCTTAATGATGAAAAAAAAAGCCCCAAAACTCAAAAAGGATATTTAGAAACCCTAAGGAAATTATAACTATCTTTTTTCCCCTGAGACTGTCATGCAAATAAGGTTTTCAGTGGGCTGCTATTTTACATTAAGCTAAATATGTAAGAATCACAAAGCGCTGGTTCAGATTTGGTTCTATGACACTGTAAATGCATTGAAATGAAGGATATTGCTTTCTATTTACACTTGTACCAGAAAAAACCAACATAGGGGTTTGTTTCTTGCTAGATTTTATGGAAGCAAAGTGCAGGAAGTCATGAATAGTCTCCTTTTATTTCTGAAATGCACATTCTCTTTCATTTTGCTTTGAGTCTTACATAAAAAACTGCCACTTCCACTGTTAAAAATCCTCATCAACCCCCAAATAATCCAGTATTGCAAGTATTTTTGAAAATGAATATGACTTAATTAAAAAATATAGAGGTAAAGTCACCAGTTGCATTCAGTAATTGCCAGCAGGCAACGTTATTACATGCAGAAAATTGACTGGTATACCCAATATAAATTATTGATGCACTCATATTGACTTATTCTGACTCTGATGAATAGAAAATGTGACACTATTGTAATGTGCATATTGTATTAATAACATAACTAATCAAAGATAATTTTTAACAAATTATGACATAAGGCCCTAAATTATTGATGGAGAACAGTTTAGAAATGGTTAGTGCATTAGTTGAATGTGCTCATTTCACTGACCATTTGGTCTGGTCCCATCTGCCACAAGTTAGCTTCCTCAGCTCTCTAGTACCCATTCAGGTGCATTTGGAGCAGCTGGGATATTAGTTCTCTATGGAGAAATAAGATCTCACCATGACTCGCCAATGCTCCCTGCAGTTCCATGCTCCCCAGCAGCCTCTTCAACAATAGGACAAGGCCCTTCTCAGTTCCAGGTCTAATAATTTAATCCCATAAAAGAATGTAACTTAGTCCCTCAGAGAGTCCAACCTTATTAATAAAAAATGCAGGCATACAATTTACATTGTTATAGTGACATTCCTCAATATTGCTTTTTTTTTCATTCTGTCAAAAGCTGCTTAATAAAAAAAAGACTTATTCAAGGAACTAATGTGGCCATTTGAGGTAATTGGCCTAGGGTTATGGCATGAAAATTAGGAAAAAAGTGGAGGCAGTGGTGGGAGGGCTGTGAGAATTAGGGGAGTTACTCTATTAAAAGAGATTGTTTCTTTAATTCTTTAGTTTGTGGAATAGTAACAACAACAAGAACAGCAACAACAAACAAAACAAGCCACCCCCAGAATACGGATTTCAAAACAATAAATGCTCACTTTCGATCCATTTACAGTTAAACGTGGTAGTATTAGAAAAGCCATGTACTACTAGCATCATCTAGCAATCCATTGGACAGGGAACAAGGACAATTCATATTGTGACTCAAAGCACTAAAACAAGTGGCTCCCCATGACTTTTATTTAAGTTTTGTGGTACAAACCAGCCATTGTGTACCATGCAGTATTTGCAGACTGTGTCCATTTCCACAGATGTTTTCAGTTAGAAGTTGTTCTTTGTTGTTAACCCTGAAATACCATCTCATGAGGACTGTCAAGGAGAACCAAATGGTTGGAAGCTTAAAGAAAACATTAAATGATGGCAAGGATCTTTTGAAAGAAAATACTTTTCACATCAACTTTCACCAGGGGTGGTGGGAAGTGACACTCGCTAGCACACAGCTTTGTAAACCTTCCAGAACTCTCTTCCACCCTGATGATTTTCTGCTGCATAATGGCTTTGAGAATGTCTGCATTTTCTGAGACCAGTTTTTAGACTAGGCAAGTTCTCTTTGTGCTAGAAGATTTGCCATGCTCCCACATGGTCTTCTGGGCTGAATCAGCTGTCCCACCTAAGCAACACTCTGCAATGCTTACAATGCCTCTCTGCCTTAGCTAATACCCTGGTGCTAAATGGGCTTCAGCAATTGCTAGTAGCAATCAAGGCATGAGACAGGATGAAGTCAGTTTCTGAATGAACAAAAAGATATGCCAAAGCCCTATTTGATTCATGTTGCCAAAAAAGTCCTTATTTCTGATTTTCCATAATCAGAGAGTGTACAATTTTACTTGGTTTTCCTTTAGGTAGGCTGCAATTTACTGTCCCCACTGAAACAGAATTAGGTAGGTCTGAAAAAGCAGGGGAATTTCAGGAAGTATTCATATAGCAAACCACTGTTTACCATAATAACTGAGACCCAGTAGACAGTGATAAAATATATCTGGATTTTTCATGTTGTTCCTGAAAATCAAGGCAGTGTTTCTGTCTCTATCCTCAACTTACATGCCTTTTCTGCCTCTGAAAAAAAAATAGGAAAGACTTCTCCAGAGCTAGGTTTTTGGTCCTATTATTAAGGGTGACAGAAATATCACTTCCTGCTCTGGTATGATTTCTCTCATGTGACTAACATATAACAAAGGATGCTGTGATGAAGTTTCCAGCTCTGGTGGCACGCACTGAGGATTTCTGTGGCTCTCCAGCTCAGTCATTTGCTGGGGGAATGCTTGGGAACTTCCAAGAAGCCAAACTAGTCTATTTCCCTTTTACCAATGAAAACACCATATTTGGTTCCCCATCCTTGCCAGATGTGACTAACCCTCAGGACTCAAAAAGGCACTTCTGAAGAACTGTTTTCTCCAAAGAATTTCAGGCATATAAAAAGAGAACAGCTTTCTTTTTTTGGTTTTTTTTTTTTCCTATCTTTTTAAATGGTACGAGAAGACTGTGTCCCATGAGACAGCAGTACCATCAAATTTTAACTCAATAGTGTTCTCACAGGTTGAACATGGCTGTGATACCAGTATGTGATTTTTAGGAAACGTGGCACAAAGTACAGAAGGGACAAAAATGTGTTTTCCTACTGCTGCTGGCAAAAGGAGTACTTATTTTGGTATTCTAACTGCTAGAGAGCATATGATCTCCAACTGTTTCTTCCAGAAGAATTAAAAATTGTAAAGTGGCATTCTGCCTTCTTTCTGTATTTCATGGAAACAGCTGACTAAACTTCTGCGCTCCCTCATCCTTCTGCTGGAGCCTGATTTTTAGTCACTGGCTTGCTTTTTTGCCCATCTATTTAAACATTGTTTACACCTTATTAATCTAGGAAGAGAAAGACATTCTGCAAGGTTTTGAAATGAAGCACAAAAACTGTGTGGTAGATTTATCAAAACCCACTTGAACAAAGACTGAGATCTGACGGTCCTGTGTAAGTCAAAGGATTTATCCATATTGAGTCCCTGTACAATTTAATCCCTGTAAAATTTCACAAATTCACAATATGAACAGTCTAATTCATGAAAAGAAGCCATGAAAAGAAGCCATAAAAAGAAGTTGTTTTTTTTCCTGATCTGTGTATTTTATAATAAAATTGGTTGTTCCCATGTCAGAGAAAATTGTGCCTCTGTCTGTCTGCATGCTGCATCCTCACTGAGCAATGCAGTTAGCTTTGCATCGAGGCAGAAGTTTAGATTGTGCCATGCAACATCTCAGAGATTGCAGTGCTACAGGCCATAAAACATCATGAAAAAAATGGTAAAGTGTAGGCAATGTCTCACCTATGTAGAGCAAACAATGCAGAGTTAAAGATGTCCCAGGGAAGGATTTACTTACCCACAAAGACTGTCCAAATTAAGGCACCAGAACCTAATTATAAACAATGGCCAAAGAGCTCTGCTCTGCCGGTATGGAGAACGTGGGCAGTCTAAATTTCACTGGTGGTAGCAACTGCCCTTCCCACTCACACAGCAGCGGCAAAATCATCTTGCCCCTCAGCATCCCATTGCTTAAGGATGGTACATTAAGAAGGTATGACTAAAAATCTGATATGGTTTTATATGGAAATTTCTCAGCCTCTCCAACATGTTTTCTGGAGGGACTTGGGTTTCATTTGCTATAGTTATATTATAATGAGCATATGGACACTAGCCCAGGGTGTGGCATGGGCATTCCATGAGCTTCAGTGCTTGTGGAGTGAAAGCCTGATTCCACCTCCCCCCGCAGAGGGCAGCCATGTCCCTCCTGCCTGCAGCATGAAGTGCCTTTGTGCAGTTGTCCCAGTCACCAGCCTGGACACACAATGCCTTCCAGTGACAGCACCTTGCTGAATTCAGGAAGTGAAGCTGTGCTGGGGTGATTGAAAGAGCCAATACCATGGGTGGTAAGGACTGAAGAGGGGCAACAGGCAGCCCAGGGTGGCTGCAGGGAGGTGGGAAGGGTGCTGTGCCCTTGGTGGTGCTCTGGCCCATGCCCTGCTGAGCCACTGCCTCTGACTCCCGTGGAAGTGACACCTCACACTAAGGTTACTTGCTGCCAGACACGCAAGTTAGAGTGTTAATAGCAGGGAAAAATACCCTTTCCTCTTTTTAAATTGATAAACGTGGTGTTTTCTCCTGCTAAGTAGCATACAATTATTTCATCTTTTACTTCAAAAGCTTTGGAAAATACGAAAGTGCTATCTGTTTTATTTGGTCAATAGAGGTGCAAACTTAAAAGGAAGTGAAGCTTTTGCTTGTGTACTATGCCCAGTTTACTCATCTAGAAAGGTGATGTATAGCTATTGAGCATTTGTCTGAAGAATGGTTTCTTTGGCACTGCATCATAAAATATATTGAAACAAGAGTATATATACAGTTAGTGCAAGCTCAAATGACTGATTTGTTTTAAGGAAATTAAACTCCTCACAAGACTGCCCCAGAACTATATAATGATTTGAAGGGCTAATGCTTGCACTGGGATGTTTACATTAGCAAACAAATCTGGGAAATAAATGTATCCATTTGTCTGCCTTGCAGGGATATTCCTGAGGAGGCAGCTGCACACTGTTTGGTTTCATTGTGTTGTTTTGGTTTTAACCAGCTTGGCTTTCTTTTCAGCCATGCTGCAGGACAGGAAGGCTCCATTTCAGTGGTAAAAATGTTTCCTTTTAGCCAAAAAAATAAACATGTCATCTCCACCAGAGAATTTGTGCAACTACACAGAGCGGCTCTGTTTACAGTAGGATGGACTACAGCAGTTGAGAGTTGGTCTTCCTAACTTCCCTTCTGAGTTCCACCCTGAAAGCACCTGGTAACGCCAAGGTGGGTTTTGGTGTGGTAGCTTTGCTGAAGCCACTAAAAACCCATTTGCCAAGTTTAAGTTTCCCAAAAATATTAAACATGAGATCGTCACATGGATATAAATTCTTCAGAGACAGATGAAATTAACTGCTCAAATAAATCCTTCACTATTCTAAATATAACTGAGGAAATCAACACTCAAAATGAACAAATTTAAACATTGGGAAATCTTAAGTGGATGATGAGATACATTCAGCAGAAAAATGATGTATGCCATTTAAGGACCAAACTTCAGACTTTAGTGGGGAACAAGAAGAAAAATATCAGAAAAATATTAGGTAGAAATGTAAATTCATTTTTAAATTGAGATTATGTGTTTGAAATTCAACAAATTTGATGGTTAGCCTCAAGAATCCCCCTTTCAGGAATGGTTTCACTGACCAGTCATATGCAACAAATGAAGGAAACAAGAGCTATAGGCAGCTGAGAATGTTGTATCTGACTTCCTTTTGATACCAGCTAAGGTGACTGAAACAACTTGGTTCCCAGAAAGGAGGCTAATAATAAATCCTACTTTCAAGTAATTGTTTAACCAACTCCACATGAGGGCAAACCTTGGAAATGAGATTCCACAGCTGCAAAGGCACACATAACTGCTACACACCTCATCTTTTGACTCTGCCAAGTGATATACCTTTCTCTCCTTTATCAGTCTTCAGAAATGGGTGAAATAAGTAAAAAAAAAAAAAGACAAATTCTTATTTTTCGCTTGTAAATTGGAGACTGTCCCCATTCTTTACTTCCATTACTTAACATGAAGATGCACCTATGTAAAAACTGCTGAATTTTTTAAAGGATATCTAGGCTAGCAGGTGCTTCATCTAATTTTTATTTCAAATTTTAAGATGTTTTGAAGAGAGAAAGAGAGATCCTAAACCCCTTCTAAAACCACTGTCTCAGCTCCCAAGATGGTGAAAATAAAGAGGCATTTCTATACAGCTAGCTTAGATATAGAATCTAACTTTTGGTGGCTTAGGTTAAATGAGATAAATGCCATCCCCTGCAAAGCTGTGCTGCCAATTGCAGCTAAATAAATACTCTGTCTAAAACCTCCACTGTGAAGAAAAACTGGTGTTTGGAATATATAGGTATCTTTACTGTTTCTTCTTCTCACAACTACAATCATTGTACCTGCCAACCTGGGAGATATGTATATATATGTGTATATATATTTCCCACTTTGTGTCTAACTACCATTACTGCTAGTAGGAGATGTACATGGTTATTGAGAGCAGAATATACCCGAGTTTCAAATATCTGAATTATTTTTTACTTTGCATGGAAATATGATTAGTTGTAATGAGAATTCAGGATTCAATGAAGGTGAGGTAGCTTAATGGTAAGAATTTAGTGCAGTTTTACAACCTGATTAACTTAAAATATCTCAACTTATAGCTTTTTCAAGCAGACATAATGGACCTTATTCAATAAGTTTGCTGAATCAGGTGTTACTTTCAGAGAAATATTACCATTCTTCTAAAAATAAAAGGTTACATTTCTATGTGTTACTATTGGGCTTATTCCTTTTCTTCCTGTGAAAGGAATTTCTGATACAGAAATTATTTTATTAATGTTTTTATTTCACTGAAATCAAAATAGCCTGTAGAACTAGCTCCCCTGTGTTCAGGCTTTCATATATATATTATGATAGTAGTAATGCAGAGACATTTCAGCTTCCATGAACATGATTTGGCAAAAATAACATCATTAACAAACCATGGCTTTTTAGGAACCAGGAAAGCCATTATCTTGAGGGCTGAGGCACTGAAGAACAGACCTCCTGAACCTGCTTTGCCACTAACTCATCACATTGTCTCAAGCAGCTTGTTACTCCTCTGCCTCAGGGATTTTATCTTTAAAATCCAGGCAGCGATATCCGTGTTGCAGGACAAGCCTTGAGTGCGGCCAGTTACTGCTCGGACAAGCTGTGTGAAAAAGCTTCGCTGGTGATGATGTTCCAGTGCACTGTCCATGCCTTTCCCCGTGTGTGAAGGGCTCAGTCTTTGCTCTGTGTGCAGAAGTGAGATGAGGTTTGTGAAAATGGCCTTGGGATGTCTGTGTAAGGGCACACGTGGGGAACACTTTGCTCCTTCGGGAGCGCTGCACCGAGCATAGTAAGGCACAGGCAGAGTTGGGAGCACTCCATTTTGTGATTGTAATAATTCAGAGCTTTTCCTAGGTGTACTTTTATGTTCAAAATGGGATTAAGCAGGCTCAAGTTAAAAAACTATAGTTTTAGGAAGACCACTCAGGGTTTGGTTGGGTTTTTTTGTTGTTTGGTTGGGTTTTTTTTCATTTTACACATATTTTTTTTCATTTTACACATATTGTGCATATGTATACACACACACATTTGAAACACCTAATAAAGAAATCATTTTCATGTTTAAATGTCAAACTCAATACTTGCCATGTTACCAAAATAGGAGGGTATGAGGAACCAGGAAAGTGTCTTCCACGTGTGGTGCCTTGTGGTGTGTTTAGCTGCATACTTATCTATCTGGATGAACTCAAGCTGCCTAAACAGTAATTTTCCAGTCTAAGCCAGCTGAACCTGAACACAGCACTTCCTCACATCTGCAAAACATTGTTTAGGAAGGTGTAGTGCACTGTCCTTTGGAAACATTTACCTTTCCGCTGAGTATACAAGGGTCTAAATGACCATTTTAGTTTAAAATTAGGGAATAAGTTACAGCAGCATTGAGAAAATGAAACCAGTTTTTAGGTTGCTCAAAAATATTTAAAACGTAAAACTTATGTGCAAACTGTAAATATACAGAGAAGTTCCAAATACATAATTCATTTTCAGCCCCATAAAAAACAAGGCTGTTTTAATGGAATAGCTATGGTTAATTTTGAATGCCTGGTTTTTTGACAGAAAACACAGATATTGCAGGTGATGGCATGAAACACAGAGATGGAGGCTGTGGCATGTGAGAAACCCACAATCATTGAACATACTGGTATCCTATGCAGAAATACTAGGCCAAACAAATGACTAACATGTTAGAAATGACAAAAATCTGTCATCTCACTCTATCAGCATCTCACCACTTTTTTTAGTGCTGCTTTTTAGTATCAAACAGAAAGCCTATGGAATGTGGAAGATGAAAACAAAAAAAATTGAAAGAGCAAAATTATTCAGAAAACATCACGACAGGGCAAAATTGTAGTGAAATTTCTACTAATTTTTCAAGCAGTGATAGGGCTACTTTAAAAAAACCCAGAACCCATGTAAGTGGAGAAAAAAATTGAAACATTGTAACCCTTTCCTTCTTCTGCATTAACTGTACCAAAGATTGAATTCTGTGGTCCACACTCCAAGTTTTGTCTGGGTAAGGAGGAAAGATCACATCTTGACATTACTTGTCAAGCAGCACTTTTTACTGATGAATATAGAAGGTTGATTGTGCCATTTAGGTCTGTCAATTGTCGGACTATGTATTAGAAAGAAAAACTCATCTGGGACTGAAATTATGAAAAAAACCCACTGAAATCCAACAGAGAATGAAGAAGTTTGAAAAAAGCTAAGAAGAAAGTATTGTGGTAAGTGCTTTAACTGCACCAAGTGTCAAATGGCAATGTGACTGAACTACTTTAGAGATCATTCCATGACTCTTGGTGCTTGAACAAATTCAGGGCTATTTTGGACTGTGATCCAGAAAGTCATGTCTTATTCATATCTAGAGAAGCCACCAGAGCTGTTCGTCCCTCACTTGCAATGCTGCTGTTAGCCTCACCTTTTGATTTCCTTCACTTGATTATATGAGTTTTCCTTTGTCTCATTGCCACATATATTGGGAATTTTATTGTTGCAAACAGTTGTCATCAAAAATGATGATTTGTGGAGCATTTGGGTGATATTCAGGGTACTCTTATGTTGTTGTTGTCCATTTTGAAGTCAGCCATAGCCTGTGAAGCTTCATGCACGTTCAGAGGAAGTCACTTTCCTATTGTCCCTGTGCCATACATACATATAGATGTGTATATGTTTATGAAAACTAGAGCTTTTAGTGATTGGCTCAGCTAACACCATCTTTAACAAGCTTGTTTTAGTCTATTACTTCAAATTAATTTTTTATGACTAGAGAATTAGAGAGGATGTCTACTGGGGCTACAGTTGGAAAGATAAGTCTGAGGACTAGTTTATGAAATAAAAACAGCACATAAGGGAAGAAAACTGCCTAAAGGAAACATACTGCTGTTCAAGGCAGGGAAGAGGTGGGAGGCAACCTTGTTAAAAAAAAGCAAAAACAAACAAAAAAACCCACCCCAAAACAAAACAAAACAAAAAGCTGAGAAAAATGTCCAGATCTTCTTGAATATCCCAAACTGAAACTGAGGTTTTGCCAATTTTAACCTATCCGACACATTTTTCTTATGGTTGGCACCTGAGAATTGCTGGTAAGAAACCCTCGAAATTTGCAAATGTTTTAGGGTTTGAATCCTTCCTGCTGACAAATATACACCGGGGAGGTGAGGCACAGAGGGTGCTGCTGTTGTCTCTTTTGTAGTTGCACCCTTTCACTTTGATATATCTGGTATGGCACATGGCAGGGAAATATAATTTTGAGTACAGCTTGGTGCAGCCATTAAACTTTGTGAGTCAAATTCCAAGTTCCTGGAACATTCCCCAAAGTGGAGAAGTTCTATTTGTAAAACAGAAAAGAATAAGAAAGCAGATAGACAACCAGAAGACTGTCATAAACACTCTGAGACTGTATATGCCGGTTCCTTTTCTTTCTTTTCCTGTTCCTTTTCCTTTTTTCCTTTTCCTTTTTTCCTTTTCCTTTTTTCCTTTTCCTGTCTCTTTTTTCCTTTCCCTTTCCCCTTCTGTTTCTTCTTTCTTTCTTATTTTTGGACTTCAAATGCCCACCTTTTAGGGAATACCTACAAAGTAAATTATTATTACTTAAAGAAAACAAAGCTTCTTCTTTGGCTCAAAGTTCTGGAGCTTAATGGAAATACTATTCAATATCATGAGGTTTTTGGGGTTTTTTAACTCTGTTGGGCACATTTCTGGTAGTTTGCCAGGATTTGTTTAGATCTGAAATCTCCAACTTTCAAATTTACACCTTCATCCTCATGCTAAATTTGTTTTCTGTCTTTAATAAGTTTCCCACTAATTTAGCTAATACGCATCATGCATGTCATTCTTACCAGATTAAAACCACTAATTAAGACTGAACAATCATTAATATGCCCCTCCTGGGTAACTCTATTCTGAATCAAATTACAGTCTGTTTGAATTTATACTGTCAAAAATTAGATATGAAATCAGATGCCATCAAAATGACCAAAAACCGGTAAGATTCCTATTTTACTCTGACAAAGAAACACTCCTAGAAAAACAGAACCTGTGAAGCCACAGCCATCCTGCAGTGTGTAATCCTTTGTGGGAGAATCAGACAATCAGAGGAATCCCATACTGGCTCGGTAGGTTTGTGCATACACGCACACATGTAGAGTTACCTTAAATGTGTCCTACTCTCTCTCCCAAAGGTAAAATGGGAATAAGCCAAATAGTTTGCTGTCAGTTGAATGATCTTTACATTTAACTCTTTCTCTAAACATGCTGTGCTCAAAGCAGGACAGAAATACTATTTTCCTAAACATATTTAAGAAAAAGATTGCTGAAAATTGCTATTATATCAATTTTAAAATTATGCTTAGCAATGTAATTGCTACTAAACATCCTCTTTCCTGACACCCCTCAAAAAGATGTAAATTTGAGGATAAAAAATGTCATTGAAACGCTGAGAACAAAAACATTTCAAACTGCTCTGTTGCTAGCATAGCATGGCTATAGCAAAACACATACTAGTGAGTTGGAATCATATCATCCTGAGCATCTGCACTACTCCTCCTTAGAGAGTGCATACTAATCATCTCTCTTCATGGTCAGTAACCACATAAGGACAACACCAGACGATGCCAGTGGTTTTGGTCCTGTAGCATTTATGTGCTTTCCTGCAAAGATAGTCATGCCAGATAATATTCGTCAACCTTGTCTTTGGTCTTCTCTCTTGATTGAGGCAGATGTTTATTTTCCATCTGCACTATATGTCAGTGCAACTGCAGCCTTCATCTGGCAAAGGGTGCCTGTAATATTATGAGGCCATCGCATAAGCTGCTGGAAAGATTACTCTTGTGAATAAAATCAGTTTATGGCTAAAAACATTTATTCTTCATTTTGATAAGCCTTTAACAAATGAAAATTTGCTTCCTTACACTTTTGCCAAGCATAGGACCATGTTTATTTCTAGCTATATGGGTCACGAAGGATTCCCAGCTGTTAGATAGAGTCAGTTGTGCATTGCTGCACTCAACAACATCTGTTTCACAAAAACAGTATCCAGCTTTTAGCGCTCAAATGGAGGTTATACCATATGCCAGCAGACCACTTAGTTTTTACCTTGGGAACCAACTTTACACTAGTCAAGGTAACAGAGGAAGTACTGAGTATTTAAATGCTACCAGGCTTCAGTCACATCTTCATGTGCTCTTGTCATTTCCAACTATATATAGTAAAATTAGTTCCAAGCATATACCGCAAGCTGTTCCTCTGTTTAATTATTAACTGGAAGAAAGTTTGTTTGCAAAACAGTTGAAATGTTTTTTGTGATAGACTCTGATGTTGAAAGTGGTGCCATAAGATGCTTCTGCAAATACAGAACCTTGTTAAAATGTCAAATAATATCAGCTATCAACAAAAGCAGATCAGGCTGAATACCCTTTAACTACTGAGCAGGATGTTACAAAGCCATACTACCGTGGAACTCTTCAGAGCCTCGCAAACCATTCAAAATGTCTGGCGGTGTTATACTACCAGGATGTTTTCGATTATGATTTATGTTGTGCTACCAACTGTCTGCTTTCCTCTCATTTGGTTTTAATCACTTAATGACTCTCTAGAAATAAAGTTTTAAAAATATGTATTTTTGACAGCAACAGATAAATTAAGTTAAAGGAAATGTTTCTGATGGGTGAATCACTCTCTCAGGAGAATACCAAATAATTTTATGCCCTTCATGGTAGCAGGAGGATGGTTGTTCCTGGTAAAAATTGCATAATATTGCATTGCATTCAGTGATAGAGTAAAGTAGATTTGTTTGCTGATGATTTATTTCTATTATAAATGTTTTGTTGCAAAATACATTCCTTAATGCCCAGTGGGATGTTTTCAATAGCACATGGATTAATTTTGGTATGTAGTCTAGACTAGCTACAATACTCTCATTATAACTGATTCTACCAAATCATGTCACTGAAAATGGGAAATGAATGAGTTAGATTCTGTTAACACAGACAATATTTCCTTGCATGTAATTCAGTTGACTGCAGTGGAATTATTCTTTGCTGAAATAATGCAAAGAGCCAGTCATGGTGCTACAGACCAGTTTGCTCCAAGTCCTATCCATAGTTTGTAGAACCTAAGAATAAGTAAAGATGCACTAAGAAACTGCTTATATCTATCTCTCTGCCGTGACACAAACAAATGACATATTCATATCACCAAATAGGTTTTGTTTTGACAACTTTCAGTTGAGTAGTAATAAATTCACTTGATCCATTGTAACTCTTCTGTGAACATCACATGTACACAGTACAAGTTGTGTCTGGCTTAGGTTTGTCTCTTTACCTACATTCTGAGCTTTGTTATGGACATGCCCCAAGCTCCCCTGGTTCTTTAACACCATTCATGCTTTTATTTTGGATGAAAATGATGTGGTGTTCACATGCTGATATGGAGTTTGCATCCTGATATGCAGCAAGGTATAGACAGAAAAGCAACCACCTCCAAAACCAGATGCTCTAAGTTCCATACTAAAAACAGTGCTAGAGCCTGACAAATCCATGCTTTTGGGAAATGGGTCAATAAATCTACAAAGGAAAAAAAACAAAATTCTAAGTACGCCAAGACATAATTTATACTAAGAATTCAAGAGATTTGTTCCCAAAAGGGACACCAACAAAGAAAGAATTCCAGGGCAGATCACGACCTTGGTGGCTGCAGGTTTATGAATAGGATGATCTGACCTCATGGTTTAATTTTCCTATCCTTTTGCAAAAAACACATATTGACGCTTCAGAGGAATAGGGTTGGAAGAAAAATAAGATTGCCTAGTTTTAAAATTCAGGCTAAGTACATGACAGACTGAAAATTTTCCCAGATAGCTAGGTCCAATGTGGTTTAGCAAAATTAAAATCAGAGAAGTGACATCCATTTATACTGCATCAGGACTTGGCCTCTAACCTACATCTTCTTTGTTGTTCCTTTTTTTTTTAATTTTGCTCACTGTAGTCAGGTATGGAACTGAGCTACTCCTGCAAAAACATTTACTTAAATCATGGGTGGAAAATTGGGTTTTCAAACCTGTTTTCTGTTTCCAAACCTTTAAGAAAGCATCCAACTAAGAATAATTTACTCAAAGGACAGTATGAAACACTTCACGCATTATAAAACCCCAACAAATCCTTGAAGTGATCAGTTCTATTCATTTATGATGGAAAAAATTCCTATTTTCTTATATTTTGAATATTCCTTTTCCTGTCTTCATCAACATTTAGTTCTTTGAGACATTGATGCCCTTCTGTAAGTGCGTAGCATGCCTGTGTTTGGCTAATTCTGTACTGCAAATAGTACCAGTTTAGTTTGTTCTTTCCCCAAGGGCTAAAATTACTGAGGCTTTGGGTTTCTCATTTTCATCCCCAGTAATTGTCTGAGTAGTCACACCCTCCATAAATTAAAACAAGGGGTTTATTTTAAAATAAAGTGACCTTTGCAGAAATGTTCACTTTCCTACTTTAGAGATTTCATCCTAGAATGCACTTTATTTTCCAAAGAAGATGGGAAGCACTAGGGTTTCTGGTTTTAAGTGTTCAGAAATTTATATGTTGCTGGAATATTTTCCCTTCTATCCATTATTATTTGGCATCCAGCTCAGTTTTGAAGTGTTGGCCCTTACTCTTGGGAAGCAAGAGGATTCCTGGGGATGAAAATAATATGGGAACATCTAGGGTGCTGTGAATATTGTTTTTCCAAATGAAACAAAAGCAAAAATTGTTCACTCCTCAATCCATGGCCTTATCACAGATTTCTTTGCAATATTTCTGACCAGTCATGCTACAATTATAACAGTAACTCTGTACAAAGAGTATACAGAGGTGCTCCTGCACCCATTGATTAGACAGGAAAGCTGACTCATTCCAAACACTGAAACTTTGCTCCTCTTTCCTTCTAGTGAATCATTGCCAGGAGCAACCCTCTGTGCCCCTCTTCAGACCCTTCATTTCCACAACACATCTGTATAGCCTTGCTCCACGAGAAGAATTTCATGGGGACTTTGAAAGCCCATCTTTGGCCTGGAGAGTCTGCACTGCTGCTGCTGTAAAGCCACGGTGTCTTCACAGCTAGGAGCTATAAAGAGACACTTTTCATTTGTCATCAGTAGACACAAAATGTCCATGTTGAATCAGTGAGTCTCACTGAATCCTTAGTCCTGGACTGCCATTTTTCAGAGTCCAGCCTGCTTCCTGCAGCCTCAGCAGGTTGGCAGGAGGGCAGCAGGTGTGTAACCTTTCCAGGGCAGAGGGGCAAGACAAATTCTTGCTCAACCTTTTGGTGGTTCTACTGTCCCGTTCTATGCTCTTTATACATTTCATCTACAAAATCAATGATGAGTGGCACCATCGGCTTCTGACTCCCCATTGACTCTTGGCCATCTATTCTTTTTACTATGGCTTTGTACTTCTGCTTCATGAACCTTTCCACTCTCCCCCATTTAAAACTCTACATTGGTTTTATTTAAGCTCTCCCTAAGCCTACAAGTTTGGTAAGCTATTCTGAACAAAATATATTAAAAAAACAAGCTGGTTTTCCAGGTGGGTTTTCCCAAGCTCTCACAGCTCCCATTCAAGGAAAGTTTTTACAGTTACATCTGTGCAAACAGTGAAAACAAATACAGTGTAATGGCATGGAGCTGAAGGAAGCTAAGTGCACCTCTCCACCTGCCAAGGCCCAGATGTGGGAAATAACACAGCACAAAGACCCCAAATACTGGGACACAGCAAAATTATTGCTACAGAAGGCTTTGGTACTATGTTAGTTTAATTTCTTGAAGCATAATCTTTTCTGCAACCATTGTTTTCCCATTCTTGCTGCAAGCAGTTTTAGCACCAAGCATGAGGTAAGATTTATAGCATCTCTAAAAACAGAAATGAGCAAAATGTTTGTCTGAAAAGAAGAATGTCCATCATTAAGAGAGACCTTAAGGAGAGATGTTTACATCTATTACCAGAGATAGGTAGGACATAACTTACAGCAGGACCTACTGCCTTACAGAGTTTGGGTGTTTATTGAGAGAGCAAAAGAAAAGTCTGTTTTCTGAAATTTCTCAGATTTTCTAATCTCCCTCCAGCCCCAAATGAGGCTAGTAACAGTCACTCTTAATATTCTTCTCTTCATAAAAGCCTCTTCTTTATTCTTACTAAGTGATCCCATGTGGCATATAAAGGCAGTGTTGTTTCTTAAAGATGTTTCTCAAATAGAGAAATCCCTGGTTAGTTCTAGACACTTGTATCTACCAGACAGGCACCAACTGATATTAACTAGAGATGGTGAAAGCCTGGAAATCTTCTGGGATGTACTGGACTCTGTACATCTCCTCATAATTTAATAATATATGACAATATATTATTGCATGCTAGAGCATGCACATCTCAACATTCCCCTCCAACACACTCCCATTTTGTGCAGTCTTACGTACTTTATGGGCTGGATATGCCAGCCACATCTTTCCACTTAAACAACCCTATTTTTGCACCCATGTACAGAGTCTACGATATCCTTGAAATGAGCTCTACAACTTAATTACCACATGAAAAAAAAAGTGGTAATTTTTGTTTTGCTGCCTGGTTGTGCACTTTTTTCTATAATAGAGAGAGGCAAATACCAGTTGTTCCCAGTTCTTCATCTCCATGATGTTTGTGACTTTACAGACTTGCCCTCAAATGTCCTTTTCCAGACTGAGCGGAGTTGAGTCTGCTTAATCTCTGTTCATGAAGGAAGCCTTTCTCTGTTCTTCTGATCACCATTTTCACAGTCTTCTTCTGCTGTATCCTTCCTGATATGGAAGGAATGAACCAGCAGCATGCAGAACTCATGGGACACTCAGGGATTCACAATTGCATAATGATCTTTCTGGTTTGTTTTTGATTCCTTTCCCAATATTTTCTAACAATCTATCTGGGATTTTTTTTTTTATTGCCTCTGACTAATAAGCTTAAACCTTCATACTCACAATGAGTGAGGATCTCTTTGCTAAGCAGTAATAGCTAAATTAAAGCATCTCACTGTGTATGCATAGTTGATTGTTTTCCCCCATGTGCATTATTTGATGCTTATGGATATTGAATTTCCTACATTATTCTTAGTCATTCTGTACCACAAGATCCTTTCGCAACTCCTTGTAGACATTTACTACCATGAATGATTTTGAATCATCTGCAACTTTGTCACTCCTCTTTCCAGATTATTTATAATTTCAACAGAAGAGGCTCCAGCCTCTTCTCCAGCCTCTAGAAGAGGCTCCCTGCAAGACTGTCATGGCATTCTCTCCTCATAGGGATTCTTGATACTTCTTTCTACAACTTGTTCCTTGTACAGAAAAGTTCCTGCACAAGATCCTGTGTGTCCTCTTCTAGAGCAGCCATCAACACTTAGAATTCACCCAGATTTTGTTCCTATAGCATTTTGATTCTTGACAGCTCTATTCATAATTGAGTAATTTCTCAGCCTCAAAAGATGTTTCACACAATTTCTTCTCTGTTATGACAAACATAGGACCATATTCCACAAATAGCAAACTGATACAAGAAAGGCTATTTAATAGTGTACCATTAAATGTGCATTAAAATAAGGCCTGATGTTCCACAGTGGGTACTGTGGAACTAGGCAAGTGTTTCTCCATTTGTATTTAGCTCAGAAGTTACCCATCTTTGTTCGAAAAAGCAGAATGCTTTAGAGAAAAGAATTGTGCACCTAAAATCTTGTTGTTTTCTCAATGACTTTCCTCAATGGCAATTTCTCAGCTGTTCTGATGGGAGTTAATACTGCTGCCTGCAAACCCTGATTTGTGAAAGTCTTTAAATCTCTGTAGGTAGTGATTAGCAGTAATTCTGTCACTTGTTTTCTTGGCAATTTTGGAGGTGTTAGTCCTCCCACTGCCAGAAGACTGAAGACTAATGATATTTTATTTGTCTTCACCTTTTCTGGAAAGTTTGAGACTGAGTTTTCCTTTCAGTCCTCATATTGCTGTTGTCATCTAAATGAACCTCCAAAGACCCTATTTAGCTGGTGAAAACTTTCTGTTTGGGTTTTATTGCTTATTGTTCTCCTGAATCCAGTTTCCCTGAGCATTAACATAATAAAAAATGTGGTCCTTGTTCTGACTTTCTCAGCATAGGTGTAAGGACTATATAATCTCAAAAAATTTGGATGTCTGCAGTAACTTATGTCTGTATCTGGGACTGTTTTTCTTGGCTTCTTCAGTGGTCAAGAGAAAAGAAGAACATATCTGACCAGTCTTTGACATCTGCTTTATGATGGGATGGATCACAACTTGAAAGAGGGTGTGTCTCTGTCACTAACAAAGGGGTCAAGGCAAGTAACTCATACATAGAGTCTCCTCAGCAGATGTATATATATATATGGTCGAATGAATCCCACACAGTGTGGGCTGCCACTTTTTCAGTGGCAGCCCACTGAAAAGAAAAATTTCAATTGTTGTAGAATTTCAGAGTTGTAATACTTCAAGCCAACTGAATCCTGGGCAATATCAAGAACAGCGTGGCCAGGAGGACAAAGGAGGTGATTCTCCCCCTCTACTCTGCTCTTGTGAGGTTTCACCTGAAGTTCTGAGCACAGGTCCAGTGCCCCCAACATAAGGAGGACATGGAAGTGCTGGTGAAAGTCCAGAGGAGAGCCACAAAGTTGATAAGAGGACTGGAGCACCTCCCTTACAAAGACAGGCTGAGGAAGTTGGAGCTGTTCAGCTTGGAGAAGAGAAGGTTGCATGAAGGCCTCACTGTAACCTTCCAGTATCTGAAGGAGCCTACTGAGAAACCAAAGAGGGACTCTTCATCAGGAGCTGGAGCAATAGGACAAGGAACAACAGGAACAAATTGAAAGAGGGCAAATTTAGGTTAGACATTAGGAAGAAGTTTCCCACTGTGAGGGTGGCTAGACACTGGAACAGGTTGCCCTGGGAGGTTGTGGGTGCCCCAACCCCAGCAGTACTCAAAGTCAGGTTGGATAACACCTTGAGCAACCTGGTCTAGTGTGAGGTGTCTGTACACACGGAGGTGGGGGGACTAGGTGATCNCCCCCTCTACTCTGCTCTTGTGAGGTTTCACCTGAAGTTCTGAGCACAGGTCCAGTGCCCCCAACATAAGGAGGACATGGAAGTGCTGGTGAAAGTCCAGAGGAGAGCCACAAAGTTGATAAGAGGACTGGAGCACCTCCCTTACAAAGACAGGCTGAGGAAGTTGGAGCTGTTCAGCTTGGAGAAGAGAAGGTTGCATGAAGGCCTCACTGTAACCTTCCAGTATCTGAAGGAGCCTACTGAGAAACCAAAGAGGGACTCTTCATCAGGAGCTGGAGCAATAGGACAAGGAACAACAGGAACAAATTGAAAGAGGGCAAATTTAGGTTAGACATTAGGAAGAAGTTTCCCACTGTGAGGGTGGCTAGACACTGGAACAGGTTGCCCTGGGAGGTTGTGGGTGCCCCAACCCCAGCAGTACTCAAAGTCAGGTTGGATAACACCTTGAGCAACCTGGTCTAGTGTGAGGTGTCTGTACACACGGAGGTGGGGGGACTAGGTGATCCAAACATAGAGTGTTAAGGGATTGGAATGGACTTTAAGTCCATTCCAATCCCTTAACACTCTATGTTTGTACGATCCTATGATTAACAAAAGCAGCTGAAGGAGAATATACAGTATTTGAAAATCTGTTCTCTTACCTCCAGCTCACTGATTTGAATGCAGACTGAGAGTGCTCACAGTCTAACAGCTGTTCAGTGACCTATGTGACATGCTTTGAGTCTTCAGATTTAGGTTTTGCAAAGTCCTAAAAAAAATCTTTTTGCCATCCGCTTTCTACATTGCCACTGCCTGCATGCTCGGGGTGTTTGCTCAGGCATGTTAAACATGTTTTTTTCTACCTCCTTGAAAAAAAGCTCTTTAGGTAATTATTATGTCAAATGCAAGAATAAGGGGAAGAATACAGATTTATCTGGTCATGACAGCAAACTCTATTGTCTAGAGCTATTACCAACCAGTAAAGTACCAGTCAGGATAGTGGGAGACAGGAACTTCCTAAATACAGAATTGCACTTCAGCTCTCCACTGCCGTAATATCATTTTTCAATGCCAACTAAAACCTTTGTCCTAATTTTGAAAATAATTCATGGTTTAACCTCAAGTTGCATCAAATTTGTGTCTATGAATTCTGCTGACAGCTAAGCTCTTTGGAGACTACACTGACCAGAAAGCTAAGAGAGAAGCAGGGGACGCAGTGTTCTCTGTTCAGGGCATCTGGCTAAAAAACATCTCAGAGGAAAACAGCATTAGAAAGTGTTTCAAAAAGCCACAGGAAAGCCTTTCAGCCTCAGAAACTAAAAGATACAATTTATCTTTGTTACATTTTTATTACACAAGAACACATTCACTTTTTGCATGTCAAGTTCTTATCTGAGAAAGCCATACCCCAACAGAGTTTTGGCCTTAGATGCTTTGGAGATTCCCTGAATACCTCTTTGCACTTTGCTGCTCCAAATGCCTTCATATAATGCCAGGACTTCTGTGAGTGGCATAAAACTCTGAAATATACAGAAGAGAGAGTGTTTTCCTTCTCAGGACTACAGCCATTGAGAGGGCAGGTTGTACAATTGTACCAGGATCTGTAGGACCTGTACGATTGAAGCAGAGATAAGTGAAAGTGAAGGCAAGTACCAGAGAAGTTAGTCAGATTTTTTTTTTTTTTCCTCATGGCAAGGCACATGCCAGCCCCTTGTGCATCAGGTTATTTGGGGAAGACAGTAGTCTTGTTGCCTCTTGAAGAGGTTTATGTTATCCTCTGTTCAATTTCCAGGGGATGTTACTATGTGCCTGTCAGGACTAGAAGCCAGTAAAAGGATTAAAAATGCAACTTTCCTTGAAACATTAATGCAAAATCTGTATCTGCCTAGTTGAATGCCTAAATTACTTAGAGTTTCTGAGGATTATATAACTATACATTTTCCATATACAACGCTGTTTCAAGATTTCCTGAAAAGGCTGGCTATCTGGAGCCCACCACGCGGAAACATTAATATATTAATAGTATCTGTTTGTGCAACTGAGAAACAAAGCTGCAAAGTGTTATTCAATGAAGTGATATTAGACAAGTCAGACAACACTTGCAGTACCATTTTAAAATGCTTTGATTGTAAGTGTTGGTAATGCAATGGCGTTGCCACTAAATCCCTGGGACATATTCATACCACTCTCATACAGACAATCTGGGGACCCCATGGGGGTTCAAGGGCTGTTTTCTGTAGGCTTCACAGGTACTCTCATTGGTTTTGCTGTCTTGAGTCTGCAGCTGATTATTAAAGGAAAGAAAAAGGTCTCTGAAACCCCCCATTATCGGTGTTATGCCATTCACCAAAGGTCCCCAGCCCTTTCATTATTGCACACAAGCAGTGAATGTGAAGTTTGTAACAGCTGCAGGGGTAGATTTCACAGAGCAAAAGTAGGAAGGAGGAGGTGAAGGAAACTCCAGAAATCTGTGTAATAAAAATGTTTCCAACCATAACCTTAAAATAATAACTATGCTGTTCATCAGGCATTACAGCCAATAGCTCATGCTCTGTCCCATTGCATCATACACTTGCATCCCACTGGTAATGACTTGTTCTTTGAATTGCAATTAACCTATTTAAGACCAATTAAGAAACAGATCTTGAATAGGCCTGCAGTATTACAGCTCAGTACTCACAGAAGATGACAATGATGTTTTAATTAAATATGGGAGCAAAAGGTCTCAAACTGAAGCTTACAGCTAACTAAGCAGCAGTCATTTGGTTACTGAACAGGCAAGGAGCTTTATGGTCTTCTTCCACATGGTTCAGCCTCCATAGCTCTCAAGTTTGCTTAAGGCTAAATAGCTTTCCTAATCTATTATTGCACAGAAGAAGTCCCTCCCGCCCCCATTTTCCAGATCACAGTTTGGTATGTTTTAACAGACTATGATAATCCCTTGGTTTTTGCAGGGCAAGAGTATTGCTGATAAAGTGATTTCATTTAGGCAAATTAACTCTGTTAGTTACATGAAAGATTGAACACTGTTATCTTATGCTGGTATATGCAAAGTCTCATAAGTGCAAAATACACATTAAGGGCCAATTTTGCATGAAAAACTCCTGATAGTATAAGAGCTGGTTAATATTTCTGAATTATTAAGTCTGACAGCATAATCATGCTTTTTTGTTGTTTAGGCTGTTGATACCAGATGTTTAACGCACAATAAAATGTAATAGTGTAATAGGAGGCATTTTAAGGAAGTGCAATTTTGGAAAATGAAGAAACTACTTGGGGTAATTTAAAGCATAAAAACAGATGTTGGAATTTGGAGCTGTTTTAGTTTTGCATAAAGTGGAAGCCTTCCTTTAGAAACTGGTAGGTATTCCCAATCATTTGCTTTTCTCTCCTGGCATTGCTGTGGCCAGCTCTGGCTGGGAAGTCAGGTCCGAGTGTTGGAGTGTTGGTTCTCACTCTTCCACAGCGTTCCACACGGCGCCTTGGCGGCGGTCACTGGGAACGTGGTGGAGGGATCGCTCCCACTGTGACAGGGCTGGTTGCTCTGCACCTGCTGGTTGTTTAGCACACAAAGACCACAGGACTGAATGAAAAGCTTGACTTCAATGTTCTTCCTGGTGTACTATTGGATTCTAACAAAGTCTTGCTGGTGTTTTCAGGGACACCAGAATCAAATTTGGATGTTACCAAGTTGGTTTTAAAAGTTGGCTGAACTTAGACCACATGATGCTTTTGTTAACTATTATAAATTGAGTTTGTTAAAAATATTGTACAATAGGATAGAACACATATATTTATTTAAAATATATACTTCATTATATAAACGTATATTCAATGACTTGCGTATTAAATACTAACTTAGTATGGAAACAACAGACAGTAATGAGTGCTAATCAGTATTTTGGGATTGTTGAGTCTAATAACATAACAATGCTTCCCTTCTCCTTGCTGCTTCTTTTGGCACCAGATGTTTTAAGCCCAGTAAAATAGAACCTTAATATTCTCTGTAATTAATGGGTGAAAGCACAGAAATATATACAGGCACATTGTGTTTCTATTAAGATGTTGTCACATAATTTATGAGAGAAAACAGATGTTCCTTTAAACAACTGTCACTTGGTGTGCCTGGAATTCCCCTTGAGAAATGAGAAGTTGTGGGAATTTTCCATGACATAAAGGAGTGAGTTTCATACTTAAAAAATAATTGTTATCATACACAGCCACAAACTTTGTCCCGGCAAGAGCTATTCCAGTTTTATTATATATCTCCTTGCACATTTCAAGAGGTCCAGATCAACTGAGGGAAAGAGTTTGCTTATAGGACATTATGTCTGTTCTTACCTCTTATTATTTAACATCTTGTTTTGTTCTCTTTTCTCCTTTATCTTTTTTGTTTGTTTGTTTGTTTTGTTTTTGAAAGTCACTGCTTCTTGTTGCCTCCAGTAAGCTCTGTCAGATCCGCTTTGACAACCATCTGAACACAACTGGTATTGCAACTGGCTTCGAGTGGCTCTGATTTTCAGAGAACAGCTGCTGAGAGCTTTCTAATGACTGTGTTTTTCTAGGGCTTCACAACACAACCACCCAAAAGAAGGCAACCAGATAGGCCTTCATTCAAATAGGGTTTGGGTAATTCACTTAATGAAAGTGCATTACATCTTCAAAGACCTTGCAAGTATTTTTCAGCAGAATATCTTTCACAAGTGAAGAAATTATTTTCAAGCCATGTAAATGTGTGGAGAAAATGAAAGAAGGCAGTGAGAAGCTACATAAATAGAAGCTAGGCTCAAATCAGAATGCAGGGCTCAGACATTCCACGAGATCCTTGCAGCTTTTTTATTTATCTCATATGAGCCGAAGGGCAATATCTATCTGTGAATACATGCTTAGCCCATGACAAAGGAAAGGATAATTACCCCACCTCAAGTCCATTGTGAAAGAAGAGGCTTAGATTGTGCACAACAATGTTCCTCTTGTCAATGGGCTTCAAATCCCATGTTTAGGCCTCTCAATCATGATTTATAAAATACACAAGTAGCTAATCAATGTATTTGATATAATTAGGAAGATACCCAGCGTTACTTGGTCAGCACTGTTCCACAGCAAAGCAGAGATTCAGGGACAGATACTGGATCTAAGATTGCTGCACCATCTCATTTCAAATTAAAACAAAGCTCCCTAATCTTTCATTGCACAATCTGGTAATATGTTTTGTAAACAGATGTGTAGTAGACAGCTGTTTTGTTTAACAACCAACTGAGAAAACCAGACTCTGGCATGTAGTAAATAAACAGATGAAATGTTAGCTTTTGAATTGCTTCTTTCAGGAACACCAGCCTGAAAGTATTGGTGGAGCCATGCGTCTTCTCCTTTGCCTTTTGGAAAACAGGTGAACTTCTCTGCTGCCAGCACATGTAAAAGAAAAGCAGAGGCCATCCACTCCCCAGCCTGTACACCACTAGTTCAGCTTATACAAATATGATTTTAAAAAGAAAAAGTCAAAATTGTGGAGTTTTGGTGTAAAACTGCACTAATTTGTAAACATGAATTTGTAAACATTAATTGCAGGGGGAAGTACAAAGACTAGTATCCTCATTTGAACTAATAACACCCACCTCTCAAAATCCTACTGATGCACCACAGGATTGCAACAGCTTTTCCTGCTTCCAGTCACTTAGCAGGGTCTGGTCAAGTTTTATGAGAATTTCAGTTGATACATTTGGGAAATTCTTTTTTTTTTACTTTCTCTGGAGGGGGAAAAATTAAAGAAAAATTCATTTCTGTATGGCTTTGTGGATTTAACATTTGCTTCCCTCATTTTTAGTAATCCTGGATAGGTAGAATGTCGGAAACATCCTTCCTCTCTGCCTCCATATGGCTAAAATTAAAAATGAACAGCTGTCAAAAGTAACTTACTATTTAACGAGGAATCAGAAAACCAGGAGAAAAAAAATATTTAATCTTTGTTCTTTTTTTACAATACATATATCTCCTGGCAGACTGGTCAACTGAATATTGTTTGCATTAAATTGCACAACTCCCAAAGTGTGAATGAATTACATGAAATTACCAAAAGAGTGGAAAGAAATATTTTTTGAAATTTGTACATATTTATATGTATATATTTATTTGCACAACATAGTAACTATTTAATATGATGAAGATTCCCAGTTCAAAGTTCAAGATTGCTGGAAATAACTCACACAGGATTACTGTGATAAGGAAAATTCTTGAAAAGCACAGAATTTTTTCAAGTACTTTTATCTCTTTTTTAAAGAAAAAAACAATTAAAAGAAAAAAAACCAAACTAACAGTCTTGAATCTAACAATAAGCTCCATGCAAATCAATGGGTTATGATAAAAACTCCCCTCAGGAGCAAAGAACACTAAAAATCCTTAGCCTGAAACTGAAGTCATGATGATTCCTTTGCTTGGAGAAGCATGTCACTCTAACATAAGTGTTCTCTGCAGCTTCCCTAACCCCAGCTGTACTTTTCAAGGATACAGATGACTCTGATGATAAGCCAGGCTGGCTCTACAGAGCACTTTGTTCATTCCCCAAAAGATCTGCTGCTCGAGGACTTGGTGTCAAGATAACTTACCTTGCTTTGCTTGCTATGCCCCGGGAGACTGAAAGAACTCCTGCTCTCAAGAGCTTTCATAAGAGATGTGTTTTTTAAAAGTCTGTTTAAAGTCAGGTGGTTTTGTCTGTTTCCCTGCAAGAGGACTGTTCTTGACAGTATTTATTTCTTTCCAGAAGGTTTAGATCAACATGCCTACTGTATTGATCATACAGGCATATAATGATCTCAGTTAGGCTGGAGTAAAGCAGATGAAATCATTCCAGATTTAAACTATCACAACGATGCTTAAAATACAGCATACAGTTTTGTTGTATGTGAGCTAGCCTTCTCATATTTGCTTGGACAGCTACATCTCGGGGAATGTGAAGATTCTTCAGTGTTATCCCAATTTGTGCATTGCATACAGATGCTGTTTCATTTTTGTTGTGTTGTCAATATAGACACAGTCACAAACCACCATGGAGGAAACCCTTCACAAAAATTAAACTTCCACATCTCTGATTGTAAAGGGTTTAAAAATTAGCATGCTTGAGGATCAGGCATGTTAACAAGACTGTAGGCAGTGTTGGTTCAGAAACTGATAGCTAAAACACTAATCAGTTATTAAAAATTCACTTTTCTTTAACAGAACCAAAATTTAATGACAAATCTCCCTCCCTTGGAAAACAAGCAAAGAAACAAACAAGCATGTTTGTACATTAAATATGAAGCTGAGGTGAGAGGATAAATGATTTGTGTCAAACTTACTGTCAGGAGGAGGAAGGCACTTTATCAGAGCGACAGTTCAACCAGGTACGAACAAAGGTTGTCTTGTTCAAGAGCAGATTTTGAACACGTTGTTCCAGAACAAATGATGATATGAGACAACAAAACAAGGAATTAAACAAGACACATAGGAGCAAAGGGAGCAGGTAAACAAGTGAAATGGAAATACAAAAAGACCGAGTGACAATTTTGGGGAGAAGGGAAAAGTACTGCTGCCAATCAACCAGGGTGGGATTCAGTTCCATACTTAAACACCTTAAACTTCTTTTGCAGGCGTTTACATCGGTTTTTCAGTGTCCACTTGGTGTTTACTGAAGAGTTATGCTGAGTGGAGCCCAGAACTAATGATGCTAATGCCTATCTATTCAAGGATAGTTGTCGCCATTTACCATAGGGAGTTTAACTATCCATCTTATCAGTAGACACCTACATAATCACCTTTCTCCATTAAAACACACTTAAGTGTCCTGATCTTGAAAGTAATAGGCTGTGTTGAAATGGCAGATGATGATGGGGCAGGAGCCACACTGAGATCTGACACTGGAAGCTGGGCAAACATTACATTAAGCCCTAACCTTGAGAATGACTGAAAGCATGTAGGAACTGTGTCTCCTCCTCTTCCTCCCCACCCTACACTGAATGAATTGGGAGAAAAATCAGATGAGGTAGCCTATGCTAAAGACACTGAAAGGGATATCATACTGTCCATTTAGTGTGGTTTCAATTTACATATGCAGATATATTCCAGTTCATATACATATAGACAAGTCAACCCTTAGAAGTATTTGTGCTGCTAGGCATTAAGAAAATAACAACAAAAAAACCCCAAATCTAATATAATTAATATAGGAAAAAAAAAGTGGTTTCTAAATCTTAGTGCTACTCCTGCTTATTATATCTCATCTGCATCAGTGCCTGTGAGAATAAGGGAATGATACACATTCAGAGGCTGATGGCAAACAGAGAGGATAGTCCTCAAGGTTCTTCATTAGTGAAGAATTCATCACATTTCCAGATAGCCCTTTTGCTGAACATGCTAGGCCATCTGCTCATGAGGCTTTTGGTTTCATTTCAGACAACTGGCTTCAGCTCACCTCTAGCAGTGAATAAAAAGAAAGTTTCTAAAAAATGAATTACTGTCCCAAAACACAAATCACTTTTTGCAAATGTTGTGATAAAGTTTCCAAGCAATGCAAAGTGGGGTACCATATGTGCAAACCTCTGTGGACTGGTGAGGAGGGAGACATTCTCACTGTAGCTCTCTGTGGCCATCTAAATATTCATTTTAATATACCAGTATTAAAACCTATATTTGTTCTTGGTTTTTTGTTAGTCACTACTGGAAAAATGCTTTTGTTCAGTTTAAATATCCAGGCTTAACAATTGCTTTTCTTTTTCAAATCAGAATGGTAATTTCAGTAATCCTAAGAATGCAGCAAAACAAAAGGACACACATTACATGTTGTTTGCACGTTATTTATGGACATTTTTTATTGTGGCTTCTCACTTAAAACAGGACCATCATCGACTCAGGATCAGGTCAGACAGCTGCTCAAAATCTCCATGGGTGGGATAAACTGATTTCTCTCTATAACCTCTACCACTGCTGCATTACTCTTCTGTTTCCTGAAAACCAGTCCCAAGCCACAGCTTGAGTTTACTGTTTGCTTTCAATAAAACAATGTTTTGTTTTGTTTTTTATTATTGAAAGCAAAGCCTGTAAGAACAATTCAAGCATCAGATCACTTGATCAACAAAAGTCAGGTAGAACCTAAAGGACACAGAAAAAGGAGTCATTGGAACTAAAGACTTCTGCATACAGCACTTACAGATAATCCTGTGCCACAAGCACTTCCATCCTGTGAACGGTATCAGAAGGGATTGTCAGAGAAAATAAACTATCTGGTTTTGACCTGGTGTTAGTTACTGCTTTTCAAAATGCCATACATCTAAAAGAGAGGCTGATTGAGGCAGTGGAGATGTTGGGGATCAATCCTCTGCCTGTCTCAGGAAAGACAGCAGGGCACTGCTGGGTCTGTGCTGTTGAGTATTACCAGTAACCTGTCTTAAAAGGCATTTCCTGAGTGTTTTGGCAGACTAAGCACTCCCTGCTTTATAAATTTACACCAAAAAATTTGACATAGGTGACTTAAAACTTCCCATATAGTAATCTGTACATAATTCAAAATGGCATTTGTGGTTCATCACTGGCCTCCTCATAGTGGAAGAGCAAGTGTTTAGTTGACATTTTAAGATCAGGATGACCTTTGAATTTGAAATCCTCTCTCAGTGCTATAGCCTGCTGAGTGCCAAATTGCAGCACTGAGGAGCATTTTAGCAAGGGAGGAGGACAGTGCAGGCTGGGCTTAGGAAAGACACTTGACTTGTTTTGACCGGTTTGAGTAGTCTGGAATCTAGTTCCATGTTTTTTGAACCTATATTACCTCTTGGTCAAAACAAGCACTATCTGTNCTTTTAATTTCAAAATTGTGGTAATTTAGAGGGAGGGGGTTTACCTTTTCCAGTTCACTGAAGGCTTTTACCTTCCTTAACAGACTCCTGTCTTGTCAAACCAAGACACTGTGCTAGGCAGCTGTTTATAGAGGTGTAACATAAAATAAATTAGTGGACTTGGACTGCTAAGTCTAAGCTGAAGCACTGAGACTCTTGACTCTTTGGGTCAATCTGAAGGATGCAGTGGTTGAAGCACTTTGTCAGGGAAGACACAGCTCCTTGTGTACAGCACTGTTTGCTGAGATGTGTGAAAAGTCTAGCATTGCTGTGACCCATGGTTTTGCCTTTTCATGGAGGCGTGGAAGAACTTCAGCCTTGGGTGACACTGACCTGGCACCTTTCCCAAACACAACGCTGGACCAGACCCAAAGATTTAAGGTGGAGTTGAGGTACCTAGCCCTCAGGCTGGAGCAGCTCTTTGCCAAGATTTTGGAGCCGTAATGCATGTACAATATAAGTATACACTCAAAGCTAAGTGTGATGACAAAACCTTTCAAGGTGAAGGCTAAGGGTTATGTGCAGGATCAGACATTTCTAACTTCAGTAATTATTACACATAAACAGGACTTATAAATGCATATGGGGGGTTATCAATAGGGTAATAATAATAATAATAATAATAGTAATAACTAAGTCCATAGCTACTTTAGTCCAATACTAAAGATTACAGTAAAATCAGGTGTTTGTGAAGGATCACACCTTCTCATTGTTCCAAGCAGAAGCACAATATTCCTTGGAAAATGGAGACAGCCTTTACACAAATTACTCTGTAACCAACTTCTGCAAGGATCTAGTAGGTTACACTACAGCTCTTGATAGAAATTGTTTACTAAAAAAAAGAGTGGGCCACTTGATAGCCAGTAGGATGATATCTACTTTTCAAAGCTCATAGGGTCATAGCCCCATCCTGGCAGAGCTGTGTTGGAGACAGGAGAGAGTGACACTCCCATGCATACCAGATGAGGAATGAAGTGATTGTTGCCTCACTCCATTTGCTGTCATCTAGAGATGATACATTAGTCAGAAAATGGAAAAGTTATTTACAGACACTTTCAACACAAGTCCTTATTTTCATACCTGCAATAACTAATTGTTCAGCAATGAATGAGTGAGGAGTACCAGAGTTATTCACATCTTCTAGGTGTAATTTCAGAGTGTCTTTTCTCCTGTCCACTTCAGGAGACAAACAGCTCACTTGAAACTCAACATGTTGCACTGCCAATAAATCACAACATAAAATGCTTAGATTTAGTGTCAGTCAAATTTATTTTAAAAATAAAAGTGAATTGACACACTGCATTTTATTTAGTAGGTTTTTTTTTCTATAATTTCCTATGTTTTTCCTTACAAAAACAGTGTAGAAAGATGGATACCATAGTATGGAGAAAATATTTGCCTAGTATTTGACTTTCTGTAAACTTTTAAGGGCAAAATTTTATGATTCAGAAAAGAAAAAAATACTTAACAATTCCTGCACATATTTTACTGCTTTCAAAATTGTTGAGATAGAAACTTACAAAGGTATCAATTTTAATAGGTGTTAGAATAATATGCCATTTTCCAGCAGATGAATAATTATACTATTACACTTTTCTGCTTCATGAAGATTTCTCCTGACTTTGGTAGGCATTCTAAATGTGAAAGACATATAGGCTCAAGTCCTTGGTGTTGTTCTCAGTGGTGAATTAGTACCTGCTACAAGAACAAAATTTCCAGCAGATGCCTCTCACTATGTCATTAAACTTCAGTAGTCTCTCAATTTGAGTTCAATGAGACCATTCAGGCTTTTAGAAATAATGATAGTGACACACAGAATGAAGACCAACTTTTTTCTGAAACATACATATATATTGAAAAATACAACTTTATGATTTACAGAATGAAAATTTTTATTGGGGTATTTAAGCAAGTAACCTGATATAAACAGATCCTTTAAGCAAATATTTTTTATTCTCCTCCAAAGGCCAAGCACTGGGTTAGAAATCTAAATGCAAATAGAAGTAAATTCTAATTTTGAGAAAAGCTCAAGAAGGACAAAATTATCAGTTATTCAGTACCACTAATTAGGTATTTCCTTTACTTTTTAAAAGTAAATTGTAATTTACTTAGGAAAAAAATGCATGGAATTCTAAGAATAATTCTAATATAATACCACAGAAATGTAAATAGGTGTCAGCTAAATTTCAGAACAGAAGTGAACAACAAATTCAACAGAAAATTATCATGGTATCATATTTTCAATCAGCCTCTGTCATGTAATATATAATTGGCAAGAGAAAAGAAAATGTGATAGAAAAGTCTGTAAGTTATCAGAAAAAACCAATGGGAAAGACTTGTTTTTCAATTAAATGGGACCTTTTCCAAAATAAGGAGAGAAATATGATAATTTATATTCTGTTTGAAATTTACAAGGGCCTATTAAATACATATATCCATTATTGCTTGTGAACATAATACAAGGGCATAATGCATGCTGGGATGGCACATCTTTGAAGCTGAGGCAACTGGTTACTACTGACCTTCACAGGTTCTCCGCCTACAAATGCTGGAGCAGTGATGCTTTTATCTGGAGTAATGGGAGAGAAAGGAAGTCACAGCCCAAAACACAACTCACCCAGAAATTAAAACTGGGGAAAGTAGGCAGGAAGATACCATTGAGTTCTGGGTGTTTTTGGAAGCAGAGGACAGCTGTGATCCCTCTAAGTGTTCAAGGCCAGGTTGGATGGAGCTCTGAGCCACCTGGTCTAGTGAAAGGCGTCCCTGCTCACAGCAAAGGGGTTGGAACTAAATGATCTTTGAGGTCACTTCCCACCCTTTCTAAGATTCTGTGATCTGCAAATGAGAAACAGTCAGAACATCAAGCAGAGAGCAAAGGCAGGGAACAGTCAACCTGGCAGAAAAACAAAACAATGGCTAGAGGAAGGTTTCAAAACACCCAATTTTAGTCTGAGCTGGAAATCAGGCCTTTGCTCTCTGTAGAGAAAAGGTTTGCATCAAGGAAATGTCATAACCCATTCACCACCAATTTTCCTTCTCATAAGGAAAAAATGTCACAAGATTACAGATTTTTTCAAGGCAAACAATTATTTTACTTTTTTAATACTTCTTTTCTGGTTTGAGAATTTTTTTATTTATTGCCACTTGCTTACATTTACAGTAGCCATTTATTTGACTGGTGTTTGTGAGCTCCATTTTGGCCTGGTTTTCCACACTCATGTGGGATATGACCAGAAGACTGCTGCTGTGGTTAAAACACTGACATCTGCATCTGACAATATATTATTTTGACTCCTTCAGCTTTTGCAGAGTTTAACTCAAAGTATGAAATCATCATTTGAATTAAAATGTGGGTAAGTCCACAAAGCAGCTGTGATTGAAGGAAAGTCCAGGGGGTGAGATTGAGCTCAGGGTTCCCCTGTTTAGGAACACCTGCAGCAGACCCCAACCTTGTCAGGATTTGGAAGCCCTCAGGAGACAACGGGGCGGCGCCAGGAGCAACCATGGGAGATTTAAATGGTTCCAGGGCACACGAGCAACCTGGAGTGTGGCACATCAGTGTGCACAGCAAAGTTCAAGCAGGAAGGGCTCCTCTCCAACCATTTGTGTTGAGCCAATAGAGGCAGCAAATGGACTACGTACCTGGTAAGGAAGAGCAAAGAGATCCTCTTAGTTCCAGTGTTATTAGAATAGTAGTTTAAGCTTCCTTAGCTGTGGTGTTGACATGCCATCAAGCTCGATTCCCTGTAGCTTCGAGGGTCACTGGCCTGGCCATGTCAGAGGCCTCCAGCCAGCCAGAGCTGCTGATGGTGGTTGTAGCTCTGCAGGTCACAGGCTGCCAGGAGTGCCTGAAGGTTCTTTACGAGGTTGGAATGACCAAGTTATTTTGCAGGAAGTGTGCTGTGTTTGAGGAGCTGTGTTGCAGGTGGAGATACAGGAAGAAGACAACGGGCCATTCAGTATCTGAGTGAATGAGCAAGAGATAGACTGGTTGTTTTCAGCAATGCTACAGTCTCAGACTCCCAGGAGTTTTGAACCTCCATTGTGGTGAAGAAGCAGCTGGACTCAGAACCCTGCAGGGTCATTAGTCAAAGGACTGTTAGCCAGGGGTCTGTTAAAGGCTGGAGGCACATCGCAGCACGTACCAGCAAGAAGGTTCCTCTTTCTCTGAGTTTGGCAAGTAGGACTGGTACCTTTTACAACAGGTGTGGGGCTCTGGATCTAGAAGGCCAAAAAACTGACGAGGTATGTGAAGATCCTTCTNGTGCACAGCAAAGTTCAAGCAGGAAGGGCTCCTCTCCAACCATTTGTGTTGAGCCAATAGAGGCAGCAAATGGACTACGTACCTGGTAAGGAAGAGCAAAGAGATCCTCTTAGTTCCAGTGTTATTAGAATAGTAGTTTAAGCTTCCTTAGCTGTGGTGTTGACATGCCATCAAGCTCGATTCCCTGTAGCTTCGAGGGTCACTGGCCTGGCCATGTCAGAGGCCTCCAGCCAGCCAGAGCTGCTGATGGTGGTTGTAGCTCTGCAGGTCACAGGCTGCCAGGAGTGCCTGAAGGTTCTTTACGAGGTTGGAATGACCAAGTTATTTTGCAGGAAGTGTGCTGTGTTTGAGGAGCTGTGTTGCAGGTGGAGATACAGGAAGAAGACAACGGGCCATTCAGTATCTGAGTGAATGAGCAAGAGATAGACTGGTTGTTTTCAGCAATGCTACAGTCTCAGACTCCCAGGAGTTTTGAACCTCCATTGTGGTGAAGAAGCAGCTGGACTCAGAACCCTGCAGGGTCATTAGTCAAAGGACTGTTAGCCAGGGGTCTGTTAAAGGCTGGAGGCACATCGCAGCACGTACCAGCAAGAAGGTTCCTCTTTCTCTGAGTTTGGCAAGTAGGACTGGTACCTTTTACAACAGGTGTGGGGCTCTGGATCTAGAAGGCCAAAAAACTGACGAGGTATGTGAAGATCCTTCTGGGATGGTGGGGCCTCCTGAAATGACACCACCTGCACCCTGCACCAACCTCCTCTGTTAACAGGAAAAGAAGGGTAGTTGTGACAGCCCTTCTAAGGGGAGTGAAGGGTCCAATGTGCAGACGTGACCCAACTCAGAGGGAAGTTTGCTGTCTCCCAGGGGCTCAGATAAGGGATATTACTGGAAAATTCTCCAGTGTACTAAGGCCCTCTGATTGCTATCCACTATTGGTTGTTGGCAGCAATGAAATAAAAAAAAAGAAGTCTGAGGGCAATGAAAAGAGACTTCAGTAACAAGGTACACATGGCCTCAGTTTCAACTTAGCCTATAACAAACCTGTAAAGTAACTGTAGGTATAGGCTGGCTGCATACCTATTTCCACTTCCCCTGTTAAAGAATCTGTGCTTGCATCACTCCTTAGGGAGAAATTGAGATAAAGTAACTTCTGAAGTCCCATTTCAGACCTGCCTGAACTCAGTGTCTATCCACTCACTGGAACATTTAATTTAGCAAAAGTATGTATTTAGGGTAGAGTTCAAAGTACAGACTCTACCCCGTACTCCGCCCAATTCCTCTATTCACACCACCTCCCATAGGTGTGCCGCACACACAGGGAGTCACACATTTAGCAACCCAAACAGTTTTACCGACTTCAGGCTTTGACAGATTTGCAGTACAAGATCACAATCTGAGTAACGTAACTATGGGCCATTAGCCTGTACCACACCTGCATGAACAAGCTGAGCCTTGCTCCTTAAATATCAAAAGAATCATTTGGATTTGGTTTACTTTGACATGGGCAATTGAAAACTGGTGGATCAGGAGCTGATTCATGGGCAAATCAAAAGTCTTCACCTCAAGAATGGGAGGGTCAGCCAAAAATATCCCAGATAGGTGGAAGAAAACAACTCCAGGTTTCAATCTGCTGGTGAACTTTGAGATTCAAAAGTTTGTGTATTGGCTTCGAATGAAGCCGTTCCCAGGGGGGAGAAACAGTTAAAGTAATAAACATAGAGAATATTGGCAAAGAAAGAAGAAACATACAAGTCATCTTGAAGTACATCTGATTTAGGTTTTAAAAGTCAATCATAAAAAGTGCTGAGTAATACCAAGTACCTTTGACTTAACTGATTGCACATTTATGCTGAGCCACTGACTGCTAAGCCGTTTTGGACTCTCCAGATATATTTGGACTCTCCAGATACAATTTACTGTGCTACAATGTTTTGCTTTCTGTTTTTCACAAAGTTAGGCTTAATTCAAAATATAAACCCAAAGTATAAACCCAAAATTTTAATATAATACCTTAATGATGTGACTGATCAGCAGGATCACTAATACAATGCAATATCAGAGGAACAAGTACTGCAGTAAGTTAACAAAACCCAAAGAACACAAATTTAAAGTCATGGTTTAAAAAGCTGTAGCACCAATATATTGATAAACTGTGGTCCAGAAATTATAAATAAGAAGAAAAACCGGTTGTGCAGGAGTGTAGTTAGCACCCTGGGAATCATTGTCAGCTCTAGTCTAATATAGCAGGATTTAGAAATTGTGTGACTGAGTCATATTATTCAAGTCACATTTTAAGTCTATGTGAGCTTTTCCTCCTTCAAACCTTATTTGTTAATGCCATTTCTTCTCAGTGTGAATGTTAAAACACAAACATGCATTTGGAACTGGTGCATATCACCACTTTTTTACATAACACGAGATTTTAGTTGATAATTACACTGTGGTTTATTGCTAATTAACTTCTATGTAAGCAGTAACTTAGCATTGCTCTTGAAACATTTTCTACTGCACTTTGATCTGATCAGCATCTGATCAGCACTGATCAGATCAGCATCTGATCAGCTCCACCTTGTTTGCTCTTGCCAAGACTGCTCACAAGTTTTTGAGTGTATTACTGATTTTATTTCAGTTTAGAAGGTCTAGTCTCCTGTTTAAACACTTCTATTTTTTAAAATGTATCTCACATATGTATCTGCCCTGTTTTGCAATGGCTAGCATTAATTACATGAATGCTTACTCATTTTAGGGCAATACCCCAGCCACTGACTTTATTTGGTTTGTGATCAAGTATTTCCTGCATTTCCCTGTGTGGGGTTTCAGAAATGTCTGTGGGTGGAATCACAGTTGTATGATCATCCTTGACAAACCTGATCATGATGACAAACTTGTCTGGATTTTACTGTCTCCTTTTTCACGGCTTCTATGTCTCACCATTTGGCTCATATAATATTCTTACATCACAGTCCATCAATAACATACTTTTTAATAGTTCTGGGATTTTTTATCTACAATCTTCAAGCATTCATTCTTCTTACTTGGGTAACCTTGTACTCTTTTGACTTTCTCTTGAACTGTTTCTGTTTGCAACAGGATATTCAGCCTACTGCTGACTGATCCTTATAATGGACAGGACTGTGAGAGCTGCATCTTTTATGTTTTCTTTACATACATTCCTTTTTCTCTCCTCTCCTCTCCTCTCCTCTCCTCTCCTCCCTTCTCCTGTCTTCCAATTTGAGCTATAGCTATGTTCAGTACTCCAGAGAAATGAAAA
The DNA here is from genome assembly GCA_013399835.1 of Leptocoma aspasia. Classification (NCBI taxonomy): domain Eukaryota; kingdom Metazoa; phylum Chordata; class Aves; order Passeriformes; family Nectariniidae; genus Leptocoma; species Leptocoma aspasia. The sequence goes on along the minus strand of VXAX01005860.1, from coordinate 1,520,816 downwards.
ATGTCCAGATGTTGTTTATATACATACACCTGCCAGCTAATGAGTTAATACATGATATTTGTTTTTGTAATAGTACAAACACTCTTTAGTTGTCCCAAATATTTGCTGCTAGCAAAGACTGCAGTATTCCCAAGGCAAATTAAACTGAATTATAACACTGAAAAATAAAAAGTACATTTTGAAGGTTACAAAGTCAGCTATTAGAAAGTTTAAAAACCCCAGAATTGTAGGCCTTTAATCAAGGTAAATATAATGTAGTTACATTAATTTTTTATTATAACTTTGCCAAAATCTGAATATATAATCTTGTTCAGGGAATACAGCATTCTTCAAAACTTTGTTAGGTTACTCAATGCATACAACTGAGTACCTTACCATATTGCAAATATATATCCTGTTTAGGGTACACCAGCATTAACATTTTCATGGATGCTCATCAGTAGGGAAGTTAAATGCTGGGAGTTTTTTATGCTAAGAGTGCTTTACATGTTCAAAGGGCAAGTCCTTAATATACCACTGTTTTTGTAGCTAGACACAAATACTATCTAAAGCTAATACTATAGATATGTATTGCTTTTGATGGGCTTAGCACTTTGAGAAGTCAGACCTAAGCTCTCAAATTGACCTGCAGAAAATGAGGGTCTATCACATAATTAGCCATGGTATGGTGGTGTAGAAATTATCCACAGAAATGGATGGAATATAACTGTGAAGGAGAATCTTTAGTTAACTTAGCCAGGACAGCCACTGCTCTAGCAGTCATCCCCTTGCCTCACCTGGTTTCCATCTACAACAAAGAAGCAGGAGTTCTCCAGTCTCTTTGACTACATAATCTAGGTTTATCTGTAAAGCTCATTCCTAAATTACTTCCTTGTAGATACATGTATATATTAAAGTTTTCTCATTAAAATCCAGAGTGAAAATGTGAAAATTCTCCCAAATGGAATCTGTAACACAGGTCCCTTTTTATGTAACTCCCAGAATAGGATGCCTCACATTTCCATAGTCCACATCTTAGATTGCCAGTCTATTTTCTTGCAAAGGTAAAGACAGCTTCAGAATGAGTGGAATCAATGGCTTATCTGGTGGCATGCTAGCTATTCCTTCTTCTCCTTCAGTGAATGAGTTTTATGCAAAGTTAGGAAGTAACCAGATCTCACTGTAACCATGTGACAGCTATAGCAGAAGGGAAAAGATGGGCTTGTATGACTTGTGGCACAGATGGCAGTATGGAGAAACAGGATCATGTCTTTTGAGGCTCTGCAATTGTATAAAGTAAAATTGCAGCCAGGAAGACGTAGCATTTTCAGTTGGGCCCTTCTTATCTTGATCATCTTGCCCATCACTTTTCTGTTTTCCCAGAGTCAATTTTTGACCCAATCCCTGTCTTCTTTCCCAGTGAGACTCAGCCTGCAAACTGTAGGAATCATCTCAGAGGTTTTTACCAAAGTCCTCTTGGTTTCTCCCCTCCCACACTGCCATTCCCACTCATTTCCTGTTCCGCCTCTGTTCTTGGATTTCATGTTTGAGTCATATCACAATTCCACATCTTAATCTCTACACTGAGACAGCTGCCAGTCTGTCACATACCTCCTCAAAATCTTTTGTATTCTTACTGTCATCTCCTTTCTTTTGGGTCCCAGATTTCATCTTGCCCATTCATCCTCAGTTTCCCCTCATATGCTCCTAATCCTCCTTTCTTCCTCTTCCTGGCTCCCATTCACAATCTCTTTGTCTATTCAGTTCCTGCCCTTGTCCCTGTAGACCTCTCAGCTTTTTTTTTTTTTTTTGTTGAGCCTGTATGTTGGTGTTTGTAGAAAGTTTGTGTTTNGTATGATCATCCTTGACAAACCTGATCATGATGACAAACTTGTCTGGATTTTACTGTCTCCTTTTTCACGGCTTCTATGTCTCACCATTTGGCTCATATAATATTCTTACATCACAGTCCATCAATAACATACTTTTTAATAGTTCTGGGATTTTTTATCTACAATCTTCAAGCATTCATTCTTCTTACTTGGGTAACCTTGTACTCTTTTGACTTTCTCTTGAACTGTTTCTGTTTGCAACAGGATATTCAGCCTACTGCTGACTGATCCTTATAATGGACAGGACTGTGAGAGCTGCATCTTTTATGTTTTCTTTACATACATTCCTTTTTCTCTCCTCTCCTCTCCTCTCCTCTCCTCTCCTCTCCTC
>VXAX01005860.1:1507554-1518599 GCA_013399835.1 Leptocoma aspasia | reverse complement strand
CCAGAATTGTAGGCCTTTAATCAAGGTAAATATAATGTAGTTACATTAATTTTTTATTATAACTTTGCCAAAATCTGAATATATAATCTTGTTCAGGGAATACAGCATTCTTCAAAACTTTGTTAGGTTACTCAATGCATACAACTGAGTACCTTACCATATTGCAAATATATATCCTGTTTAGGGTACACCAGCATTAACATTTTCATGGATGCTCATCAGTAGGGAAGTTAAATGCTGGGAGTTTTTTATGCTAAGAGTGCTTTACATGTTCAAAGGGCAAGTCCTTAATATACCACTGTTTTTGTAGCTAGACACAAATACTATCTAAAGCTAATACTATAGATATGTATTGCTTTTGATGGGCTTAGCACTTTGAGAAGTCAGACCTAAGCTCTCAAATTGACCTGCAGAAAATGAGGGTCTATCACATAATTAGCCATGGTATGGTGGTGTAGAAATTATCCACAGAAATGGATGGAATATAACTGTGAAGGAGAATCTTTAGTTAACTTAGCCAGGACAGCCACTGCTCTAGCAGTCATCCCCTTGCCTCACCTGGTTTCCATCTACAACAAAGAAGCAGGAGTTCTCCAGTCTCTTTGACTACATAATCTAGGTTTATCTGTAAAGCTCATTCCTAAATTACTTCCTTGTAGATACATGTATATATTAAAGTTTTCTCATTAAAATCCAGAGTGAAAATGTGAAAATTCTCCCAAATGGAATCTGTAACACAGGTCCCTTTTTATGTAACTCCCAGAATAGGATGCCTCACATTTCCATAGTCCACATCTTAGATTGCCAGTCTATTTTCTTGCAAAGGTAAAGACAGCTTCAGAATGAGTGGAATCAATGGCTTATCTGGTGGCATGCTAGCTATTCCTTCTTCTCCTTCAGTGAATGAGTTTTATGCAAAGTTAGGAAGTAACCAGATCTCACTGTAACCATGTGACAGCTATAGCAGAAGGGAAAAGATGGGCTTGTATGACTTGTGGCACAGATGGCAGTATGGAGAAACAGGATCATGTCTTTTGAGGCTCTGCAATTGTATAAAGTAAAATTGCAGCCAGGAAGACGTAGCATTTTCAGTTGGGCCCTTCTTATCTTGATCATCTTGCCCATCACTTTTCTGTTTTCCCAGAGTCAATTTTTGACCCAATCCCTGTCTTCTTTCCCAGTGAGACTCAGCCTGCAAACTGTAGGAACCATCTCAGAGGTTTTTACCAAAGTCCTCTTGGTTTCTCCCCTCCCACACTGCCATTCCCACTCATTTCCTGTTCCGCCTCTGTTCTTGGATTTCATGTTTGAGTCATATCACAATTCCACATCTTAATCTCTACACTGAGACAGCTGCCAGTCTGTCACATACCTCCTCAAAATCTTTTGTATTCTTACTGTCATCTCCTTTCTTTTGGGTCCCAGATTTCATCTTGCCCATTCATCCTCAGTTTCCCCTCATATGCTCCTAATCCTCCTTTCTTCCTCTTCCTGGCTCCCATTCACAATCTCTTTGTCTATTCAGTTCCTGCCCTTGTCCCTGTAGACCTCTCAGCTTTTTTTTTTTTTTCTGATGAGCCCGTATGTTGGTGTATGTAGAAAGTATGTGTTTGGCATGGCATTCCACATGATAGTGGGAAATGAGACCAAGACATTTGATGTGCAGGGACAGATGAATGGGACTTCTCAGCCATCTCAGCGTGGGATCTTGTTCAGAGCTCAGGCTGATCAGCTGTGATTGACACAGGAGGCCATGGGAGAGAGCCGGCAGTGCTGTCTTACAAAAGAATTAAATGCAGATTGGTGTGTACTTGAAGGAGAGAACACAAAGTGAGAATCAAATTATTAGTCTTGAATCAAGCAAGATTTAAGAGGTCTGTAAGCCTTTCTGTCCTACACTTAAATCACTGCATTTCCCTTTGCCTGTATTCTAGCAGGAAGGGAGACGGAGAGCAGGGAACAAAAAGGCTTTTAGTTTCATTGCCCTGAATTCAGCCTGATCTCTATTAGCTCAGACCTTCACTTCCAGAGAAAACAGCTGCTGAGCTAAGAGCTGGAAGCAGACCCAGTTCCAGTGGCATCTTCACAGAATGAAGCCCCAAAGGTCCAGCAGGTCATTAGAGTGTACAAAACCTCTTTTCTTGTGGGGCTTATAACCTAAATAAATTTGGACAGATTATATTTGACACAGAGGTTAATTTGTTGACCCCATTTCAAAGTCTAATGCCACTGCCATTTCTCAAAATCACTAAAAATGTTACCATGGGTATTTTTCTTTAGCATTGTTCACAAAAATACATAAATTTTTTTTTGGTTGAAATAATTCATGCACACTAAAACTGAAGGCAAGAATGGCCTTGCAGTATTGCAACTGCAATGGTTATAGCAGATCAAAGCTATAAGCTGTTGAAAATAACCTTTGAATGAGTAATGCTGGGTGAGTGGAAAAGTGAGCCTTGTTCCCGCTGTTGCTTATAACACATGTCACTGGTGTTTCAGTGGTAGAGAATCTGCTCTTGTCTAAGACTGGGAGTTTAAATTCTTGTGCACATGAAAGCTACCCAGTAGAACAGGCATTTGTCCATGTGCTGCATATAGCAAAATCACACTGTGATGTGTAAAATACTGTACAGATTGCAGTATATACTGTTCAAAGTTTATTTTGAGTCTTCTGCATTTTCATAAGACAAAAAAATATGATCTATATCATCTTACAACATTGGCAGTATGAAACATACACACAGTATGCATTTTGAACTGTAGCATATGTACAGAATGTTCATAATTTAAACAGGAGAAATGTAGCTGAGCCTCTATCTATCTATCTATCTATCTATCTATCTATCTATCTATCTATCTATCTATCTATCTATCTATCTATCTATCTCTGTAGGCTTATTGCCATAGTATTAGGAACCTCTCTGAAATATTTCCAACTGAAAAGCCCTCCGGGCTTACCTTATGAGTTTTCCATCTCCCCAGTCTCGTAAGTACTTGCAAATGCTTTCACCTCTCTCCAGCCTGCAGCTGTTTCTGGAAGTTTTCTAATACATACAAAGGATACTTGAAGAAATATGTCAAGGAGCCACTACTACGGTCATGGAACAACAGCAATTACACCCCACCAGTTGTATCCAGCTGGAGAGTAACATTATCCATTTCCAAATATAATGGTATTTGCGTTCTTTCTCCTCACTTATGACCATGCTGCAGCAAGAGCTCTATAAAGAGCTCATGACAGCTTGAAACTGAAAATCCCTCCAATTCTTAATAAACTACTTTCCTAACAAGAGACCACATCACTATAAGACTAGGCTTGCATCTTCTGAAAATTAAATTAGTTTCCTCTTTCCTGCTAGAGCTATATTAAAGGGAACTGTTCAGCCTCACCCTCTTTCTCCAGTTAGATGAAATGCCAATATCTATGGATACATCTATTATAATTTTAACTGGTACGTTATGTGTAAATATCATCCAGTTGGATTTGCATTGACGTAATCCATACTAAATATAAGACATCAAACTTAAACATGTTTTAGCTTCCAGCTCTTTGAGATTCCTTCACTAGTTAAGAATTTAATCCATCCTCTTGGACTTTTTAAATGGTTGACACAGAAAAGTACTCAACATTCTTGGGGACTTAGGATGCTTCTTTGTTCCCTGTATTTTAAAGTGCTCATGGTGTGGTTCAAAATGCTTTTTGGTGTGGGGATGGGTTTTTTTTTTCATCTGCAATTGACCTGAGACATTAACTTTCAACAAACATGAAAAGTGCAAACTAAAAAAGATTATTGTAACCCTCTTCACACCCTTTGGCAGAACTACAGTAATCTTGGTGTTTTGATGCTTTGATCATGGGTAAGGGCTTACTCTAGCTGCCACAGCTATTTAATTGTATGTGGACAGTTATTTCTCACCAAACTGAACTGAAACACTAAATTTTCACAGAAGAGGTCACTTGTAAAATGAGTAATATTTTGCTGTGTAATTTACAGTGCACTGCTTCTCAGTTCTGAATTAGTCCTTTTCCATGAATTTACAAGACTAGTAGCTAAGAAACCCCTTGGGATTCCCAGGCTGGGGATTTCAATACAGCTACCTGGAAGAAGTTCTAAAGAACTACAAGTGAAGCATTAGTTTCTCTTACGGTTTCCCTCCATGCATCATATTGCACAATAAGGGTGTCTGATTTTCTGGTCTCAGGAGGGATAGACAACTGATGGTTTTAAGCAATGTTGCTCAGATTGGGGTCACATTTAATGTGGGACACACTAATTAGATTTTTCCTGATTAACACAATGGCATTTTAAAATATTTCACTGCAACTAAAAGGAATGTCTGAGGAAGAAGACACACAGCTCTGATGACTTCAAACCCTCAGATTTGCCTCAGTCTCTCAAAAATCATGAAATCTGCGAAGGAAGGTTTTGTTAACTGGCTTTTTTATCTGCTAAGATACATTTGGGACTCTACAATTCTGAAAAAACTTGCAACAGGACAAGTCAGAAGACTGATGTTCTACAATTTGTTTCCAAGATGAAAGAATATTTAAACCACCAAGCATTATGAAGCATACAACATATGACACTGCATGTGGCCGAAAATGAGCATGAACTTGTCTGTCAGCATTCAACTGAACCACAATTCCAAAATCTGAAGGATCTTACTCCATCTCTCAGTGTGAATTCGCATTGAAGAGCATCTTAGCAAACAGCAACATTTGAGTGTACCTTATACCAAACGGCAGTGGAGCATTAAGGTTCTGCTGCTGCTCTGGTATTTTGTTAGTCCCTACCCTGCCGTGAAGTATTGAATTCCCTGGACCTCTTTGCCACTCCACCTCATCCCACTTCCTCGCACTGAGGATCTCCCCATTGCCTCAGTTTTTTGTCTCTCACCTTCTTCTTCCTCTCTCTCCATAACACACCAGAGAGGCTGGCACAGTGCGAGGACTGGACCCAGTTTCTTCTCATATAGCGTTAAGAACCAACCCTCGCTATTTGTTATCACTCAGATTAAGTTTTATGAAGCTGTGGGACGTTGCCTTGCTTTTTAAGTGGACACATATCAGGTGTCTGTATCAAAACCAAGCGGAGGTCAAAGAGCTGCCAGAGGTGCTACCTGTCCGAGTCTGGCACCGCTCGCACTGGGGACACGCCACCGCCACTCCGCCACCCCAGGCCACGTCTGCGGGGCACCGAGACCCTCCCAGAGCGCCGTGACGGCTGAAAGGGGTTGAAGGGCGGGGAGCACTGAGATGCCCCCCATCATTCCCGGGCCTCCGTCCTGGCACCTTCCCGCCGCACCGCAGCCTTTTCCCGGCAAGCCGAAGGCTGGGGCTCCCCCTCCGCCGCCGGGAAGCCGCGGGGCCGGGCGGGCGCGACCCTCCCCGCGCTGGGCGCTCCCCGGGGAGGAGCCGGCCGGGTCGCACCGGGCCCGCTCGCCAAGTCCGGCTCCGAGCAGCCAAACCCAGCCCCCTGGGTTCGGGGTGGGCGGGGAGGGACGGCNCCAGCGCGGGGGCCGCGGGCGGCAGCTGCGCCGCCGGGGGCGAGGGAGAGCCGGGGAGGCGCGGCGGGGGGCGGCGGCGGCGGCGGCTCCTCTCCTGACCTCGGGCGGGGGCGGCCGCTGGCACGTGAGATTCTGGTCTCGCCTCTCGGGAGTGCGTGGAATCCCGTGCTCCGAAAGGAGCTGTGGCCGTAGCACATCCCCGGGCAGCTAGGCGTGTGTGAGCACACGCCACGCTGAGGTTTGCTGAGAACGTGAGCTCTGCGCCCCGTGTAGCAGGAGAGACCCAGAGCGGCCCGCGGAGCCCGAGGCGCGCCTGCCCTACCTGCTGCCGCTGTCGCCGCGGGGTTGCGACATCGGCCCTCGCTGCCCTTCTCTTTGCGCCGAGTAGCTTGGGTCATGGACATTCTAGTTAGTGTTTCTCATGGACTTCTGTTAGTGTTTCTCATGCCGTTGCCTTTAGTTTCTTTTAAGTGTACGATCTATAAACTCAAAGAAGGTACACATGTGTTCTGGGACATTTCGAGTAGAACGTGCAGGTTTTTTTGACGGGAGAAGAAGCACTGACTCGAACTATGCTTTCTGAATATCTTTTACTTTATATGCTGACGTTTTCCCAGGTACTTTTCACTTGATGAAGTGAAATGCTTGGTCACCTAAAGCCAATACTCGATGCTCTTCAGCGTCTCTTCTTCAGCTGATGAGTAAATGTGTGTAAAGGCTGACGGAGGAGGAGTAAAGAAGGGGAGGGATCAGTATTCACTGGATTGTTTGGTTATTTTTAATTCATAAAATGAAATGCATAGAAAATAATAGATGTAATTCTGAATAGTAAACTGTTACTTTTCCTAATAATTGTAAGCTATTTTGGCAGACGTAGACAAGCAAATGCAAAAAATAAATTGCACTACGAGGTTCTAAAAAATGTTAGAAGGGCAGTCTGGCAATTTTTAGATCAATACCCCTAAACTTTGGGACCATGTTTAGAATTAATTGAAAATTCATGTTTTGATCCCAGAAGGCATCTGTAAACAGAGATGGGTTATTTCCATGATGCCTGGTTTGGAACCATTATTACGTGTGATTTGACTTAGAGAGCCCAGTCCATTCCTTAAGTGAGACATCCATCCCGTCCATCCCAATGTTTGAGTGGGGTCATCCCATAACACAAACTGCTTGACAGAGTAGTGTGCGATGCTGCTTCATGCTTCGGCTCAGTTTATGAAATGGACAGCTGCTGCTCAACAGGTCACTCCTCCTCATCATCATCCATGTTGCTTCTCTGACCCTCTGGGAGCTTATTCTGGGAGTTGAACATATAAAAAGTATTTATTTTTTCAATAGGTTTAGTTTGCTGCCAGTCTAGCTCCCTAAAGAACATCAGCACAGAAAATGAAAGGGGAGCAGGAAGGCAAATGGGATTGGGTGTCTTTTTAAGGCTAGAAGGTAGTATACTGCCTCAGCCATATTATAAAATTGTGCCTGTCATTAGTTTAAATTCTAGTACAATTGGAAAAGATAGAGGATTTTTGAAAATGGAACCAGGCAAAGTAGTTGCTCGTAAAGTTTTCAGCCAGATGTGAGTGGTAGGGAAAAAGGATCAAAGAACCCATTTTGAATTATTTTTTTACCCCTTATGGCTGTAGAGTTTTTCAAGTGTACTCTCAAGAGTCTACAGCAAAATGCTTTGGATGTTTGTGTCACAGCAGAATGATGTTATACAGAAGACCTCACAAGAAGGTGTACTGTCTTGTCCCAAAAACGAAATTGCTGTTTGATTAATTAACTAATTGAAAGCCTGTGCTGTTTCTCAAAGAACTGTACAAAGCACTGTTGAGCAAGCAACTGCGAATAACAAATGGTAAAAACCATCAACTTCTGTGTGGTACAGCCCTCAGCAGAAGGTGCTGGTGTTGAGGTACTATCCTGCTCCCGTAAAATATGGAATCAATTTTTTTTCTCTTAGCATAAAGGAAGAAAAGGAATTATGCATGGTCTATAGAGGTGCCTAGTAGCAGCTGATGTTCAACACCATTTCTGATCTGTGGGAAGAAAGGCCATTCTAAGGGTGCAGTGGATTAAAAAATGGGGTTAGACTTTAGTTCATACTTCTCAGATTTGGTGCAAGTCTGTGATCTCCCCTTGCTTATCAAACCCTTATCAGTTTATCCATCCACACGTGTCCTCCACTTGTCAGATTTCTTTTTTCCCTTTCTTCTGTTTGAACCTAACAAACCCTGCAGCAGGTGGGCTATCCCCTACCCTCCCTCAGGAATCCACTGTAAACATTCGGGAACCTGTTGACATAGGGAGTGTTGGCAAATCACTCCATAAATAAATGCCAAAGTCAAGGCTATATTCCTGGTCATGGATCGTAGCCATTTGGACAGAAGAGCAGACAATGTGGAGCTTGTCTATGCTAGAAGAAATGTTGGTACTTCAGGCATGCATGTGCCCTTATATAAGTTAATATGTTGCCTTAATGTTGGTATGCTTGTAGCAGTGTGCAAACCCTGTATAAGGAGATTGTTGTGTTTAAGGTACCAAGATAAACTTCACCAGAATGATCAAATTTGACATCTTAACCACAGCCCTGCGTGTATTTCATCAAGATCACTGCAGTAGGCAAGTGTGTGTATATAAATGAAGAGCTTAAGTAAGTAAATAAACACCACTAACTTGCACTTCAGAGTTCTGTATGTTTGTTTTGCTGGGTGATGCCTCTGTCCTGCTTGACTGAGGTGAAGCACAACACCTTCGTGGCTCTTGAGAGTTACACATCTAGGAGCAAAACGAGGGTTTGTATGTCCTGGAGAAGAGAACTTCCTAAATCCATCACTGATGCTCCTTACGCAGATGTTACAGGATTTCACCTTTTTTTTTGATATAAGGTGCTTCCCCTGTGTTTCCTCTCAGGCTGAGGTGCTCATTACTGGAGCAGAAAAGGTGTTGTATCGACTTAAAATTTTGTCAGAAAAGGTGTTGTATTGACTTAATCTGCTGTTGCCTTTTTCTGTAATGCAATTGTTATAACCTGGCATTACAAGATTTGAGGGTGAATTCAGTACCAGTTTTCTCAGAGAGAGGGTAGAAAGGAAGAGGAATTTCCTTTCGTATAAATGCTTATAGTTTGAGTGCTTGTGGCAGTAATAACACAAAGGAAACTAATTGGAGTCTTTGCCAGGTTTTGTATCACAGATGGTGAAGAAACAGAAGTAGAACAAAAGTTTCTGTAATCACAGAAAAAATTAATTTGAGTTAAACTCAATGTCAAATGAGTCTCAGTGCCTTCTGCACGCTAAGAGAGATCTCCCTCTTACTGGTTAGTGAAGAAAAGCCTATCTAGGCTGTTTGCTGGGGAATGTGTTTTCTCCAGAGAGCACTTCATTTTTGCTGCTGCACAAAAGTATTTCTGCTATGGCAAAAGCTGATGATTTCCTAGCTAGGAGAATGTAGAGATTATTCTCTTTTGCCTTCATAAAATGTCTTACCTCAGCCCCAGCTTTATGTGGTTTTCTTTTGGTGTTTTCAAACTGCTTTTCCACTAGCTGTACACAGTCTTGTGGAGCAGGAGATGAGATGTCAGGTGAAGCTAACTCCCATTTGTCTTCCAGCAGTGATGCTGCCCAAGTCAGAGAAGGGCCCTTGAGATCCTCAGGGGCTGTCTCCTGCTAACTTCCATAGGTGTAGTACTATTCCACTTTTTAGTGCTCAAATTGATGCGTATTTTTGGCTGCTAGTGTTCATTGCATGTCCATGACTGAAAATGGTCACAGATTGTAGCCAGCAATTGTTTTTCCACAATTGTGGAAAAGGTTGGGGTATTCTCTGACTCCCTCCTTAAAGAGCAGATGCTGCAAATTACTAGGAAGAAGAGGCTCAGGCTGACCACAGATTAAAACCGCTGCCTTGGGGGGAGAGGACAGTGGAAGGAAGTGGAACAAAGATTGTTGTGTCCCTGTTTATCTATTGAAATTGAATCCTTCTCCTGAGGTTTGCATCTTTTTCGGGTAAAGAAAATACAGACTGAACCTGGAGAAAGGTTCCTCATCAGAGGTTTATAACTGCTTGGAACGTTAACACGCATCTGATGTGAGCTGCATCAATGACAGGGTTTGTAAAAATTATTCCCTCTGCAATTCTATTGCTCTAAAATGAAAGAAGGTAGATTTATGTTACATAATAGGAAGAAGTTCTTTATGATGAGGGTGATGAGACACTGGAAGAGGTTTCCCAGAGAAGTTGTGGCTGCCCCATCCCTGGAAGTGTTCCGGGCCAGGTTGGATGGGGCTTTAAGCCACCTGGTCTAGTGGAAGGGGGCCCAGCTCATGGCAGGGATTTGGAGCTAGATGACCCTTAAGGTCCCTTCTAACCCAAACCATTCCATGATTCTGGTTTGTAGGGTTGGTATTTTAATTATTAGGAATGGTCTTCACGGTCAGGATTGCTCGTGAGGAACGCTATGATATGTGGCACATGTTGTGGGTTTTACTTTACAGCAGTATAGGAATTTCTGTGCTGCATTAGATGGGACGTGTACCTTCTAATATATTGTTTCTGACCGGTTCCTAATGCATTAGAACATGGTATTAAAAAACCTCCAAACATAAACAGTAATTGTAGACTGAAGTCAACATAAGAAGAATTGCATGATACATTTCTCAGAAAGGATTTTGCTGTGACCTGGGTTACAGATCTAAAGCCTTGTTGAAGCAAACTGTCTTTAATTTTTTCTTTTATTCTGTATTTTACAATACCTCTGATCTATACAATTACATTAATCTAAGATACTTTCCCCCAAAATTGCTCTATTGAACCCAGACAGATATTGTTGAAAAGAATATAGATTTTGTCTTTGCCTTCAAGAACATCTTATCCTTCTCTGTGACAAGCTGTGAGCTTGCTAACAGCTCTCTTACCAAGCGAATTGTAGTTCACAAGATGTCATCAGCCTGTCTTTTTTACCACTTCTGCTAATTTAGGCAATATGTTAAGGTAGTTTTCAGTTGGAGGGAACATCAGGAAGGACAGTTAGAAGGATACCAGAAAAATCTGGCCTCTTCCTTCTTACCTTGGCCTCCTACAGAGACCTTTTTCTCCATTCTTTTGATTGGACCTCCAGGAGTGCACGTGTTTTCATGACCTCCTTTTGTTTACTGCCATTGTCCGCTCTTACTCCACTCTGGAAAGGACTGAAGACTGAAACTGTTTAAGGCAGAAAAGTAACAGTTCTGTTTCTTAAGTAGCCTTAGGAAACCTTTCTTTCTCACCATCACACTTGGGTTTTCTGTCAACTGTTCACTGCTGTGCCAAGATGTGGTGGAAGCTTATTTCTTTGCTTGCTTCTACTGGTCAGAGCTTAAGTGAAGTAGAATAAAATGAAGTCAGCAAAACCATAACCTTCTCAAGGTGTAGAAATCTCCATTCACAGGTTGTTGGTTTTTCTTATGGCTCAAATAGACCTGGAGAGCCATTACATCATGGATCTTGCACAGTAGTGTGTTTCAAAACAGGCTTTTCTTTTTCTTTTTTTTTTTTTT
>VXAX01005860.1:1478941-1507541 GCA_013399835.1 Leptocoma aspasia | reverse complement strand
TTTTTTTTTTTTTTGTGCTGCTTCTCCTCCTTCTGATTTGTAGCCTGTGTGTCATACACATTTTGAGCTCCGCTTCCTACCAGTACTTTGAAGATGACATTAAAGAGGAGACCTCTTTTAGAAGATAATGAACCTTCCCAATAATCTCTGATTTACAGAATTCTTTGCTTAAGGTACACTGCCACCTAGCAACAGTTTCCCTTCCCTCCCAGTTTTCTTGACCTACTTTGTTGGGGGTTGTTCAGCTTTATAGTTCATACCTGGTCTGGCCTTGATCAGCATCCAGAACCCATCAGTAGATGCCATCCTGGTAAAAGTATATGTGTGAGAGGTGGAGATATTTTTAGTGGCAATAAGAACTGCTAGCTTCTGTTTTTTGACTAGAATACAGTAATTTATACTTTTATGGTGTTTTTTCCTCCCCATGTTTTTGTGGAAAGGACCTATAATTTTTTTTCCCCTTGGAATTACTGATTTTGTTTTCTTCAAAAAAAAAGCTCTTTTGTGTTCTTTATTCTTTGGAGCAAATAAAATTAAAGGGTGAGAATTGAAGGGAGTTGCTTTCAGCTCTTTTTATTATTCCAGTGCAACATGAAGCACGGAGTGTCCATCTAGAGCACTGTACACAAACCCACAGAGCTTACAGAAAGTTCTGAACGATTAACCCTTGTGCTCCTCTTCCAAGCTGATAGTCCCAAAGGTATGAATGAGGACAACCCAAGTGAATATATTGTGCTTCAAAAATTATGTTCATGCTTACCACTATATTAAGAGGAGGAAAGCAAGCTGGTTGGTTAATCTTAGCTGAAACAAATAAAGACTGGTGTGAAGGAAGACAAAAAGGGGCAAATCTTAATCCTAGTGTCCCGTGAGATGAGTTATGAACTACTTCTCATTTAAGCATGATGGTGAAATTTGCCCCCTGATGTGTTTAATAATTGGTGATGTAACTAGAAAGCTGCATCATCAGGTGACTGCAGGACTTCCTGGAGCTACCTCCTGGAGCAGACTCACAAAGCTACCTGGATCTCAGCTCCCTCAGTAAGGAGTGAATTCACTGGGATGCAGGGACTTGATGAAGTCCCAAGCTTGCAGTCTTGGTTGTGGACTCCTCCTTAGTTCCCCTACTGTAAACTGGAGGTCAGTGTGGTCTCTTGATTTACAGATAACACAGACAACGGCTTCACTGGGCACTTAGAGAGTTGTCAGAGATGCTGAAAAGAATTCTTGCATGGTATGACTGCTCAACATGTGCTGAGGAACTGTTGCCTGTCCATCCCTTTCTCCTATAAGCTGAAATACAATTTTAGGTATTATATTTTTGCAATAGTCAGCTAAATTGTTGGATTGTGCCAGCCTCTTTAGTGTTCTGCTCAGTTATGAGAATTATGGTCCCATATAAATTTTTTTGGTGGGTTTTTTTTTGGTGGGGTTTTTTTCAGTCAAGTGTTTTGATTAAGAAGTTGGGCAGGGCTTGTTTTGATAAAGTAATATAACTGTTCTTAGCACTCCATCTAGTCACTTATTTAACTTTGTGCATCGTAATGCCAGAGAGTGGGGCAAATACAGAAGCTAAAAGAAACAGCATACGTGCAATGTTAATACACTATATGAAGTTAAGGAAAATCTCACTGTTAAGTTGGCAGTCTTTTATCCAAGTTTTATAGATCTCCTTGGTAGTGGAGCCAGACTTGGAACACATTTTCCTGACTTCTAGTTTTGTGCTTTAACTTGCTGCCTTTTCTTTCCAAGACATTTACCATATATGTATGACATTATAGCTGTCTGGTAAACTAACTTTTCAACCATGAGGCAGATTTTGAATTCTGATTTCAAACTTCAGTAGTGTTCTTTTTCTTTCCCCATCATTTACTGATCCTTTTACAAGAAGCATGTAGGATTTTAGGCTAATATCCATTTGCATGCCGTCTGGGAGAATTTTGGCTGAGTGAGAGTCCCATAAAACAAAAGTTTCCTCTTTACAAACCACATGGATCTTGGCTGTAGATATTCAGTCCCTTTCTCCACAAACTGTTTTTAATGGTGCCAGATTCTTCTGTTTCTTCTCCTTGTTTGGCACATGTCAGGAAAAAAAAATCTTGGCTCTTGTATAGAACATATCTTGTTTCCTCTTAACTGCTCGTACTTTCTATTCGTAATTCAAATCAGCACAAAAATGCTATGGTTGTGCTTCTCAGGATTTAATCTTGTAGTTTCCTAAGCAATCTTCCAATTCTCTTAAAAAAATAATGCTCTCTCATACTGTAGGCCTAGTAGTAGGAGGTTTTAGCTGAATGCATGGATGCATTCCTGTTGATTTTGGAGAATATGCATGGAGTCCTGGCAAAGTGGCCTGCTCAAGCCTGTGGAGGCTCGTGAAGAAAGAACAGAGGAGCAAAATTAAGCTAAAATGGGGTGTTACAGGAGTACCCTCTCTACCATCCAGTTTCCCCTTTCTGACACTGCAGTGAAAATCTGGACTCCAACACTGCTTTGTAGACTCATGTCCATAGTGGGCGGTTGAAGAAGTGTCTCCTTCCTGGCCCATGGCAGCCCAGGGATCTGTCAGAGAGCCTGTGTGTGTTTGTCACAAGCTACTCATTTTCCTTGCAGACAGCCTTACTCTGCACCCTTTGAGCTCTTACTTGTATGAGTCAATGTGCTTCTGATGGCTAAGGCAGAGTGCAGCACTGCTAAGTGTGGTTGTCTGATTTATTGTGACTCCCCCAAAAAATTCAGCAAACTGCTTAGTGGCCTGCTCTTTCCTTACCCCATTGTCTTGCTTCTCATAAAATGGTTCCCCAGATTTCTCCTGAGTGGTCATTACAAATATTTATGTAACTTGCCTCGTCTAAAATGATTTGGACAAAATTAGAAATTTTTCAATGATATGTTGAAAAAAATTGTCATAGAAAATTACCACATTTCTTTACTTTTTGAAGTGATATAGTATTTAGAAAAAAAAAATACAGTCTCATTTCAGCATGGTGTGAGAATGAAGACGTTTTGCAATTATTAGCTCTGGCAGCTCTATTTATTTAAAAAAAAACCAACCAAAAAACAGAAACAAAACCAAAAGGAACCCATATATTCCTTAACACGAGAAGACTATTGCTGTTAAAACACAGTGGGCAGAACTGATGAAGAAGTCCGTTTTTCAGTCTTTTTGTACTCTTTCTTTCTCTTTGTATGCATGCCAGCAAAAGGGTGGGTCTGCCTCTTTGTCACAGTGTGCTACTGTGCTCTCTGAAGGCTTCAGAGGGATGGCCTCCAGCTTTCAATAAGGCCCCAAGGAAAAAAATATTTTTAGAAACTCCCATTTAATCAGGTTAACAAAAGTAGGATGCTTAGGAAAGAAGGACAATTGCTAGTATCTCATCAGAGAGAATTTGAGTGACTTCCACTGCTGGTCTACTCACCTGATGCTACAGTAGTGTTTGGTCATCATTCCTAGCTAGGAAGTACTGCTCTGTGTTTTCTTCTTCACTGCTGGCATGGTTTTTCAGGTTACAATAGCTAATCTTGAGAGCTTCTGGTGTGAGAGAGATCATAGCCATGCTAATTCTGTCCAGCTGGTTTTTCAGCATGAGAAGCTTTGGTAGTCCCATTTGAGAAGCTCCTCTGAAAATAGCTCAAAGAGTAGATTGATGACAAAGCATAATTTTTTCCTTCAGTTGCTCAGGAACTGATCTGCAATATTTACTCAGCTCAGACGTATACTTCATTAAGACAGAAAAAATGTCCCTGGAAGATTTAAGTTTGTTTGCAAGGTACCAGTATTTGTAAATTGTTTCCAGTGCATTATGTGTTTCCTCCTTATCCCTCTCAAAAACTTCTGTTATTCTACTGGAACAGATTTTTTAATGTTTTTAAGAGTTTTTAAGATGACTAGGTTAGCTTCAGCATAACCGTTTTGCTTAAATAGCAAATTTCCTAGACCTACAGCTGAGGGTGAGGCGTGCTGCCAGAGCCCGCGCTGCAACGTTCATCTGCGATGCCTGTTTAAAAAGTAGCAGCTGTGTAGCTGCACTAGAAGTGAAAATGTCTCTCAGTTCAGGAGTCATCCAAGAACCAATAGTAAAACATGATGAACCCACTGAATTGATATTTGGGAGGAAAAATGAAAGTATTGTGAGAGCTGGCTTGTGTGTGGTGCTCTTTTTACCCTTAAGTATGTGCCTGAAAGATTCTGATTGAACAGCAGTAGGACTTGGATGTGTGTATCTGATGGAGCCCATAGTGCACGACTACACAAAAGATATTTAGGCCTCTCAGTTGACAGTTGCCATGACAGTATCCGCGACTGATGGTGATTCATTTCCAGGCCCTGGAACAAGGGCAATAAGCTGGGGTCAGAGCCTGGGCTCCTTCCTGAGGACCATATGAGGGAAACTTGAAGCTTGTGTCCTAGCAGCTTGCACGTAATATCCTTTAAAGCCAGGTTAAATTACCTGTCACCGTTAAGGCACGACACAGAATTGTTCACAGCAGGGCTGGAGAGGCTCCCCCTGTATGTCAGTGTTCAGTGGCTTGGGAAACAGCTGCTTGCGCAGTGTCTGGTTTTGTGCTTGAACAGACAGCTCAATTTCTGGCATTGCTGCTTTAAGATACAAAAATGATAATCAAGCTTCAAAGAAATCTTGCATATGTGAATGAGTCAGAATTATTTTTTCTTCTATAAGCTGTTTAGTTTCTTGTATCTTATGTAGTGAAAACACTGCTGGATCCTACTTGGTATTACCATGTTATGAGTGAAGGGACTTTTTTCACAACCTTTGGACTTCCTCACGTAGAACCACATCAGCTATAATAAATTCAGAGCCTTAAAAACCTGTTGTTATGAAGACTTTAAAATAAAACTGTGCGGGCTGTGTTCAGTGGTAAGAAGCTAAAATAAGACAATGCTGAGATCTGTTGGGCTCAAAAGAAAGTTCAGGTTTTTTGCTTTCGTGATCTCCTTTCCAGAAGGAAAGCTTTGTGTTTCTGTCTCAGAAACCCAAGTCTAATAAAGCACAGTTATTGTGACCCATCCAGTCTTACTTCCCACATAGTCTAGTCCTTTGCAATGTCTCCTGCATTAGCTATATTGTGTTTGAACACAACTATGCAAGGAAGGATGTCCTGCCTTTGGATTATTTTTTACTTTGAGAGATGTTCTTACCATTCTGTTTTCACTTTTAGAAAAGGGGGTAGGTTCACTCTCATTAGTGGATGTATGTATCCTTTTAAACATTGAAAAGATTTAAGCAAAAATTATGAAAAATGCCCTGAGATGTCATCCAGTACAAACAAACGAGTTCATCGCCTGTTCAATGTATTAAATACTTGCAAATAAATACCTGCTTAAAGACAGCTATGTATTTAAAGGTGTGGGCAAGTTCATCTGGCACATCTTTACTCGTGTCTCAATGGCAATTTAGTGTAGACTCAAGCAACTTGCTTTTTATGCTTTCTCCTCTACTACCAAGGTGTTTGAGTGGACCAGTTTATGTGCGCTGCCTGCTGCTGCTCTGCAGTCTCTTCATTGTATGCTTGCTTCATTCTTTTGGGAAAAAGATCAGCCAATTCTTTCAACGAAGACTGAAAGTCAGAGATAATTCACATGGGACTAAATGAACTGGTCCTTCATTTTTTTTTTGCATAGACATAAAGAAAATATTGTTTGTTTTGTTTTGCACACTATTTCAGCATATTTTGTTATTAATAATGTCTCTGAGACTATTGTTTAGGAGTCAGGAATATGTGTTATATTATGCCTCCAAATTGTGTTGCAACTGTTCCAGATGCACTGTTCTCAAATGCACTGTACCCAGTAGAAATGTGAGGTATAGAGCTGTTTAAACTGTAGTGATACAGTTGGTTTCATCAAAATGAAAGCCCAAGGAGATTTTTCTTCTAATTGTTTTTAGCACCAGTACTTTGTGCTGATTTGGAACATCAGATAATTTCTGTTACTAGACCACGTGAGACAACCCTTCCATATGTGCATATAGTTGCAACTTTGTGGGTAATTGGTGGTGTTGGAAATGTCCTACAGGGGTATGGTTTTGATCCCTTGGTCATTGTATTGAAGACTGCACACCTGGCTCGGTTCTCAGTGAATGACTGCAGCGTTGGAGGTGACTGGAAGATGGAAATCCCCATGTGTGCTATGACAGTGGTGGATAAAAGTGAAGGCTGCCTTAGGATTCCCACATGTGCAGGGCATTTTCACCCCCACAGCTTTTGTTCAGTGGTCAGGATCCAAGGCTCTGGGTGACAAAACCCCTGCTGTTACCACATGTGACCATTTGTACCTCTGGTATCCTATTCAGTCCCAGGTGCAGTGATCATTTACAGCTGCATCTTCAGCCCTGCTGTGTCAGATCCTTCTTTTTACTTTTTGTGGCAAATATAAAATCATCTCCTTAAAGGCAGCAGGGTGCTGGAAAGTCTCTCCTGCTGATGGTAGTCAGTAGATTTCTTAAGATTTTGGAAGGGATAGATTAGTTAATTGCCTGCTGCAGTATGAATTTTACTGCAAGTCAGCATGGAATAACATAGAATCATAGAACCATAGGACAGGGACGCCTTTCACTAGATCAGGTTGCTCAAAGCCCCATCCAGCCTGGCTTTGGACACTTCCAGGGATGGGGATCTTGCCCATCCTTGGGCAGTCTGTTTCAGTGGACATCTCTTTCATTTTCCAGGGTTGGGTTGGTCAAAGCAGCCTCAATAAATAAGAGTTTACATGCTAAATTTCTCAGAAGTGCTCTGTTTAGGGAAAGTAACCAGCACAGTTGGATTGCATCATACAGGTAGGATTCTTAGGCTCTTTTGAAATCTTTTCATAATGATTACAACCTGACTGCAGAGTTTGGCTGCTGCGTAGCACTAGATTTATGTCACTAAAAGATGAAGTCTGTATTTCTCACTGCTCACTTTTTCAGTAGGCTTTATGTTTTGTATCATCCATTTAGTTCTGCTAGATATTATAGTATTTTTTTGGTCAGATCTCTCAGTTCACTTTTTTTACTGTCCACAACTTCATTGTGCGCTTTAGTAATTGTCTTCATGAATTCTCATGGCTATGCTCAGTGGGTAAGCTAGGCTAATGAGACCCTTTTTTTTTTTCATTTGAGTGAGTTTTGCTAATTGCTTTTATCACACTGGAACCTGTAAGGGGATTTTCTGTGGACAAAATGACAACAAAAAAATGAAGCGCTTTTGTTGGTAAGTCGCCTGGCAATTCCTCATGGATCCTCAGCGTAGCTGTCAGCTAACATGAGTGACTCCTTAACTCCCAGTGCCTCTAATTGCCCTTTATTTCCTCTCTGTTTTCCTTGTGTGGGATTTCTCAATTGATGGGATGAAACTTGAAAGCAGGTTGTGATGGAGTACATCTCCAGTCAGCAGTAGAAAGAATAAAAGAATGAAATTACGATGGTCAACATGCATCAGGAAGAGAAGTTCCATCCAGCCTCCTGCCCTGTCCTGTGGTTGTGGTTGATCCCTTGTCATCTCAGTTCATAACTTGTGTTGTTACTTCCCTAACAGCTCAGCTCATGCCAGGACCCTGTCACTAAGGGTGCAGACCTAAGGGACGAGGACTTCAACACTTACCCTTCACAAAGGCTCTGTGCTTTCTCAATTATCAATTTGTCTCCATCTTCTTCCCAAAGTCTTGCTTTCTATAGTGAATACCAACCTAAGCACTCATCCACACCAGAATCATATAATTATGTTCAGCATGAGGCTAGCATAAGGTTTTGTGAAATTCCTAAGAAAGTATAATTGAATGGATTTAAAGCCTCAGAAATGAGATGGCAGCTAGTAGTTGAATGTATCTAAAAGAAGACAGCTTCTGTGAGTCTTGGGTTGACCTGTGCTCTAGCTTTTGAAGAAAATTTACACTGAACCTAAGAGAGTTTATTAACCAATAATTTTAATTATTTATGTTTATGAATTTCACTAGGTTTATGTTAAATCAAGACATATTTGGATTTTTTTTTGTCTTGCTTGAAGTTTTCCTCTTGAGCTCTACTGTAGTCCCTTATTATCTTTGACTTTGTCAAGAGTAGCTTGAAAGCTCCTTGCCTTTTCTGCCATACCTGCCTTCTGCAGGACTCCTTGCAGGAAGGGATTAGAGCCATCACTATTCTCTTCATTTATATAATTCTGTCATTGCCTTGACATCAGTGTAATCTTCTTGACTAGCTGATCAAACTGATTTTCAACAGTTTTAGACAGAGTAAAAAATTAGTGCATTTAGGTCTTCCTTGATTTTTCTGGCAGTTTTCTCTGTCATTCAGACTGGCAGTTTTTTCTTTATCTCAAGTCCCTTTTGTTTTTTCTTGTGCTTATCTTCTTTCCTATAAAATACCTGCTATAGCTGGAATTTTCTAGCTTTTAGATCTTGAATTCTGCTAATCTTATGTCAAAGCAATTAGCAAGTGATAACAGACCCTTATCAGACTTCGTACTATTGCAGCATTCAACATGAATTTTTTACCTTACTTTAGACATTTAAGATTTTCCACAAATTTTGCTAAACCCAGGTTTTTATTTTAGATATTTGCTCCCAGCATAGAGCTTCAATGGTAGCTGCATCTTAATCATACAGCCAAATGAAATCTCTTCTGTAAGTGGTGTGTGTAGATTTAGCCTTTTTGTGGTTCATAGCACATCAGTAACAACTGAAATACTATTGTAGCAAGAAAATCTGTTCAAAATCACAGCAAATCGTGCTGCTCTAGGCTTCTGAAAAGGGAGAAATGCTCTGGTTTGCAGTTCTGTTTCTACCATGAAACAGCTTTCGATTTTGTTACAGAGGAAGGATGTTGCTATGAACATATTATAAGTTTCTTTGTGTGTAAGCCTTCTGATCTATTTTCCCATGGGAGAATATCCTTTTGCTGTTCTTTTACTCTGTATAAGCTTTCTGTAAACAAATATCTGTGGTGTTCTTTAAGCACATTTTAGAATTCCTCAGCCTCCTCCTTGAGAGGGGGAGAAGGAGCTGAAAGACTGTAATCTTTCTGATATTGTAAGCATTCGGGACATTGCTTGGATGAAGCAGCAGCAGGAGCATGGAGAATGCTCTCTGCTGAGCAGATATAGAAAAATACTAGAATTACGGAGTCATTTTAATAAATCATATTTAGCCTTCTGATTTATCATCAAGAGTCTTTTCTTCAATGCATGGACCACGACGATAGAAGGGTTTGCATTTTTACTTTGCAGGATGAAAATACACAGTGGTTAAAGGTGTGTTTGGGATAACTGCAGGCTCTGGATCTCTTGGTGACATGTTAAAGACCAGCAAAAATTTGCCAACCCGGCTACATTAGATGGGTTTGTGGTTTGTCCTCCCACCACGGCTGTGCCTGCAGAAGCCCTCCGGCAGTGGCAGCAGAAGCCGGGCACACAGGGGGTTGCTGTGGTAGCTCATTCTGGTTGAGGAGCCACCTTTGAGTGTCTCTTTGAGACATGTTTGCTCACATGGAATTTGCTGATGATTAGGACAGACTAGGCCATACAGGAAGGAGTGGAAGCCTTAATGGTAAAGACATGCAGCCTGGCCATGCACAGGTTCTTTGCTTTTGCTGGGCTTCACCATCTCACCATAGTTACACGTGGTGACTTACCTCACCATGTAAAGGATAATACTTGGCAAGTTTAGTTTGGGTTCATAGAAGTCCCCTTGCATTCTGATTCATTGAATTGCTGAAATGATGGCTCTTTTTAAATCTTTGAATAGTTTTGGTTTTAGTGGGACTTGAGCTTCTAAGTGGAGCAGAAGCTCAAGTTTTTTTGACATATCAGCATTTTCATGCTGAGGCAAATGTGAATTTCTGGTTTGGTGGTATGATACAGAATGTACAGCAATATTTTCTCTCCTCAGTGCTACTAATTTCTGGGGGGAAATGGGGTTCTAATGTTATGCTTTGAGCAGAAGTTCATAGAGGATGAGACCACTTCTTGTTGGTAACTGAGGTTACTTAAAAATAACACTTTCACTTCCATGTATATACCCATGCTGGATGATAGCTTTCAAGGGTGGGGCTAGTTCTAGGTTTCCTTTTATATGCAATACCACGTATGTTTGAATTTATGGATTGCATGGAATTGTAATAGCCACATGGCCCTGATTACGAGGCAAGCTTTTTTCTCATTCCTAAAAACGTGAAACAGTGTCTTGATTCTCAAACTCCTTCCTGTGTTTGTAATGCTATCAGCTGCCTGTGGCTAGACAGAGTTGGCACACTCACTTCTGCTAAACCCACCCCTTATTTTTATTTCCATGAGCTGGCACGCTTGTGCTTAACCACACTGGCTAACGAGTCCAATCTGGTGTTTCCCAGTGGGACACTAACTTCTTAAAAGCAATCTGAAGCTTGTTCCCCTTTCATGAAAATTATGGGGAGGTGTAATTCTGTTGAGTTACACAGAACAAAAGTACTCTGAGTTGTTGAGGAGGCTGAAGTCTTTAGAGCCTTTTTGCAATTGTAAACAATAAGTTGCACAGTCAAGGACTCTTGTCTTCCAGCTGTGAACCAATTGGATGTGGATTTTTTCTGATCATGGTGATGAAACTAATAACATAGTTGCTAAATGTCACAAAGTGGCTTTTGAGCCACAAAGTTTTTCTGATGTTATAGCATTTTTTTGTTTATTCTAGGCATCTAGAAACTAAGATAGAACTTCTTCAACAAAATTCATCCTGAGTTTGTGAGAGCTTCCCAGGAGAAGTTCTTCATGTAGCTTTCAGCTGTATAGATTGTTACTATCAAATTTTTAAGAATTTCTTGTGGTCACTTTAGTACAATATAGTTCCTTCTAGTATTAACAAAAGTCTGTGGGTAATAATGGGCTTTTCCTCTTGTGAAATGTGTCTGTGTTTCTGTGCACTTCCCACAGAAGCCAGCTGTGAGGGGAGAAGGAAAGTAGTGACGGAGTGACGGGAATCCCAGTGTACTCACGGGGTGAGTCACAGGACCCAGTCAGTGTCTGGGAAGCAATCTTTGTCCTACTCTGCAGACAGAGCCACAGAGAGCTTAATTTTTAATTATGGTTTGTTTTTCTTTTTGCCTCATCAGTGATCATATTTATGCCATTGCAATCATGAAGCTTGTGAGTCCTCTGCTTTGTTTTTCCTTACCATCAGGAATATCACTTCTCCTAAACCTGATGTTCAATCTTTAACTAGCAGATTCTACTTCAAATTTAAAATCATTCCTTTTTCAGGTGGTTTTTCCTAAAATAACGAGGACTGAAGTAAATGGGAAGATAACTCCAGGTGTACAATGAGAAAGGTGTAGGGTAGGTATTTTTATTGGGGTAGAATAGGTGGTAAAGCTTTTGGAAACAAAGAGAGCTCATAAGACAAGAATGGCAGACTGAAACCCCCTACTATCCTTTGACTACTATCAGACTCAAACATTGCTGCAGTCTTAGCATGCTAATTAACCACAACTGATACATTATGGATGCTTGTAAATAAGCAGTTTTCCTTTAACTCTGGTTTAACTCCTGAAGATACTATTTTAGGTGTTTATTTTTTTCTAAGCTTTGCATTCATTTACCCGTACTGTTTGGTGTCAAAAATATTGATAAATGTTTCATGGGATATATCTTTTATAAAATATCAAAACAAAGGTCTTGTCAGCCTACAGCTTTATGACAATGACTTTTAAAAGAAAAAGATCTCTTTTTCTTTTTTCCATAAAGTTGCTTTCCATTGCTTGCTAGTTTCTTCAGTGTCAATTACCATTTATCAGTTCAAGCACTTGGAGATCTTGGAACTGGAAGTGCAGTACAACTTCTCTAAAGTGTGTTTGTTTCATATAAATGTATTGAAATATATGTGTTTTCAGAGTTCACTTATGATATTCTGAGCTTGCATTTTTCCCTTTTTTTTTTTTTTCTTAAACCGCAAAACATGTTAGGGGAACCAAACTGTAACCAATCTTCGGCTTTTTTTCAGATTTGTGATTTGACTCCCAGCATGACTGTGGGGCTGCAGCTTTGGCAGTGCTGGAATGGTGCTGTTTGTGTGCTGTTTTGATGATCTCTAAATTATGTCATCTGTGGTGGACTGTGCTGATTCTTGGTACCTGAAGGTCATCTTGACTTTGCTACTGCATGGATGCCACACTGGGACTCAAATCACTTTTACTTCAACACTGAAATAAAAATGCTGAGTGTTCAGCACTAAATTTCATGGCAAAATTCAGTTCATTATTGCACAGTTATATGGTGCTGTCAGAAACTTTAACCTCTTTTTACAGGCTGATTAGTCAAGAGTTCAGTGAGTAGTTAGTTTGTCCACACTTGGGATTCCACACTTTGTGTCGTCTGCAGTGTTTCTCAGCTTTGTGTGTGAGAGCACCTGACATACACATCTCCCTAGAAAGTGTAGCTAGTTCCTCACCCTCAGGCTAATGCCAGGGGTGCTGTGAGGATCCAGTCTGGTTTTCATATCCTTTGCATTATTTTTGGACTGATGGACTTTGCAGACTTCACTGAAGTTGCCCATTTACAGCAGAGATTTGGTGTATGCTGGGTGCATCTGGCTCCTGCAGAACAAGGAGCGCCTCCATTTCTCATCAGGGAACATCCTGTTGTATAAGGAGGTTTAAGATTTTTTTTTAAAAAAAAGTAGTTAGAAACTTAGCGGGGGGAAACTTGTGTACAAGATATGGCTTGGATTTTCTCATGGATGAAAAGTAATGGCTCTCTCATAAGCAGCAGCAACAGAAGAAGGTTGATACAGTATCAAGAATACAGTCATTTCATCTTGTCTTATTAAAAGTGATGACTGCAACAATAATTTATACATTTTTTAATCAGGAAAGAATATGGAATAAAGACCTTCAGGCAACTTGTTTTATAATTCCCCTAAATGTACTCTGCCTCACATAAAATTACTGCAAGAAGTTGATAAGTCTTTTTTGCTCCGCAAAAACAACATGAAAATTGCTTTCCATTTTTTCAACCTGGTTCTTCTGCCAGATTTGTTATGTTGGGAACATGATGTGGTGAAAAAGGCATCTGTAACCTCAGGCTCTCAAGAAAAGGCCCATGTTTTATACATTATTCTCTTCTCTTCGATGGATACCTTCTAGGAAATGTCTTTGTTAGTTGTTCTTTTTTTCCAGTACAGAAATACTGCTTCAACATGTTCTGTGCTGAAATGTCAGCGTTGTGCTGTTGTGTAGGTGGTAGTATGTATTATACACAGTTTTCAAAACCTGAATAATCAGTGATGTGCATGACTTTGCCAGGGAAAACAAATGGCTGTGTCATTTTGATTTCGGTATATCAAGAAAATGTAACCTATAAAAGTTAATTAGCATTCTTCCAGAAGGGGGTTGTTTAACTAACATCTTTATTTCCATGTTTTCAGTTTTGTCAGAAGTTGGAGGGGAGTGTTTTATTCTGTTGCTAATGTATACCCATAGATTTGCAGAGTGTTTCACAGAGTTTTATCTACCATGCATCTGTCCTTCATTTCAGCAAACGAATAGATTTTTCACTCACTTGAACAACCACTTAAATCCACTGAAAAATTTTATTCAGTCTTTCATGTGATTTTTTGATATAGTTTTTATAAATAAAATTCCTTGAGGCTGGTAGTGTTCATGTTATCTATCAAAATGAGTTTTTGCCAGTGATTTTAACAGGAGAAAGCCTATAACTTGTCACTGAAATCCTGACCATCTGCATCACTGGTCACTACAGTGAGTTGATGTGTCTCCAGCTCTCATGAATTTGTTTCTCTGGTAGGCTCAGTTCTTCCTGTTATCCGGGCTGTTACTGTCATTGAATGCACAAAAGTTTCTGGTCTGAAGCAAAACTGAAGTTTGGGCACCCGTGACACTGAATGAAGTAATCTCACTTTATTTTCATGTATAACTCTGCAATTTTTTAGCCTTCCTCCACCACTTTAAAAACTAACAGAGAAGGTGTAGCTATTTGCACACCAGCATTACATAACTGTGCGCTAAGATAAATTATAAAAATTTGAGAACAGGTTTCTCACACACTGGTTTGATAAACTCTGTGTACACCTAAGGTCTTCCCAACATTGAAAACTCAGAGCAAAATTATATTAGTAGCTTTACAGATATTGTAGAAGTGGAAGTTTTATTCTGAGTATTACTTCTGTGTGTTAATATTTACAAAAAAGTGTTTTTTAAGAAAAACTGGTTAATAGACAATTTTAATTTTTATTTTAATGAGGCCCTTATAGAAAACATGATCCTTAGAGGCTAGATTCTCAAGCCTGCTGAGGTACATTTGCTGTGTATCAATTTTTGCCTTAAATGCTGAAGTAGTCTTATGGACATCTTGGTCTCTTTTCCACTGTTCTGTAAATGCCCACTTGAGACTTTAATTTCTGAGTCAACTGTCATCTTGTGTAACAAAACTATATATTGAAATGTTTGGTGTCCTTTAATGCAAAGCATGGGTGGTGGCTGGAGCCTGTGCAGGGACTTCAGCATCGTAACTGCCTATGAAACTACCCCTCCTCCTTGCTTAACCGAGCCACAGGGAATTGGACATCCCTAGGGTTGGCTGAAAAAATGATTAGGATCAAATATTGGAACGAAAGTGGTATTTATTAGTCAAAGTGAGGGAGAACTGAACAAAGGATGGCAGGGAGAGGAACTGGGGGCAAAGGAATTTGAACAGTGCATAGAAGACTGAATGGTAAATAAAGTTTCTGTGTTACTGTTTTTCAGAAGACATTTCGGTGTTGCCTGCTTATGATTAGGCCTATTCGGAGCATAAGGTGTTTGATTTTGTCATCTTTTTGATTATAAATCCAAGAGTCTGGGAGAGCATGTGCTCTGACCCTTTTCTAGGAATGGGCCTTAGCATTTCACTTGATGGTCCAATACCGTCATGTCTTTGGAGACTATACATCTACCAGACCATCCCTGTGCTTTCCTGGAAGCCAGCTCCTTTTGTTCCTCATCCTCTTGTTTAAAATACCATGTTTATAACAAGGGTTTGTAGTTTCCCTGTCGCTGGTGGTTGCTATGTGTTTCTCTAAGATGAAAGCCAGCTCGGTTTTTTCATGTCTGAATTTTTGCAAGCTTCCTCATTCACCTGTGTGGTGGTTGATTCTCTTCCCTCTTTAGAGATGGTGCCTTTGTAAGAGGTTTTTTTGGGCTAAAGCCCTGTTTCTGTAGGATTGAATTCAAGTCCCCCTTGGCTGATAACTAATACCCTTCCCCATATTTCCAACCCAGTATGCTTTCGTAGAAAGTTTAGCTTTCCTTTTATATTTTTTCACTGTTTCTAATATGCTTCCTCTAATTGTTAGTCTTACCAACCATTACCATGTTCTGAATTTTTTCCTGTGGGGGCTCCAAATGCCCATTTGCAATAAACTAACTGACTTTGGGGCTGAGAGATGTAGTTACAGAGGATTATTAAGTGTGAAAGAGAGTACCCATTAGAAGTAAAGTGTAGATAGTATAATCTTTAAAGTAAGACTATGTATTTTATGCATTATATCCATATAATTTTTCTGACTGTAGTTTTCATTAATAACATTGTTTTCAGTTCTTTGCTGACCCAAGTTGTGTAGTTTTCCAGCCTTTGTCACTTTGGCTAATAGAAATCGAAATTCTCCTGAAGAATTCTAAATTTCATTTGCATTTTCACTTTGTTATTTTGCTCTCCTGAGTTACAACTATTAGGCTTTCCTGTAACATTTGGAAACTGTTCTTTAAAGTTGTCGACTTTGGAACTGTCCATGTTGGACATGGTTACTGATTACTGCAACACCAGCTTCCAGCCCAGTGATTTATTACATCTTTGTATGTCTGCATAGTTACTCTATCTTGAACAGGGTATCTCTACTGATGGTAAGAGGTGAAAACTCTAATGGTGTTTTCTGTCTGCCTGGCACCCAAAGAAGAGCCCCTTCACAGCAGAATAATTTTATTTCACATGTAATTTAACCATCTGTTTCAATCTCTTTTGAACTTTCAACTCTAAGGAATAGGTGATATTGGAAAACTACTCAGAGCACTGTATTTTTGACTGCTTTGTACTGTAATATGCTAATGCCAGATATAATAAGAACAATTATAAGGCAAGCTCAGTAATTTCATTTAAGATCTTAAATTATGTATAGATCTGGTGAGGAAGAGAGTGAAAGACTGTTTCCAAGGTCTGGAACTGAGAGTGGGTGTAGGGGTAGGGAGCATGCCAGTGCCAGGATAGGCAGGAGGAGAGTGTAGTGCACCTGATGAAATGGGCCAATTCTTTGTGGGCATGGACAGGTTTAGTAAAGATTGGAACAGTAACAAAGTTGAAAAACAGTGTCTCATATGCACAAGTATCTCTGAAGGTGGGGTGGACTTTTGTGCATGGGTTTGGGACAAGGTGGAGGACCTGGAGGTGGGAGGAAGATCATCATCATCTCAGTCATCAGCTCAGGCTTCTATAGGTTTGGGTTGTGGAGAAGCCCAAACAGACAAATATTTGTGTGGTGAAGACGTGGGATGGACAGGAAGATGTTTCCAAAGGCCTGAGAAGATTTATGTTCAGTTTAGTATCCTCTTCTTAAAATGGTGAATTATGAAGGAAAAATTTGCACCAGAATATTACTATGGGGAGGCAATGGACATTCAGTTGCTTTTGCATTAGCACAGACTATGTTTAAACTTTCTGATTCTCTAGACACATTTTCACATACTGGGATATTGTCATGTTAGAGGAGAAGATGAGATCTTGCTGTTTTTGAGTTTGAATGAAGAATTATCAAGAAGATATCAGAGAGAAAAATAAAAGAGGAATTTCAATAATATGGTGCGCACTTTTCTGGGCAAATGTTCTTTCATACACAATTAGTGACCTCACCAAAAAAATCCCAAAGTTTGCATTTCCTTTGCCAAATAGAACAAAAAAATATTTCTACCTAAATAAATATTCATTACAGAATTTTGTGCAATTCATAATGTAATTTTACCTCAAATAATGATGAAAAATGGAGAGATAATATATACGTGTATTAATGCCAAATGACATGAGCTTCCATTTAAAAAGTTTTCTTGGAAAAACCAGCAGACTTCATCCCCTGCAGTAGTGAAAGAACTGGAGCAATTGCTCTATACAAAAATTGTAAGTGACTATAAAACCTGTCTATCTGAATTAACTGCATGAAATGAATTCCATGAGAAAGGGTTAATATGTCATTATTACAATAATTACAAGTCTTGGAAAAAGAAGCATTGCTAAGTGAGAAAAAAAGTGTTGCATTCAGTTCAAGCTCTTTTTGAGAGGTTGCATTTATTTTTTTAAACTATTCTACATTTTGCTTCTGTAGTTCTTCTGTATTTCAGTGTGAGGAAGAAAAACATACCTTCCACAATGAACCCCTACTGTAATAAGAATTACAGAAATGGGCAATAGTGCTTTTATACTTCTATAGAAGTGTAACATTTATTTTTATCTACCTATATATATAATATATTTAAAACTAGTCCTTTCTCTCTTGTCAGTGTGCTGTGCCATATGGTGCCGAGCAACATGCCAGATGATAAAAATATTCCTAGAACATATGATATCATCAGTCAATTCAAGAGGGGTGAAACTTCTTGACCAAAGCATTTGTGGCTTTGATACATTTTCCTAGGTGTAAAGTGTATATTTTGAAATGATGAAGTGTGTCCGAGAGGTCTCCTTTGAATTTGCATAAGCAAATTCTAAAATACCATCTTAGAACATTTTGCTTGTTAAAAAACATGGAAACTAAATAAATTTTGTGTTAACAAAGGAATTCATGGCAAAGTAGCACTTCTTTTCATAGCAAAAAATGATTCACTACCTTCCTTTCAATATATATTGATGATTGCTCTGGTATTGGAACCATGCCATGAAGAATGGCATCTCTGTATCTCCCTTCTCCACGTGCAGAGCACTCAGAATACAGTGCTTGGTCAGAGGATGTTTATGTTTGCTGCAGACAGCTATCTGTACAAAATTGGGAAAAGGCCATGTGTCCCCAGGAAAAAAACCCAAAACATGACAGTATTAACTATTGTGGTTTTCTATCAGAATAACTGAAGTAACCAAAGTTATTCTGATGTTAATTCTGGAGTTTACTTACTTTATATTGAGCCTCTTTCTTGTTTTCATCTGTTTGCACAAAACACTGAAAAAAGAGAAAATGAAGTGTTTTCCCTTGGCAGCAGGAGGTGTGGTCAAGTGCCCTGCTCCAGGGAAAAGGTGGGTCTCTCTCCAGAAAATACTCCCAGGATGCTACAAGCAAATACAAGACATTATGAGCTTTAGGGATAATGCTGCAGGAAAAGTGGCCTTTGTAATGGGCTGAGTGACATATGCTGCAAATAACAAACTTACAGGCCAGAAGTGCCTACACAGCCTGTGTCGTTAGCTGCCTGTCAGTCCTCTGTTCATTTTGTCTTTGTCATGGGACAAATATTAAGGAGAAAAGTCTCAGATTTGGGTTAGGACATAAAAACTGTGCTAGTTGATTAATTGGTATCATGTCTGTGTCACTGGACTCTTTCTTCTTGCTTGTCTTCCTTCATCTATTTCCTTACATTACTTTCCAATGTTTGCATTATATCTGAGAATCTCCTCAGCTGTCAGGTCTGGGGTTCCTGGGTCAGTATTTATTTTTGACTCACCTTAAAACTTAAGTGTGTATTGCAGCATTCTCGTTCTTTATTCCCTGTTTTTAGATTTCCAGTCCTTAAGTCATCCTCACTTCTCCTCCTGTCAAATATGTGTTAGAGACTTGACTGAACTTTTTGTGGTCAAAAAAAATGCCTTACAAGAATTCTTGAATATCTCAGAATAAAGATCTCAGTTATATAAGGCATGGTTTAACAGGAAGTGTCTGGTCTGATTGTAAGAATCTGATTTGTAGAATGAATTAATAAATTTGGCCTGAACAAAAAGTAGCATTCAGAAATGTTTTTTAAAATCTGTTTTGCACATTGTTGAGGTTCAAACCTCAGACATTACAGTCTCACTGATTTTCCAGTCATCCATTAAGTTCTCAGAGAGAAAGCACGTGTATTTATACCTAAAACCATGACAAAAATGTGTATGTGATAAAAAGGAAGGTGGGCTTTTTCTGCACAATTTGAAGAGAGGAAAAAAGGGTTAAAAATTTATAAAACAGGGAACAAAATGTTAATGCTATCATTAAATTATTGTCTTGTGTACCAGCAAGTGTGCTGTTGATGTAATGGAAAAAAATGCAGTCTATACTTCCAGCCTATACTTCTCAGCCTTTCCTTGTTGTGAGTACTATTTTACATATTTAATGGTTCTCCATAACAAGGTCTTTAAACCCATTAACCCATCAGCAATTTGCTTTTACAGGTTAATATACTTACAAATTATTTTGTAATATAATATCCTTATTAAAGGGCAGATTTCTTAACAGCTCCCCCTCCACAACTCCTGATTTTTTTCTTTGAAACCGCAACGTACCTACTTCAGTGCTTTTACATTGATCAATTAGTATGGCAAAAGGAGTGCTTTGCCTTGTGCTTGAGCTTGTAACCTTTTGAGTGTCTCCAGAGGTACATCACACCACAGACATTTTAATAACTCAGACATTTTATGGTTGTTCAGATTTTGTATATTTAATGCATAACTAAATGGGGTGCAGACCCAGGACCAGCTAGATCATATCACCTTTTAGGATTTGTGGTTCTCTTCTGGAGAGCTGTATTTACCATGCTGACAGTATTTGCTCAGAGCTGCTGCTTACAGCTGTTCTTTTCCTAGAGTCAGACTTGTGATCATCATTTGTGAAACAGAACACATGACTTTTCCATGTCTGCATTTGACAAGACAACTGCAGAATCACAAAATCAGCCAGGTTGGAAGGGACTGCAGTGGGTCATCTGATCTAACCTCCGTGCTCAAGCAGGGTCAGCCCAGAGCACATGGCACAGGATTGTGCCCAGGTGGTTCTTGAGTATCTCTGGTGGTGGAGACCCCACAGCCTTTCTGGGCAATCTGTTCCATTGCTCATCTGCACAGTAGAAGTTCTTCATGTTCAGGTGGAACTTCTGTGCATCTCTTTCTGCCCATTGCCTCTTGTCCTTTTGCTTGTCAGCTACTCTTTATATACTTATGGACCTTAAGGAGGCCCCCTCTCAGTCACTGTGCCTGCTCCAGGGGCTCCATGGCTCTCTTGTACTGTGGATCCCAGAACTGCACTCACTACTCCAACTGTGGCCTCACCAGGGCTGAGTAGCAAGCTACTAATTCAAATTTTGAAAATGCAGCCAACCCTCTTGTATTATTTCTTCTCCAAACCAAGATCAGAGGTACAGATTCTGTATAAGCCTGTGGTTCAGCTATGGGTATGAACTTGTCCTTTGCCTGCAGCATCTGAATACCATTGCTGAGGTCTTGTAGGCCAAGGTGATCAGGGACAAACCATGTTATAAATATGATCCGCTCCTTTCAGGAGAAACAGAAGTAGCTACCTGTATTTAAAAGCAAAAGACCTTAAATGATTTCTTAGTGGGGTTCAGATACCTAAAAATATTCTTTATTGCTAACTTTAGGCTGAACTAGGCCAGTATGTCAGAGCAAAAGACATGTATGTGATTAGAGTGCTAACATGATCTATGCTCCATCTACTTCAAAAAAGAATGAAGCAGCACTTAGTAATATTATACAATCATCTCTCACCTCCTTTCTGAGGATCTTGTCATCACAGTAATTTGGGGCTAGGCAGCATTATTGACCCTAACCCATGGATGAGGGGAATGAGGCATGGATTGAGACTTTAAAGATGCTATTATAGGAAGCAATGGCAATCCCATACATTGGATCAGAAAATGGACACTGGCCTCTGCATCCTAGCATTTATTCGTTTGCTGTCTTATTATTGTGACCTGCAGACCACCTCAATTAATTCTCAAGAATAACCAACAGAATGGGAAGAGAACCACTGTCTAAACAAGCAGGAGCTAACGAGGCTGTGCGATGCTCCATGCAGCTCTGGGGCAGGAACCTGCCTGTAGAACATCTTGACAGGTGCCCCTCTTGTGGAAACTCTGGGCTGTAAATCCAGCTGGGCTGCAGCTGGATTGTTTGCTGTATAATGCACCTTAAGAAAGCAAATCAGACACAGTTTGCCATGGCATTATTATTTCTTAATGTTTGTGAAACAGTTGATAAACCTTCTCAACCTTAGCTGACTACATGGAATATGTTCAGTGGGGCTCTACAGCCTCCTAAGGGGTGAAGAGCAACTGGAGACAGAAGAGTAACTGGAGACAGAAAAGCTCAGAAGTAATTGGCAGTGGTGAAAGGGATTTGTGGGCCCTAATAACCTTGAATACTCATTCTCATAAGGGATCACATGTTTAGAAGGTAGAGAAACACAGTTGTGAGCACAAAAATAAGCAGGTTTGTATGGGTTAGTGCGCGTGGTTCACTACACAAGCAAATGCATATTTCAGTACCTAATTACCTCTCCTGAAGTGTAGTTATGCAATGCATCCACCCACTTGCTATAAACCTGAATGAAGATATAAGCTGCATATAGGTTGTTTACATTGCAAATCCCGGCCTCTTTTAGAAAACCCAACTTTTACTCTCTTCATATGAGCAGCTCAGAGGATTTAAGAATTCCTCTTAACAGAAAGCAGATGGTTTCAGAAAGCTGAAATGCAGAAGGAAAAGGAAGAAGTTGAACATCAAAACTAAAATGTATAACATTAAGTGAAAGCTACCATGATAGATTTTTTTGAAGCCAGGACATTATACCAATTAGTTTTGTGTCCTGTTATGCAAGTGAAAAGGAAGTGCTAAAGATATTTTTAAAGAGACGACCTTATTGTTTTTTAATCTGGGAAATGTTCAACAATAAATTGCAGAGGTTAGCGTTCCTTCTTTGATTGTCTGTCTCATTAGGAGATGATGTCTGGTTGCTGTACCTAAGTTTTCCCTAGCACCTCCACTTGAAAAACCCCATGTTTCCTGACTGGCCAAGACCCCCAGGGGCCCTTGTCTTCATGATAAGGTGAAAGAGGCCTTTACCTCCCAGACAAGGAAATGTGAAATTCTCCAGTGTCGGCAAGAGACCTGTGTCTTTTTGCCCAGTTCAGCCTCCATCTCCAAAGATATGTCCTGCCTTTATGAGACTCTGTGGATTAAGGAACTTCAAAAGGACACTTTACAGTCCTACTGTGAAAATCAACAGACTGTTTTAAATTATCAGGAAGAGTAATTTTCTCTCTCAGTATCAATATTTCCTTATTAAAAGGAGAGGACAAGATTTAAATATAGCATAAAACTTCCAATACTGTGTAGTATTTCTTGGAGGACTGTGTTTGCAATGTTTATTTGCCTCAGGGGTAACACTTTTTTATGTACATTGTGAGGCTCAATAGTCTGGCAGCGGCAGCGCTCAGAGTGCTTTTCTTGATACTGTGCATCTGTCTCTGTTATGGTATCTATAGCAAAGTTGGTAGGGAAGAAATAGATATTGAAGATGTCTCTGGACTCGGTTTTTCAGTGTTGCTGTAGTTAGGTTTTTTAAAGGGTTGTGATTAATTTTTGTGAAAGGGAAAATACCGACCTTTTTTGCTTGTGGCTATTCTTAAAGAAAGAGTGATGAAAAATTCCCAGAGGAAATTTTGCTGTAAATACTGTGAGGATTAATTACTGCCTATTGCTTCTACATGCATAAATAATCTTTCTAGGCTTGTGTGGGAAGGATCATATATGCTTTATCTATGATCACTATTTGGTCAACAGGACTTTTTTATTATTAGAAGCATATTCTATCATGAACTGTTGGTCTCATCTTAAGAACCAGAGGTAATTATTATGAGTATAATCCATGTGGTTCATATTTGACAATGTCACTACTGTTACTATGATTTTATACTGACAGTTCATCTTTAAGTAGATTATATAAGTCTTGTGAGTGTATATTCTCCTTTCCACCTTCATTTCTACAGAGACTGACTTCCAGTGGCTACATGATGATGCTACTGCCACCTAAGCTGTGTGGACTTCGAGAGCAGAGCATCAGCTTCCCAGCAGAGAAAAATTTCAAAACAGGGTACTATAAATGGCAGTGATGACAGAATATTCAAATGCCCAGATAGGTGGAGAGTTGATTGTGAAAGAAAGCTTTTGTTCTTTAAACTTCACTCAGGAGCAGATGATTCCATTTTTAAAATACTCCACTCCAGGGATACTTCTTTTGGGAAGTATTTATCCTTGGGAAGTTGATGTTTGCAAACCACAAGCATTAGGCAGCTGTCTAGCAGCAGTAGCAGAAGCAGCATTAGTGTGCATCTCCGTAAAAATGTAGCTATTGATTATTATTTTTGGGGGAAAAAAAAAAAAAATATATATATATATATATGTGGAAAATATATTTCTGTACATATTCTCTATATCTTTGTGTGCTATATAGATAAAGAAATATTCAGAAAAGGACTAGCTATCCACATGGCTTATTAAGACCTATGCCTTCTGTTGCTTTTCTTCTTCACAGGTTAGCTAGGGATATAAATAGGAAAAGAAAACTATTTACTCAATGGATATTTTTTTCAGATTCTACACTAATCTATTTATATGCTGGTTCAGAGTTTTGTGCCTGTAGCTATTCTACAGTTTCTGAAGATGGCAACTTGCTTCAAAGGCTGATAAAAACTTGGACTGGAATGTTTCCAAGTTGGAAAGTTGCTTTTTGGTGACTACAAGAAGTCAGCATTATTGAAGAAAGCAAAGCATACTAAGCCTTGCATTAGCACAGGACTGTACCTAGTGAATATAGGTTTTCAATGGCAAGAGCAGCAGCTTAATTATGTATTAAGTCTTTGGCTCTTAGTAGCACTTATGAGTTGGTCTGGGTAAGTTTTCACTGAAATCACTGCTAAAATCGGTGTCAAGACTGGACAGCCTGACCCTTAGGTCCACCTGTGAGGTCAGGTGATCAGCTTGTGCTCCAGATGCTTTCCTATGCTTGAGTGCCCACATGGAGAGCCAAACAGGAATCATTGGTCTGTGTAGAGTTCATAGTCTAATTTGTTCATATTGCCTGTACACAGACAAGTTCTGAAAGCTTTTGAAAACAGCAGCAGTTAGCACTGGCTTGTGCCAGGGTCGGTACTGGTCCCACCTAGCCCAAAAGAAACAGTGGTAACTTCATTGTCTGCAGTGCCTGTCATCCCCAGAGTCCAAGAGTAAAATCTGCTCTGGACTGAACTCCTCCTTCTTGCTCTTTGAAACTGTTTGTGTCCTTGGATTTGCCAGGAGAGGAGTGTTTCATTTGTTCCTTTCATTCCTCCTCGTGGGCTATGTTTGCTGGTGGTTAGTGTAAATAATACAGAGAACTTTCCCCAAGATTTGTCTGACTGCATGTAAAATTAGGGGAGGCGAGCACTTCTAGAGCATGGTTCATCTCATTTTAAGTAAGTCTAAAGCAGATTAGACAAATTGCAACTCAAAAGGAGACAGCTAATCCAGATGTGTCCTGCTGTGTCTCTGCCAGAACTGGCCACATGTATCTAGCCAGGAATTTGTTTTTCTTGCTGTTCTTAAAAACTGTTCATTCTGATAGCACATGTGCAGAGTGTTTCAAACTGAATTGAAATTATCCTGGAAATTTGGTATCCAATGAATTTTGCAAACACTTTTGTGTTTTTCTAAGCTCTCCTGAGGATAAAACTCATTTTGTGTGAATGTCCCAGGTACAATTGCTTCTTGATTTGTAACAGCTGCTGCAAAAAAAGGAGTCTTTTACATTAGCAATTCTGGGCAGACACTCAGATTTTAAACTCTGGGTTACTCCATTCTTTCTCCTTGACTTTCTCAAGGGACCAGTGAATTAAAAAAAGAAAAAAGATTTGGATACATGTAACATGTTGTGCAAACCAATAGGCTTTGAGCTTTCTGGAGGGATGCAACAAGTACATGGAGATTGGGAATCTAATTTGGAGACATGACATTATGAGACAGTTTAAATGAGGAAAGAAATTTAAAATTTCATTTAAAATTTTACTGGTGCAAATATTGTTTAAAAAAAAAAAAGAGTTTCTTAGATGGTCAGTAGAGGGCAGGCATATTTTATTTCTGAAGAACCTTTGCCCGCTACTATGTGCAAAGAATATTTGTTCTATCTTCAGATTTGAGGAGTGTAAGTCTACTTTGTCATATCTCCGTGTTATAAATCAGGAGTAGTAATTTAAAAAGACATTGTCAACCCCTTTGAGGAGCTAAATGTCCATTTTAAAGCAATTGGAGGATATGAGTTATGACTACAGGCATTTAATTTCTGTGTTTAGATTGTAAAAACCATGGCATAAAAAACTTGAAATATTGCCTCTACCAAGTACTAGATAAGAATAATCTCTCTGCTGAATTCTGTAAAATGCAGTCGTTCTTTCTGATATGAACTACTATATCACTAATGGTGTGGAAACACACTCTTGAAAGTCACGATTGTTTAAATCTTCAACTCAGTAACAAAGATTCTTCTTGAAGATCTGACTAGCCAAGCGACTTTAAACCTAAAGGAGCAATGCCTCTTTTAATTTCTACCTGCCTTCCTCTGTAATTGAAACAGTGTTTGTATTTCAGCTGGACAGAATACCTAACAGGTTCTGAGTACAGGGTAAAATCAGTGTCATATCTGATTAGCTCAACAGAAAAAAATAAAGCGGATTTAAAGAAGCATTTATTCTGAATGAGCTGATTTTCCCCCAGATACGTTTTAGCCCTGAAACAAAATGTAGACAGGGTATTTTCTGGAAACACATTAATATAAACACATCTCTAATATTGTTGTGATATACCACTTTTAAAACCTTGCAATGAAATTTATACTTAACGAGAATGAATGATAAAAAAATACATGTTGATTCTGTAAAAGACTAGAACTTTTTTTTGCCTGTGTGTAAGTATGCATACTCACATATGAACTCTTATTTATATTTATAATCAAACTTGCTACTGTGAAGCTACACATGTAAGAAGCAGTAACATGAGACAAGGGTCATGTCATCTACCATTTCTTTCTGTGACTTGACAGTTCCATTTTTTTCTGGCAAGGTTGATGTTCACATAGACACCTTCAATTAGGATCAAAAATAGTTTGAAGATTTGTCCCAAAATATGTTGGTTTGCATTCACTTCGTCCTCTCTGTATCCGTCAGTACAAAGTCTTTGTTAGATTTCAGAACTATTCCAGCTAGAGGAAGTGAATACTCTGAAAGATGTTGGCTACCAGCTCCAACTTCTTAGGCTTTGGAATTCTGAGCTTGGGTGCCGTGTTGCCTTTGTTATGAGCAAGACCTGTGTGACTGAGATGCTGAGGTCCTTGAATCACACCTGCAACTGAAAATGAAACCAAGTTTGTGGGATTACCTTTTGTTCTTTTTAAAGAAAAGCTGTGGCCTTACAGACAAGGAGCTGAATTTTTATGCTACTCATGCCTTCCAGATGGTCTCTGGGATTAGTTTCAATTTTTCGTTCTAGAAATTAATGGAGGTCCATATTTTTGTGCAATCCAGCTAGATACTTAGATGATGAATCTCTGTAAGAAATGAAAGCTGATTGAAGAGATGCGAATGTTAGAGCCCTCAAATGATTTCAATCAAAATTGGACTTGCTATCATGTGGGTACATGTTACTAAATTAACTTCAATTTTATCTACTTGTGTCTTCATTGAAGTCATCTAGGCAGATGGAAGAACTGTCCATATGTGGCCTATACCATATACAAAATGTATGGGATATACTTTATTCTAATCTTGTGCTTAACTCCTAAATGATCCCGTGTTATGTTTCCTATGAAATACTAAGTATAAAATCTGAACCTTCTACTTCATGCTTTTAGGTGACTGGATTTCACAGCACTCAGACTGTATAGGAAATCTAATAGTTCATAATGTATTGTTCTGTAACAGTGATGACACTGCAGCAAAATACTTGAAACCATATGGGTCTTAATTTAAAAAATGTTTTTTCTGTCTATAATGAAATAACCTTCATCAAGCCAGCAAATAAGTTTCAAAATTTTAAGGCATTTTAAGGCAATTTTAAGGCAAAAAGGACCTTTTCCCTTAATTTTTTTGTCTTTGACTTGAGATAGTGAAACTACTGTAGTGTAAATTTCAAGATTACTTGCACTGACAATGTCAACTTGAAACTTAGTAATTTCATAAAAAAATAGAGCTAGTAGTTTCAGGAAATGTTTCTATTTCTATGTTACCTTGCCAGTTTCTGTAGTTCTACTGTTATATTTTCCTCTTTAATGACTTTTATATCCTGTGTTGGACTGCAAGGCTGTTATAAAAGCAGTGGGAAATCCATTTATGCAGTTTA
This sequence comes from Leptocoma aspasia, assembly GCA_013399835.1. NCBI lineage: Eukaryota > Metazoa > Chordata > Aves > Passeriformes > Nectariniidae > Leptocoma > Leptocoma aspasia. Next base: position 1,480,196 of record VXAX01005860.1, on the reverse strand, counting down.
ACACTGAGACAGACTTTAAACAAAATTATACTTTTATACACAAATTCTTAAGTGAATTTTTTACATTAATTATTTTTTCATAAAGTAAACAGTGATTAGAAAATCTAATTTTTTTTAATTAGTGTTGCCTCTAAATGCAAACCTATTTATTATTACATTAGTGCTGAGCATGGTAAAAGCACAAAATACTTTCTCCTGCAAGAAACTGCATCATGAAAACAAGACAAACAGTTGGCCAGAGAGGAAACAGAGAAGAACAGTAATGGACTGCTCTACAGAAGGTCAAAGATTTTTATCAAGGAGTACTGGAACAAGGTCTTACTGAATGTTTTCAGTACCACCTTAAAAAAACTACAAGTGCTGTTTTAGCTTATCTGGTTGTTTTTTTTTTTTAAGACTGAGGGCCCTGGTACATGTAGGCTGCCATGTAGCATACGTTAGCTGTCTACCATACCCTCCTTAGAAACGGCATTTGGACCACCTGGGGTCTCCAGCAGTTGCAAAAATCACTCATTTAAATAAGGCTGAGGAACAGCCGTGACCAGAGTCAAGTGTGAGCTGTCCTTCAGGGCCGTGGAGGCTTCTGGTGAAGCCATGTCCAGTGCTGCATGTTCTCCTGCTTGGTCTTCTCCATCTGTGCTCGCTTGTCTTCAGAGGTGCTGCCGTGGCTACTGCCATGGCCCTGCTTGCATTGCTGCTCCCTGGTGCCCCTGTGACCTCTGTCATTCATGCATTCCAGCACGTGGGAAGCTGAGCTGAGATAACCCAGAGAAGACTGCAAAATGATGTGCAACACTTAGTTTAATACCTGTATAAAAACCTGTACGGTTAAAAAGACTTAGGGAAGGGAACTGAGAAATAATTCCTATACAGTAAGACAGGGGGGAAAAAAAAAAAAAAAGGCATGACAGAGATGAGTCTGTGGGGGAGGATGGATGTGTTGGAAACTGAGAGGAGTAAATAGGAAAAAAAGTAAGAGGAAGGCTGAAAAGAAGTGATAGAAACGAGGAAGAAAATAATTTCTTGTTTATCTCTTGCATAAAAATATGTGCATGAGAAAGAGCTCACTTGAATATTAGGAAAATATAAAGAATTGGGAAAGATGACCATGGAAACATTAAGCTGTAAGTAAAACAGAGAGGGAAAGGGGCTTTCTTGTTTGGGTTTTGTTTTGTGATTTTTTTCTTCAGGTTTTTTTGTTTGGTTTTTCTTGGCAACAGAATGCTCCCAGATTGCCATTCCCCCTGCCCCACCC